>CM023203.3:21818570-22093910 GCA_004115045.4 Sinella curviseta | reverse complement strand
AGGTATTGTTTTCAGTAGGGGATTTTTGGTGTTTTAATCCTCCGACGCCTTCCTATTTAAATATTCCGACAGACCCATCAGGACTTCCGGTCCTTTGGAACCCATACCCCCCCCCCCCCACCCCGACGCCTTTCCATTTAACAATTCCAACAGCCCCCATCAGGATTTCCGCTCCTCATGGGTCTTGCGTCCACTTTGGAAAGGTCGACAATGTTTTTTTCTACGTCCCCCCTACCGGTGCTTGTCTTCTGGAAATCTCTCTCTTTCTGTATGCATCCGATGGTTGATGTTTCAGTTTTTAATGATGGCTTTATTAGCATACGGTTCAGATGCATAAAAATATTTTATTCACTGCTGCATAAAAGTATGATAATGTTAATGCGTCTGTTTACATTTATGAAATACTATACTAAAATGATATATCATATTTAAAATCGGAATATAAAAATACTTCACCAATATAATATTAATATCTCTTATAGACAAGAAGTTCCTTCGTGATTCTACCTTCACCCCCTTTTCTGAAATTCTTAATTTCTCAAATTCGTTTTTAATTCTTAATATTATAAACAACGCATAGGTATAATATACTCATATTGTGCATATGTTTCTGTCTAATATTACCGATACTTATAACGTACCAATTTGGTAATCTCGCAAAGTAAAAAGAAGACGCGACAATAATGTTTATCATAATATTGGACATCTACAGAATAATGTCACATTCGTTTTCACCATCTAAATCAACGGCATCCTCTTCCCGTATGAGTAGCTCGTTGCGTGCTTGCAACTCCATAAGTTCTGCTGCTGTCCGATGACTATTGCAGGAAATAGATCTCCTCCTCGCACAAATAAAAATTAAAATGGAAAAATGGGGGAGAAGAACGATGAAGATTATAATCAGGGATGCTTTCTCACGCACCTATAATTAGTGAATCATTTTAAAAAGTCGGGGTTGCCCTTTGAAAACTAATTGTAAAAATATTAAAAACTGACTATGTTCATAAACAACAATGATTACTTTGCGGTTCTCTATACCTCATTACTACTATCGTCGACAATGATGACAGTTGCAGCAACAGGGAACTTGTTGTAATCTTTCTCATCAGATTGTTGCTTTCCTGAATAACAATAATAAACAAAACCATTAATCAAAGTTGAAACAGTAATGAGTATTTTACATGAAACTTGAACATAAATCAAGACATTATTTCAAAGAGTAATTTCTTACGATTTTCTTCGCCGGAAAAATCCTTTGTATCTGTTGGGTTTTCTTCAAACATGCCTCCTGATGAACCTTGTGAAGGCTTTATTTTTGAGACATCACTGTCAAGATGCAAAGGTGTGTCTGTTGTAGGTGAGACGTGCGCCGTTGTTTGCAGCAGACGTGACGCGAGATTGGGGTTTTCATTTCGACTATTAGGTACACCTTCGTTTACTGCTATTACAAATGAGCCTTTCTCCTCATTTACGCCGACCGTTTATGAAATTGGGGTTATGAAGTGGATCTCCTGTTGTAGTGATGAGCTGTCCTTGCTCACCGTGTTCATCCATCGCTCCCTTAGTTGTATGCTGAGTGAAAATGAAAGGTGAGTCTGTTGTGGACGAAATATCCTGTCCTTGATCTCTGTGTTCATCCATCACACCGATGGTCGTATCCTCTGGGAAAATGGGAAGTGGGTCTGCTGTTGAGGAAAAGATGACCTCGCCTTGCTCTCTTTGAGTAATTACACCTCCGTTGTCAACCTGTTTTGTTTTTGTGTAAATGAAAAATGGGTCTGCTGTTGTGGGTAAGATGACTTCATCCTGCTCCCTAGGATCAATTATAGCTCCGTTGTCGGGCTGTTTTGTGAAAATAGAAAAAGGATCTGCTGTTGTGGTCAAGATGACTTCATCTTGGTTCCTATGATCAATTATAGCTCCGTTGTCGGGCTGTTTTGTAAAAATGGAAAACGGGTCCTTTGTAGTTGAAGAAATAAACTCTCGCTGATCATTAGGGATGAAGTTGTTTTTATCTTGAAAGTCATTATTTGAAGGTTTTAATGACCTCACCTCCACCGAAATGTCATTTGTATTTTCTTCACCGAAAGCGTCTTGATTGTAAGAGGATTCTGCGGTAGGTCGTATGGTGTTCATTATCACATCAGCCATTTCACAGTTTACAACCTTTTTTGTTTGGAAGACGACAGAATGTGAACCTTTCCTTTGTTCACAGGTGGTATATCCACCTTTAATCACATAAAATGTGCAAGTACGGTCCAGCAAACAAATCTTGCATGATACGTCATTACGGCAAGTGCTACACAAGTGCACAAACAGAAGCAAAGTGTACAATCTCATTTTGGTATAAAAACCCTTCTGTGGGTGGAACAACAAAGTATTTATCACTTCGTCTTTGCCTAAAGAAGATCTGAAGAAGAAGTACTTTAACGTGTCTTGAAGAAGGCACTGTATTCTGTCAGTTACAATTCACAGGAGAAATAATATATTCCCTGAAATAAATTCACCGAACACGTCTAATTTTAAAACACTTATATTTTGTAGCCACTGAAATCACATTCGAAGAGCACTGGTGTAGCCAGTTTAGCGTCTTATATTTGTTTCGTTTTTATATTTGGTCTCAGTTTCCCCTTGTTCAAGTTTTTCAGTTCTAGTTCCAACCAAAAGAAGTTAGCCAGAAAACTTCCTCATAACTTCAAGTTCAGTAACTTAAAAACTTCATTCAAGCAGAAGCTTGCCCAAAACTTTAAAGTTTAAGCTCACAGTTTTAAAGATAAGCGAGTAAATTCTGATTATAGTTCTGATTTAATTCTCAACTTTTGGAAGCAAGAAAGTAAACTTCTTCTGTTTCTCAAGTCCGCACTACAACCCCAGTTATCTTTGTTTCCATTGAATATACTACAATCTCACTTTTGTTAATAAAATAAAATTCTGCACGGCTATATTTATCATTAAAAGAAAACAAGTGGAGTTTGCTATAAAGTGATTAATAAAAAACTCGAGTGTGTGACCAGAACTCATTGAAAGAAAAAAACTAGCAATAATATTATTTCGTTTTATTTCGTTTCTTCTTCTTCGTTATTTTTGTGCAGTAAAAAATGAGTTTTGTGGTCTGTCGTAAGTGCCGGAGTGTTTTTGTCGACGAGGTGGCTTTCCGACGTCACAATGAATTCTGTAAACTGGAAGGCTACTGTGGGTTTTGTGAAAAATTTGTCGGCAGTGGTGATATTTTGGAAAAGCATAAAGAAACAGTTCATCTCACTTGTGGATTTTGTCGTAAAGTGTTTAAACTTCCACATACGCTGGTGAAACACATAGTCGTCTCACACTATCGTGGTTCATTTGCATCGCCAGCCAAGACGCAAATAACGGAAAAGCAAGGTAGGTATATAATTGTTTTGTATTTTTTCCTATCTACCCTTTATTTCTTCCTAAAGTGACAATTTATGGGCATAGTATTTAATACTCTTGTCATCTTTATTTCTTTATTTCTTTGCATCACTACAGCATAAACAAAGACGCTGAGGAGAAAAATAGTTTATACAGTATGATCTTTCCAATGAAATAAAACCTTTGTAAAATACGTTACTATTACTCCAGAAAAACAACTCATGCAAAGATCACAGCACTTTCTGCAGCTGCATGATGAGTCATGATTTTACAAAACGCATCTGCTCGCATAAAGCATGAAACAAACAGGACATTCATGAGACAGGGCCAATGTATCGAATAAACAATAATAATGTACTCAAACATTCGCCATAATTCGTGTCATTCCTTCTCGAAAACTGTAACACATTTTGCACTGTTGGAAACCTTATTTTGATCTAAATATCATACACCAAATGCTCCCAGAAATTAATAGACAGATTGAATCAAAAGCTGCTAATGTTTAATTATGTATTTCAATTCTTCAATTATTTCTCCGTTACCTCAGCTTATGTAGAAGATTAACCTTCATCAGCATTTCAATGATAAGATAACGCATAACGCTTATGACCTCCTGACAGACAATCGACTAGACAAGTATAATTGTAAATTACAGGCGTGGAGTCTAAGAAAGGATGCGGATCTTCCCAGGAAAATTACGTTTCGTCATCTTTGTCTTTTGGTAAACGGAGTCGCATACACTCACATTTTCACCAAAACTGAAATACTTAATGTTAACTAATCAAACATCTCTCTCTTAGATGCCAGTAAAAGTATGTTCCTCTATAAGGGAGTCAACGAAGCATCGACGTCAAGTGTAGGCGCTGATGGTGATAGTGGTGATGATCATAGCACTGATTACTCTGTTTCAGCAAGAGGTAATGGAATGGGTTAACAAAAAGTTTGCATAACTACACGTATCCTGAACGTGATCTCAAATACATTTTCTTGTTTTGTACTAGTGGTCTCCCCATCCTTTAATGAGAATAATATAGAGGTCAAGGACAATGATGCTAACATGGAAGGTAAGTATGAAATTAAAGTATTTTAGGTGTAGTATCGAACTATGCGAAAGTAAAGGGACTTCCGTGACTACTAATCTTCGTTAAGTCAAATATAATATTATTTCTATTTTTTCTATAACGCGGCTATTAATCTTTTGTATACAGAGAATGATAACGAACCGTCAAGCTCCGCTGAGGGTATGGATGATGGAGATACCGAACAGGCGGACGAAGGTAGTTAGATCTGAGAGAGATATGCTTATCCGTTAAAGTTTTTGTACTGCAATTTAAATAACAGTTAATACATTCTTTCTTGAGGGATTCAGAAATGGAGGAGGAGGACTTGGACTCGATGATGGGTCCCTTCTTGTTCGCGCAGGATGATGACCGCTCATCAAAGTGCTTCCAATGCGATGTTGAGTGTGAAAATTATGACGCTCTTCGTGCGCACATGAGCGAGCATACCGCTGGTAAATGAAAGATGTATTTAGTAAACTAATGCTCTATTTTTCTAATCAAGAAGTATACTGAATAAAATGTGCATGCTGTTCTTATTTCAGATGAACTAGTTGGTGTTGCTTCCATTTTAACCTTCATATATTGTAACCTAACTGAAATGGGGATAGGTAGGTAACTCATTTGAATGTTTACCACACGTTTTTAAATGCTTCTTCTGAATCTTTAACATTATTTATTTCCTTTCAGAATACACGTGCGATACATGTGGTCAACGTTATTTTTCAGCATACCAGCATTTTTGCCCAAAAAGAAACAACTCGGCATCATGAACGCTGCGGCTGTGGGGTGAAAACATTTTATTACTGACATGAAACATTTATCATTTACATGAATAACATTTATAGACACTTGACAGAGTAATAACAGTAAAAACACTTGACATGAATTTATTATAATTATATTGCACATAAAATGAGCATTTCAAACACATTAATCGAAATATTATAAAGCGTTGACAAAGAATTTTGTTATTTTCATTTTTCTTCAAGTGAAAGATGAACTAGGGTAGATCAATTAGCGGTTTACAATTTCTCAATTACAAGGAGGGTCTTAAAAACATTTCAATTTCATGAATTAGAAATTCAAAATCATTAGTAACAAATTCAAAATCATGAGTAACAAATTCAAAATCATGAGTAACAAATTCAAAATCATGAGTAACAAATTCAAAATCATGCAAATATCCCACGTTTATCTGTCAGTAAACGACGAGCAGTAGAAGTTATTAAAGCTTCAAGTTATGAAGGAAAAAAGTTTGAAATTGAGCTTAGCAAATTAAGCTGATAATAATAATAATATTAAGGTACTGTCAAACAAATGTTTTCGCTAACTAAATTTTGCACTAGAAACAATTAGTTTTAATTAGATATAAAACTAAATTCATTTACACTATAGTTTATTAACTCCAATCCTCAAATTTCATGAGTAACAAATTCAAAATCATGCAAACACACCACGTTTATCTTACAGTAAACAACGAGCAGTAGAAGTTATTAAAGTTTCAAGTTATGAAAGTAAAAAGTTTGAAATTGAGCATAACAAATTTCGCTGATAATAATAATAATATTATGGTACTGACAAACAAATGTTTTCACTAACTTTTTGCGCTAGAAACAATTAGGTTTAATTAGATATGAAACTAAATTCATTTACACTATAGTTTATTAACTCCAATCCTCAAATTTCATGAGTAACAAATTCAAAATCATGCAAACACACCACGTTTATCTTACAGTAAACAACGAGCAGTAGAAGTTATTAAAGTTTCAAGTTATGAAAGTAAAAAGTTTGAAATTGAGCATAACAAATTTCGCTGATAATAATAATATTATGGTACTGACAAACAAATGTTTTCACTAACTTTTTGCGCTAGAAACAATTAGGTTTAATTAGATATGAAACTAAATTCATTTACACTATAGTTTATTAACTCCAATCCTCATGTAATATTCCACTATTTGTAATAGCTTTCGTATTATTATTACCTAGAATATTTTACTACAGCCATTTATTTTCAGCAGGAGAAAGTTTAGTTGAGTTTAGAATCAAATAAAAGAAACACTATGATGTTGTAAACGCTTACATGAATTTTTAAATGTGAGCTTGTTCGTTACAAAAAAAATCACAGAGGAATCCTATACGGAAAAAATCGTGTAGATTTCCATAAATGTGAAACTTTTCTCTTGAATGTGAAACTTTTCTCTTGAATGTGAATATTATTTCATCTGTAGCTTATATTAAAAAGTTAATTAAACATATCTGTGTATACTGTAAACTCTGTAAACTTATCGGTTTTCAAACATTAACCTAACCTTTAGCATTTCTATTTGATAGACTACACATTTATTCCATATTCTGTCAGAACAAAATATATCGAATAACTTTTACAGATTATTAGTGACAGCATACATTTAATACAAGAAGTTACTTAATAATTTTGTTAAATTTTCAGTTGAAAGTAAATACCTTTTATGCAAAGAACAAGAAAAAGGAAAACGACTGCATTTCAAAGGAAAAATATATTTTTCCTTTGAAATGTTTTATAACTTTCTTTTCCTTTTTCTTGTTCTTTGTCTAAAAGGTATTTCGGTAGCTGTATTATTTCAATTGCAGGAATAAATACTAAAACTATTTCTAAAACGCTGTTGCTGTCTACTCGCAATTCTCATATGACATATACATATAGATCCTACATTAAACACTTCCATTTAAATATTCTTATATAAGTGCTGGATAGAAGAGCCGTTGTATATGTAAATCTTGGCAATGCAGCCACTGTGAAAAGTATAAGGATATACTTACAAAAATATTATGAAAAGCCTACACCCTTAAATCCTATAAGGCAGAAGATTCATTTTACTATAGTTTGTGAACTCTAAAAAGCTAACATAAACCCTCATGTTTAATAGGGGAAAGTAGTGTGTAATCGAGACATTTAGATACGACATTATCGACGAAATTTCAGTTAGTTAAATTGAAGCAAGTTGAAAAATGTAAAATCAGCTCAGCTTCTACATCAGATCAACTTTCTAGTCAACTAGCCAATTTCTTTTAAAACTTCCCTACGCCTTTGCACTTCTTCCAGGCGTCTCTCATAAATTACTTGTGCATCCTCTTCCATTTTCTCTGCCTTATCAATATCCCCATCCATGCGGCAAAGCAAAACTTCTTTGTCAGCTTTCTCTTTGTGATACAACGAAAGGTCTCTCATCGCATCACACAAACTATCTATCATAACAGGCAGCGCTAATTGAAACTCCTTTACGGAGAAGTTGACACAATGCGCCCTAAAGGCATTAACAAATTTCACCAAATTTATGGTTGCAAATCCCTCGCCAAAAACTGAATGAGAAATGCCTACAGTTTTAACCATCTTTAAATTTTCATCTTTCTTAAATTTCCATGCATTTTGTTTCAGCTTATCCTCATCGGGTTCATCAGGAACCTCTTCTATGTCAATTTTGTGAGTTTTGTCGAAGCGGACATCGAAAAATTCTTCATCAAACAACTCAAAATCTACTTTGAATGCTTTTTTAGCCTTTCTAACAGGCCTATCCTTATTTTTCTTCCCTTCCATACGCCTAATTGGAGGAAACTCCTCCTCACTATCTAGTGCAACAACCTCCCTGTCAGGTTGGGAAAACTCTAACTTCCTTCTAACATTAAGGCTTGGCTTTTCATTTTCTTTCCCTCTCAGAACTTCTGCAAAAGTGCGCTTTCGCATTGGTGCCCGAGAGCTGCACGGTAATGCCGAAGGACCTGGCAGCGGGGTGCTCCTATCATCTACTAAATCTGCCAAATTCTGGGAATCCGAATCTACCTCCATGCGCTCTAGCTTGTTCTGTATTTCTTTCATAGCCTCACGGCTCTTTTTAATCTTCTTTGGAGGAGTGGTATAGTTTTCAAAAACAACATGAGGATCTATCCTCTGCTGGTAGAGTTTTACCTTGGGTATGTCCTCCGGCTTCGCGAATAGAATCACTGCCTTTGATGGAGAATAAAGCATGTTCTTGACCAAATCCACATACACCGGGTACGTCTTCCTAATTTCCCGACGGAAGGCTGCCTGCTGCTCATCACCTTGAAGTTCGTAGATCCTCCGTTGTTCGGTGACATCCAAAGCTCGCAGATTCATCATGGAGTAGCCCTCAAACTCCTGGAAGTCCATGTAGTCCAGGTAACAGGGATTGAGCCGAAAACGTTTGGGCGATGCTCCATTGTAGAACGTCTTGTCGGTGACATCCTTGGACTGCTGGTTCCATCGCCGATCCAAGGAGAAAGGAATCTTGACAATCTCCGTGTTCTCGCTCCCCACCAATTGCTCATCAAATGTAGGATTTGCTGAAATAAAAAACATTGCGATCGATATTTTTAGTACAAAATATTTTTTTCTTTGCACACCGCCGCAACATCACACAAGCACAACATTCCAATTACTACTACTGCAATATTAATAGATAACTTTATTGTTCAACTTACCTTTTGAAGACATTTTTTTCTCAGATCGTTAAAATATCAGAAAACTGAATAGTATTTAAATTTTACTTTTTCTTTGAAACGCAAAACGTTTGAAGTTGGGAAGAGCAGAAAGAATTTTTAAAATATCAAACAAACTGAATCTTGACAGTGTTAAAAATTTTCTTTGAAACAACTTTGTCCAAAATTTTTTGAGTAAGAGTTTACAGCAAGAGCTTCCAAAACGGAATGAAGTGGACAAATAATTCCAACCTCACTTTTATAACCTCGTGAATTGAATGTAAAAAACGGTATTAAAAATGCTTTAATTTCCGGCAGGTTTAATTCACAACATCAATTTCATCTGAGGAATTTTCATTTTGGTCATTAAGTTCTTCCCTAATATTGTCATGAACTTCCTCGTCCCCTTCAGTCAAATTGTCCTCATTTGATTGATTCTCTTCTGCTATATTTATCATTTCTCTACCTACCAGTTCGCAGTTACCAAAAGCCGTTGATTCGAGCCCAAGAGGAGCATGAAGCCATCTAGATGTCGAAAATGAGGAAAGGGCAATTTTATTCGTGCTAACTAGTTGAACCATTTGATTTAACCTCCTAAACATTTTCATTTTTATTCGCTTTGGCCTAGCTGAAAATAAAGCCTCTTTATATGATTCATGATTAAAATGCTTCTGCAGCAATCTATTAGGTATGCCTTTCCCCTTCAGTTTTTCCTCGTCCCCTTCCAAAAGCAACGAATAACATTTTTTCTTTATGCATACATACTCCAAAATCTGCTTGTAGCCTACTTCGCTTTTGAATGTCCCCTCCTTATTTTTTAGATCATTAGAAAACTGTGAATGATCATGAGGAAGCCATGACATGTCAACCAGCTTTCTCCCGTCAACCTGGATGTTGGAAAGATGATTAATGACATCAGAATAAGCTGCATTTGTACTAAACAGAATCGCATCCGTATCGTAGTATGATAAATTAAAATTTAGATTATTATCAGTGAAATATTTTTTGAAACCAAGGTATACACTCGAGTAGAACATATGTTTACTTCTTTCAAGGATGCATGATGATACTAGCATATGATTCCTAACCACTACCCGTTCAGGAGCCATGTCACACAGGGCAAGCCCAGGTGCGATTATGTTAAAACTTTTAAATAGGGGAGAGGCAACATATTTTAATGCATCCTCTCTAGTCTTAACGAGCTTAATACTACTAAATGATTCTACTCTTAAACCAGAAAAGCCAAACACACTATTTGCTATCAGCTTAAAATACGCTCGCAGTGCTTCATCGGTTGTGCTTTTCCTCCGTTCAATTAAATTTAACACGAACGGCTTCATCCACCGTGACTGTTTATAGCGGATTATTTGGTGAATTTTATCTACTACAATACCACCGATTCTTTGGTATAATTTCAGTAGGAACAAATGAATTGGGTACTTTTCTTTTTTGTATAAATTAAGTGATAACTGCGGTTGGTTGAATTGTGGCATAAAGCTGCTGCCGTCGTCATCAGTAAATTCCTGCTGGAATGATGATGCTGCCTGTGGATTGATAATTACTTTCTGTGGAAAGGGAGGTAAACTATCCCAGAAAGCATGCCACTCATCCAATACCCGGACGTCTGCGGTAATTAGAAAGCCATATTCATCATCGTCACCGTAGTCCTCCATTCGAAATGTTGACATTTCCTCTTCACTCAGTACTTCATAGGAAGAATGTGCTATCGGTGAACACATTGCCGCCGCGTACATTGAGGTAATATCTAAATACATTATCGTATTTAGGGGAGCAGATGGGTCATAATTGGGATGTCCAGGTTGATTGCTTTTCTGGAAGGTGAATATGGAAATTCTAAAAATAGATTCTTATTTACAATAAAGTAATTAACATACCTGATAACGGGACACGTAGCCAACTAGCCCGCCTTTTTGGTTTATCTTGGCAGCTGTGTAAATCCGAGGATCAGAAATATATTCAAGAGGCATGCCAGAATTTGCAATACAGAGCCGGAAAGCGAGACTTGGACTGCTCAAAAAACTCAGCACTTCAGTATTATATAGCTGGAATGTGATGCGACGATGATTGTTAAAACAATCGGCGAGTGCAAGTGAATCAATGAGGCAGTAAGCTTGCAAATATTCAGCTAAATTTTTGCACTTTAGGAGGTGGTACACGAAATTCGCATGTCCCCATTCACTTTCACTGATACACGTTTCATTCATACTGTCATAAAAATGCTCGCGGTCTGGTAGGTCCGGAGATTCTACATACATGTTATCTTTGTTGATAAACTCGTAACAGAAATACTGTTTTGAGATTAATAGTGGTAAATGCTCTTCATAGTTTGAAAATACTTGGCAAAGGTATTTAAAATTATGCATTCCACTACTTCGTAATATTTCAACACATTTTCTTAGAGGCATAGTCATGTGTAGATACGTGTCATAAAACATAACGTTATTCATGCGAATTGTAATGAAGTCATTTGCTGACCTAGCTACAGTTGACACTTTTTTAACTTTCGCATCAGCCAGTCCACGGATCAACTGAATTGAATCATACCTACTGAACAGGTGAGAAGCCGCTGGTAGAAATTTGCTTGTTTTTGCAAGTAAGTTACATGTTGCATGACTTTTTGCAAATATTTCACCTGGCCTAATTCCTGCAACCGTAAAGCTTGAGTGGTTATGGTGTATTGCTGTTTCTTCTGTTGGAAGTATTGCTTTTTTGCAACAATAGCAAATCCTACTATTTGCACGCTGTAAACCCTCAGGCGTTCTAATTATTACGTCTTTAAATGTCTGAAGCAAAGGAAGGTATCGCTCAGAAAGTTGCAGCAATTTATGCACAAAAACGTTTTCACAATTGTCACCTAAATACCCACCGTACTCCAACACTTTTTCTTCGCATACAAGCGCATATGTGAAACTGATTGGTCTCATTATAGCTTCAACGTTTCCACTACATTGGCGTTTATCTTGCAAGCTTTCAAAATCGAAAAAGCAACAAATCGGTATTTGATTGGACATAGTAGCTAGATTAGGAGTTTCACATGTCCCCGGTCTAAAGAATTCAAGCTTTCTGTAGCCCAGAGTACTACACTGTTCCAGATGCTCATTTCTAACACGTTCTTCTCTAAATTTACTCATGCAATAGTAGCAAAAATACCATACACCACGGAAAACATTGAGAAATGCGCTAATGTCAAACAAATACAAAAAGTGACCCACCTCCTCGTTCGGATTGTAGTAAAGAAGAATATCAGCGTGGTTGTCTTTCTTGAGAGTCGTCAGTTTAAGTGGAAATGTATTTCCGTCATGATAACCGAACACATTAACAGAAAATGAGGGATTGTTGCGGAGAAAAATGTCTACGTCGTGAACTGTACACGTACTACCAATTCTATCAAAATTTATAACACGTTCATCTTGCAAGAATCTTGCATAGCTGGATCGCCTCTCTATTTCTCGCTTTGTTCTAAGTTTAAGATAACATGCCATCATACAATATGAAAAGCATTGTGTGGACGGGGGTGAGGCGATACCCCTGCGTCGCCTGAGCGGGGCAGGAAGAGGAGTATTGCGATAACCACCACGAAACGGCTGATAAGCGCCTATATTCACAACAACCTTCTGCATCCTACGAATAACCCACGAGCTGCCCATAAGAACAAAATTGTTTATTTGAGATATAATCATATTACCACACGAAATAATCATACTTTCACTCGATGCCTCGTTTAGAAGAACGTGCATGGTACTATTGAACCATTTCTCTCCTTCTCCTCTTGAGAACACCTCCATCATTATAATTCTTAAATTAATTTGAAATTTTATATTTCGATGAACGCTTAAACAATTAGCTAATAACCTCTTAATATCATTCATGTTTGCACGAAGGAAACTTTCCACAGTAATAAAATCACTTTCAATGTCCATGTCAAAAGTTTGCAAAATTCCAAAAGCTGCGTTAACTTGACGGAACGGTGCTGGGTCGAAGTTGTCCTCCACCACTTGACCCCGACCTTCTAAGTTGTCACAGCGATGCAAAATTAGATCGGAGCAGCAGGTTTGACAATTGAAACACGTGTGCTCAAGGGAAATATGGCGCATGAGGGCAGTATTTTTAACATATGACGCACGACAGAAGACACAGTAAAGAGCTCTTGTTCCTCGGGAAGGCATTTTGATATTAAAGGCTTATTCTTGGGGACAGACAAAACAGAATGGGCTAAAATATAAAGCCACACCCATGCCTTGACGATCTCCAACACCCTTTCGGGTGTACCTTTATTTACAACTGTACAAAGTTTATAGTATTTATGTATTGCGGGAAGCTCTTTCATTCTGCTTATTTTTAGGAAGTAATTTGTATGCATCATCCAGGAAGTTGTTGTACGCAAAGTCACGGATGTCACCATTAATCACTCCCCTACACAAAGGGCAGGTGTTGTGTTGTTGCCTCCACGACGTCAAGCACGGTCCGCAAAATGTGTGAAAGCATTTGAGAGTCTTTCCCTAAGGAGGGTTTGTGGTATAATAAATCATAATATGAACACTCCCTCTCTGACAATTGTTCATATGTAAATATAAAAAATTACGCTTACCTTAAATAAAGTTAGCAAGCAAATTGTGCATTGAAAGTGCTCCTCCAGAAGCTCCAAAAGCTTATCGTTTTGAGTTCTTGGTTTCGCTCGTCTTCTTTCTCCACTTATAATTTTTAAAACATTTTGAGAGCAAATATACTCATCGTTGAAGGGAGATCTCAATTTGTAGTTTCCATTACAGGCTCTATTTACAACTCGGTACCAACTAGCCACAACCCTGTCTAATGCAAATCTTATCACCTCAAAAATAACGCTCGACTGTTTCTCAATTTCTGGCAATAGATTCTCAAGCTTCATTTCCTTTCTCGTCCTACGTCTGTAAGTTTTTATAAAACGCACTAACTTGTTGCACTTGAGTTTCTCATAATCACTTAACAAATTAATAATATCCACATTTAACAACACTTCAATTAAAGCATATACCACTTCGTGATCACCGTAAGCCTCATTTGAAAAAAACTGGAAACGCAATTCTGGAGGCATGGATAATAATTGACTTTTAAAAAAGTAAAGTTTCTTTTCTACAAGAGACTTAGACATCTTGGCGACTTGCTTGAAAAGTAAAAGTGTTTAATCTTGCGAGCTGGAACTCAAGAGTCTTTCTCAAAGCATCCAATTCATTAGCACTATTTCCTCTTTCGTAGAAGGTAACCAAAGACTGAATGAGACGAGGCGCTTCACGATATAAATCTAACACCATTGACTGCCCTTCTTCACGTGAAGGGTAGCCGAAATATGTATGCAAGTAGACATACGGGTTTTCTGTTCCCATGCTCTCAACAATTAGATTGGGAGGTCTGTCGGTTGCCAACGGACATTCTGACACACCGTGGAGGGTAGCAGGATCAAATAGAATACTTCTGTTCAATCCAAAACGGGATGCGGGGTGGTGGCTGTCATTCAGAAACACCTCCTGCCAGGTGTTAGCTTCTAACTGCGTTGGGTTATTAAGTGCCCATCGAAATCCACGGTTCACGATAATGTACCACGGATCTTTAAAGAAAAAAGAACAAATTAACTTTAGAGATGAAATGATATATTAAAGCTAACTGAGTACATTCTGCGTATTACTATCTCACTCTTCTTATATTTCTTCTTACCTTTCATTGGTTCATCTTCGTATTTCAAGTCAAAAGCTTCTTCAAGTAAACCGGCAGCAAATAGGCGAGTCAACGCGTAGAGGTATGGAGTTATTGTTTTACATGGGGAATGGGTACAGACATCAGTGTAAGGAGCTAACGTAAGTGCGTTGACATCTCGTCCACTTTCTAAAGTATCTTTGTGAATTCCTGCAACAGGACCTGGTACTATTTGAAAACCTGGACAGTAGCAATTAATGCGACGTCCGATCTCAGGAGCTCCTTTGTAAAAGTTTGAAAATCTGGTCGGCCAAATGTATGTCCACTGATTATCGCTGATGCAGCCTTTAAGGTAAGCACTAATCAGAAGATAACCAATTTCACTAAACCTCTGGCAACTATTATGCTCATGTTTGCAAATCATGGTCACTGGTTTACGTCTACTCTTGTCATAGTGAATGTTTGGGACTGGTGGTTGCTGCGACAGAGGTTGAATTGTAAACCCAGCACAATGACTTGGACGGTCTGGTATTTTTGCAATTGTATCAGTAATTTCTTTTGCGGTTAAATAGTTTATTTTTGCTGACACTATTTGTGAAGAACGGTCAGTTTCTCTGGTGTCCATGTTGAAAGATGTAGATGTGAATTGGGGAGCTGTTCAGATAGAGACAAAGTCTGGCAAGGTAATAAGCCGACAGCACTACCGTTTCAGTAATGTATTTGCTCGTTTCCACTTGATCTTTTTCTCCACCCTCTCTCTGCTTGTTTTATTTAGAAGAGAGTAAGGGCAGTTCCTCTGCTTTAGCTTTTCCAGTATAAGTTCTAAACCTTTAAGGTTTGTACGCTTTGTAGTCATAGTAGATGTTAGGTGGTTTATTATATCAACCATATTTGTGCCAGCTATCTGTTTATTATGATGGAGGATTTCAAAGGTAGGTGTCCATGCAATGTTGGCACCCTGTAGAATCTATATAATAAATATAGATTTAACTTTAACCTTTAAGAAGTAAAAAACTAGGATACATATACACATACGCACGCATAGATATATATATAGCAAACACGATTTACCTTTAGTATTTTCTCTCCCTTCTTCCTCTGTCGTTTTGGTATATATTCAAGGATGTCTTTTTCATCAGTATATGAAGTATTTACTCCATCGGAATTTGATACGTACCTATTATACACCTCAAGTGGTACAGCTTTGTAAATAAGAAATTTAGACATTTTGTGACAGCACAGAACACAATGCTCCCTCGACCAACTTTGTAAGAAAAGTAATTATTATTAAAATCAATAACTTGTAGTTCTTTACAAAAAACTTTTTCAACTCCTTAACGCTCCACTTTTTACTAATAAACCTTTTGATGATGTTTCGGTACCGCTTGAATAATGTCTGCTCTTTTTTAGTACTGGAGAAAGAGCTCAGGTTCAAAAATAATTCCGAAAGAAATAGCAGTTCCTTCTCTGTTGAATTTTCAATTAGGTTTTTCACTTTCTTGGCTTTTGCCTTGGGAAACTGTTCTAGGTACGGTCGGTGTTCCTCTACCTCCATGACTTTACATTCCACTTCACTATTCTGTGTTTGTATTTCTTCACATAATATCTGCTACTTAATGTTGACCATGTACAGTACCAACAATACTTGTAATGTTCAAGAAGACAACAAGACACTTTTCTCAAAACTCGCTCTCTAGTTTTTCGAATGTCGTTAAGTACGAATCTGCTTTTATTGCAACGTTCACAGTGAAAATGTCCCTTTGCTAATTCCACACAATCTTCCCAGCGGTACCCCATGTTGCCTCGGCAAACACTTTAATCAGAGTGGTGCGAATATTTTGGTGTCTTCAGTTATAATCATACTGTCACGTATTCTAAACTTTTCTAGTTGGTAGTAAGACAAGTCGCAAAATATTTTACCTCTATTCGTTTTAGATATTATATAGTCGAATACGTCCACGAGGAATGCTGCTTTCTTTGGATATATCTGATATGACAATTTTGATATGGTAGACCTGTCCTTTGGGTTGTCAAAAACGTAACAATATTCCATTTGCAAAGTTATAGTGCGAACGCATGGGGAGGGGAACATATTATGTAAGGTAATTATAATGCTAATTCTAGCATGGCGGACGGTACGTATACAAAAGTCAGTGATTTTCTTTCCCAATGATGAGTTTGTTAGCAAAGTTTGCAAGTCATCAAGCACTAAACAACACTCACTTGAGAGCAACCCTTCGTCAAATTCAGGAGTGAACGTGACATATGGGTGACGTTTCTGGAAGGAATGGTATTCCGGACAATCGATTCCGTAAACGTAAACTACTTTCTTGAAACTATTCACGATTAGTTCATCCTTCCTACTAAGAAGGTTTAGTAACTCTGTGGTCTTCCCCGCACCGCTCCTACCCTAATTATATAGTAATGCTATTATTTTAAATTAATTATAAATTAAACTACAATGACAAATATACTTACAACGATTAAGAAATGAAACGGATGTACAAGGCTTCCATTTACTTCAAATGGCTTTAGATCCATGCTGATCACTGTCAGGTCAGATACTAAGAAGTAATTTTTACTTTCGTGTAATTAAATAATTTCTTGGTGTACATCCAATGCATTCACCTTGCTTATTAACCGTCAAATAAGGCTTTATGTGTTTATTGTAGAAATTTAGCACTAATCTTTCGTTATATAGCTTATCACTTTTAAACTTACACATTATTCGTCGGAATGGTATTTCACGTACCAAATGATAAACAACAAAGACTGCAAAATGCCCGCAAAAAGCACTTGTGTCTGTCTGATGTGATAAACAGTTTTCTAACGACACTTTAATTACATTAAATTTACTGGAGTAACTTTGTGATGACTCACCATAGGAATCATAATATACATAGTTGTCTTTATTTTTGAAGAAGGTTATCCAATGCCTACCGGGATACTCCGTTACGTTAGAAATAATAATATCATAACTGTTATCAATACTATTCGGTGTACATACTGTATACGTTAGTCTCCTACCTACTATATATTTTAAAGCAGCTTCAATTTCGTTACTGTTCATGTTAATGTAAAAATTCCACTTTTTCCTGACTTCATCGTAGCCGACGTTTGTCCAAGAAGCAAGGCAGTGACGTTAGACGTGCATCCACTTGAGAAATTTAAATTTATGGTCAGGTTTCCAGTTTTGCTGAAAGATGTTGCATCATTTCCAAAAATTCTAAATGCGAATACAGCATATCCCTTCATATAATTTGCTCTTTGTATTCCCAAAGACTCGTATCCCATTCCTAGCTCCTGGATTAAATTGTGGTAGGCCACCAAGTATTCCTTGTCGCTTATATTGTGGTTCATGAAATCAGATGAAACTTGATCAATTTGGATGTTAACGTTTGTTAGACCAAATCGCTCAAAAGAGAAAGGGTTCTTTGTCAACTTATTATTGTATGCGTCTGTGCTCATAAGAGCTACTAATAAAAGAGATGGGAGCTGGTTAGTGCTAAAAACGTTATCAATTACAACATTTATGGCATTTTGAGCTATATTGCGAGTCCGTAGTAAAGTTTTTGAGTAGGGTGACTCTGCGGCATCGCTCTCGTAAAGCTTTTCACTCATGCGTAAGATGCTCTCATCAGCACGAACTTTGTACACATTCAAAACACATTCGGAGAGAACAATTTTGTAGGTTGTGTTGTCCGATGACACTAAGCTGAAACTGTCTGGCGCCCGTCGCAACTTTAACTTAATATCCAGTTTAGGTTGTACAGATTTCTGACTGATCCAGATATCGTCGTAAATCTTGGAAATAACTTCAACTACAGAGCTCCCTTTAATGTACTCCTTTCTTTTTGCATATGAAGTATTATTTGTAGTTGTGTTTGGCGATTCGTCAGGAAAAAATAAATCGTTTGCCAGTTCATTACTTTTATATTGAACAGGATACGTGAGTAGAGCCTTTAGATAACTTTCAATGTGGTATATGTTACTTGAAGAAACCAAGGAGTTATTAATGTAAAACTGTAACTGCTCAAATAGAGATGTTCCGAAAAGGTTAACAACGGCTACATCCGCCGTTTCGGCTAAATTTGACGAATCACTGTTTACCACTTTAAATTTAATATACAGAAAGGAACGAGTCAAGTCCAAAAACTGTCCAGGAACGCCTGCGAGCTGAAAAAATTATGTTATCTCAAGGTCACATTTGTTTTCGTATTTATCGATTATTTGTAATTTTTCTTACCGAATACTCTAGATCAGCGGATGTATCTTGTAAATTAACTGAGGTATGCACTTGGGTATAAAACCCCTGCTTTGTTCCGACGTCCAGAATTCCAGGTGAACTTAGGTTTAAACTACTAGAATAAACCGGAATTGCCTCCATGTTTACCTCCTTTTCTTTTTGCAACTTTTCTTCACACAGCGCCTTTTCTTTGTTCTTCCTTCTCCCACCAAGTCAATTTTGGTTCTAACCTTCCTTTTCTTACTCCTTCCCTTTTTCTTTCCTCTGCCCTTCAATGGTCGCCTTCGTTTCTCAGAATGGGATATGTTGGACATAGGGATGTAGCTGGAAGGAATCTGGTTCATTAACCCCTTCATTGTGGCTTTATTTGCAGAACGACAGTTAAGTTTTTCTTAAACGAAATATATTCCCCACTTTCGTTGAAAGCTTCGATGTGAATACTGTCTATATGTTGCTTCTCCAAAGTTCCAAAGTACACTGAATCAAAACGTTCCGTAATAACTTTATTTGTGGCATTAGACGGACGAGCATGTGCAAGCAATCTTAGTATTCTATGTCGTTCACCATTAAGAAGTTGTGGGGATATTATATTGGTTTTAATAATGATCATTCTATTTCCCCGAAAGACGTCTACATCTTTACTCTGAAAATTCAAGTCTACATAGTCACCTTTCACATCTAGGATTCTTTTTAACGTTTGGCTTGGAAATATTTTATAGCGTGCGTTCCCATTAGTTATGCTGACAGCTTCGTCATCGTCAGCAACAAATAGAAAGTCAGTGATTCCAGAAGACAAAATGCTAGCGTTAATGCTAGACACCAGCCCACCGACAGATGCTTCTTCGGGTTCCTGGACTTGCACTAACTTCACAGTTGGTAGCCTGACTATGGCAAACGTGAACGGCCCTTTGCTTAACGCGTCGTAAGCGGCAGGGTCGTAAGGATCTTCGGCAATCATTTCCTGTTTGTTATAAAAGTGTCTTCGAAAGCCCATTACCTTCCTGAAGCTTTCAGTGAGACGTAAACCGGTGAAGGACCCGTACCATGTTTTAATTGCATAGTGTATCTTTCTTGCAATAACGAACTGACCAATCTCTGCTTTGACCCCGTTTTGTTTGCAGGTGTTATTGAATTTAGTGATATCCAGTGAAATTGCACGTTCTTTGATAACGTTGAGAGTAATATGCTCCTCCTCATCCGTTTGTAATTTCATTTGGGCTTCTTCCTTTGAGTTGAAGATGTTGCGGATAGGGTAGTAAAAGATTTCTGTCAAGCCGACCAAATGCGTAGTTTCAAAAGTTAGCGGTGTAAGGATCGACGTAGTATAGTTTGAGTGTGGGTTGTTTTTATCGTGGTCACTGGACGCTGAAGATGAAAGGGTTATATAGGTTGAATCATCCATCACGCAAGTTGAATTTCTGGCTCATAGAACCTACCTATAAATTAATAAGGTGGGGTGAGTCTTTGTCTGTATCGGTATTTTATTTAAATTACCTTTAATTTCGTCTCCGTCTGCTCCCAATATTATATAGGTTGGTGGGTTTGTTTTCTTCACTTCCTTAATGCTGAAGATCTCAGTGGACCATTTTCTGGAGTACCCCTTTGAGAAATGGGGACGGTTTATTGATATACGAATTTTTTGCCCTACAGCAAACCTTGGTTTCGCTGGATTTTCTTGCAAGTATTTCCCGTAGAGGCGCTGCCAAACTTTTTCGTGGTTTTCTCCTTTGTGTGCCAGATTAGGACTAGTACCAATCGAGCGGTTGTACCTTCCATTATAGCTAGCCACGAGGTACTTTAACTGGTCTTTATATTTATTCTTTTTCCGGTTGGCAAAGAGTCTCAGCATTGACTGCATTAACGTAGAGATGGATCTTTCACAAAGGCTAGTCTTAATTTCACTAAAGGTGTTGTACCATGTTATGTTCTTTTCCTTCAGAAATTTCTGAGTTATTTTATTAGTGTACTCAGTACCTGTTGATGTTAAAATTGAATGTCTATTAGTTGTTACATTATCTATTCGTTAGTGGTAAATATAGCATCCAAATCGTAATACCTAAATCAGTTTGAAGGTAGCGAATCTTTGTTTCCTTTAGCAGCTTCTTGAGTGCAGCGACAATCATTTCTGGTTTCTTCCTTGCCAAAGGATATACGTACATCTAAATCAAATATATATAATTAATATTTCGGTTTGAATTAACTCAGTAAATTGTAAATTACCTTTCTAGAGAACATGTCGATAAATAGACAGAGGTAGCGGTATGGTTTATTTTCTTTTGCATATCGCTGCACATCCACAAGATCGCTACAAAGAAAGAACTGCGGAAAATGTACTATATATTTCAGACGCTTAAATTTCCGAGGAGCTTTTACGAAAGCCCAGTAACTTTCTATTTTTCTAAGTTGCTCTGCGATATCGTGATAAGTTATTTTTGACTTTTGTGATAGCAAGAACGTCTTTGCACCGCTAAATGACCCGTGAATTCTGGGATTGAGCCATTTCTTTTTTATATGTGCCATGGTTGCAGTGTCAAGTTGAAATGTCATATATTGATGGACGTATTTACTTTATATTTTATTTTATAAACTTAGCGTAACAGTTCTAGTGTAACAATGATTTAGATTTGGTAATAGAATAGTTTATTGCAATTTATTGCCATAATATGATAATGATTTTTTTTGTACTGTAGTTTATTCCAGTTTTGATATCAAATAATAGTGCTTTATGTATGTTATTAGTACGGTATTAAGGTTTTAAAAATGTAGGTAGGGACTATTTGTAACCGTCTGTAATTGCATTTTATATAATTTAATTTCCACTGCATTTCAGTTTTTTGTAATTTTAGTTATTTATATCTATATATTTTTTTATTTGAGTATTACGAAAGGAATTATAAAATTGTAGAAATAGGTAAGTTATTTTATTATGTTAAGTAATTTTATTTAACAATATATATTGATTTAATTATAATAATTGTAATAATAACAATAGTAGTAATAATAATAATGGTAATAATAATAATTGTAATAATAATAATAATTGTAATAATAATAATAATCGTAATAATAATAATAATTGTAATAATAATAATAATAATTGTAATAATAATAATAATAATCGTAATAATAATAATAATTGTAATAATAATAATAATAAATTATTCACCACCACAACTACCACCACTCTCCTCCCCTTGTTCCTCCGCGGAAGCCGCGACAGATGTTTGAAGGTCAACCGCCACCACTGACCGGGAAAACAACACTTCTTCTTCCTCTCCTTCCTCTTCTCCCTCACGGTATCCCGGATTTTCGAAGGATAGTGGTGGACGGTTGACGGGTCGCTGGCTTCCACGGAGAACGCAGATTCTCTGCTGCTCTTGAGCTTGGTGGAGGTGCTCGAAGGAGGAGGACTCCTCCACGTCCACCCGGGTTTCCTGGAGGGTGCCGTCAACTGGACGGTACTCCTGCTGGCGGTTGCAACTGAATTTTTGGTACACATAATAATATAAAACGTAGACCAGCAGGAGTACCGTCATTCCTCCAACTAGCCCCCAAAACACCCAAAAAACGACCCACACGAAGGAGGAAACTGGACGTGGAGGAGCTGGAGTGGTGGTAGTCGTGGTGGTGGGGCATTCCTTCGGATGATGGGGTGGAAGGACGGAGGACGTGCCGTTGGGGCACTGCAGCTGCTCTGTGGCGCACACTTGGCCGTACGTGCCGCCGCACCACCAACATCCCTCCTGGAGGCAAACGGCACAGTCATCAGTGCTGCAGGCGCCTGAAAATAAAAAAACACACACACACACACATCACAAACTGTACACACAAATTACTACATAAATAAAATATAAATAAATTATTTAATTTAAAAAAAACTTACCGTACGCCGCAGAAAATAAAGCGAGAAGAAAGAGACACGGGATCCTCCACATGGTGAACGGGATGATGATGATGTTTTTTTAATTTTAAATATTTTAATAATAATAATAATAATGACGATATGTTGATGATGATGACGATATGTTGATGATGATGACGACGCTGATAACGATGATGACGACGACGACTTGATGATGGCGATGATGATGTGATTGTGTCGATGATGACGATGATGATAATATATTATGACGATGATGGTGGTAGGTTGCTTTAAGCGAGCAGCAGCAGAAGCAAGAAGAAACTAGAAGGCTCGAGCCTTGCAAAGCAGCGTGCACGCCGCCACGCACGCAGAGAAAGAGAGAGAGAAACATAAACGTTTCGGCGTCAAGTGAACGCAAGACCCATGAGAAAGTCCTCATGGGTCTGTCGGAATTTTTAAATAAGAAGGCGTCGGGGGATTAAGAAGCCTTCTCTCTACTACTGTTTTCGCTATATCGCAAATGTTTGACATGGCAAATAAATGGATTTGATTTGAGATGCAGTTTTTTATTCACATACTATGACAAATATATCTCACGGATTTTGTCTTCACAAAAACACATAAACTAATTTCTCGGCCGAAATGATACATATATATATAAGAAGAGTGAAAATGAGATGGATATCACTATCATTTGGCATTTCATCTGGTTTCAAGGTCATTCATGTGATGACTCACACGATCACGAGAACAGCTCAGCAGAGTAAGTGGATATAAGCGTAAATGATGCTTCCGCACAAGCATACTTTTTAGTGCATTCCGACCCGAGAGTTTCCGATGCATTTTTTTTCTTGGAATGTGGGTTGACTTGGAGGTGAGCTTAAACCAGCTACCCATGTCCAAATCTGAAAACAGGTGATGAAACGACAAATACTATAACCTGTGGAATAGTTCAAATTCACCACTTTGCCATTCAATTTTGGTGCATAAATGCTAACAAAAATAGCCTCAATCACAAAAGATGGCGAAAAATCCTGTGGAGACTATCTGTCCCGAAATTTGGGAACATATATTTAGTAAGGTGCAGGAGTGCCAGAAATATAGTGACAAGACAAAGCAAAGTGTAAGCTGTAATGACCTTCACAACTGTTCAAAAGTTTGTGTTACATTTCGGAATATTCTCTATCCAACTAAAACCACTTGGCTATTTGTTGAGGTAGCAAACTTTACCACTACAGGAAAGAACATTAACAACAGAAAATAATTAGTGACGTAAAAATATGCATTTTTTATTGTGCAGATTTTGCCATTAGTCTTGCATCATCTGAACGGAAAGTCAGTCCTGACTTGTCGCACAGTGTGCAAAACGTGGAAACATTCGGTTGACCATTTGCTGGAAAATGAACAAGATTACTTGAATGCTCACTTTGAGAAAGGCTATTTACTTCCGGTTCCGTTCCTATCCGTCAATGTCGAGAGTGATGGATGCGCTCCTCTGCGTGGAACGCGTGAATGGAAATATATCGCGTCGCAATCCGTTCACAGGATTCACTTGAGGCAACATGTATACCAATTTCTGGAACTTTTTTCTGATCACATCAGCAACCCGTTTCCAGGCCGAACTGTGCATCTTGGGATTCAAAACAGGTAAGATTCAAAAAACTGTTCGCTAACGCAAGACATTTTTTGCGAAAATGTTGTTGTATATATTATTAATGAGCTTATTATCCCTCACAGAGTCCAAGTCTCCAACTTCGAGTACGACAGATACTGGAGATCGGATGTAATTCAGCTCTTGTGCCGCTTTGGTGACCAGATACATAATCTGCATCTTGAAATAAATGAAAACCGAATCGCCCTGGGAAACATGATAAGTATAATCTTTGAATGTCTGCGTCTAACACCAAACTTAAGGAGACTTCGAATTGATGGCTGGTATCTCCACAATAATGACGTTTGCATGGATTCTCCTCCTATTCCACCATCTCACAAATTTTCCAAGCCACCTCCGCCACTCCCGTTGCTCGAATGTATCGAATTCGGATTTAATGATAGGATGGATGTCAGATATAGTGACGTCAACCCACCACTGTCTTTCCAGCAGGCCATCCTGGTATGGTATTCATGTCAACTTAAGCGACTTCATGTGAATTTAATGGGACTGGTTTACAATCGGAACTCTGAGCCTTCATGTCCAGTTATCTCCATGGCACATCACGTGGATGAACTCACACTTAAAATTAACTCATCCCATCCATTTTCATTATTATCGCCAGATTGTGTGACTACGGGACTCCAAACAGTTACGCTTGAAATTGTTGATGGCAAGCACAAACTTGGTGACTATCTTCTCGTTCTCCGGAATTGTAAGGATTCTTTAAGGGTACTTCGCTTTTTTGTGCATCCAGGCAATCACTGGCAGATGGCTAACGTATCCAGCAGTGACCTTGAAATGTTGAGGGAACTGCGCAACTTGGAATATCTACATGTTGACGGCTTCAAATTTAGCAAGGTGGAACTTGCCCAGTATTTACCAAGGAAATTGAAGTACTTGTGTTTGGATTACACGGAATTGTTTTGTCATTTTTGGAGCACTGCAACCTTTCAGGACAACTGGACTGAGTTACTGGGACCTGGAGTTTCTGCAGATTTGCAAGATGAGGAAGCGATTTACTCCAGTCAACTGTGGATACTGATGCCAAGGTTGAGGATGATGAGTGTGACGTACAGCGCCGATGCAATCAGGAGATACGTTTACCGGAGAGAAAACTGGGAGAGCTGGTTGCAGGGACGACGCAAATGATTATGGGACTTGGGCCCTTTGGGTGTTTCGTGCCAAGACGAGTATGCAAAATGCTGTTGGATGGCTTGGCCAAACAATTGGTGAAAGTATCTGTACTGCGATATCCCATTGTCCTTGTGTATTATCGCGGTGACTGGATTGTTCAATTCGTATTCTTGGGCACTACGCCAGTGTGTGATAATGGGATAACACTATACATATGATATGCCAAGCACCATGCATACGCTATTGCTAATAAAATTCCGGCAAACTGTCAGATTAAAGCTGTTTTCCTGCTTCTAAGTCTCAGCATGCCCCGTTCGGAAAAAAGTCTACCGCTGATAGTCAGTGTCATTCGTCATCCTCCCTGGGCGTCAAAATTTGTATATTACTTTGTATATTAAATTAATTAGTTATGTAGATAATTGCCTATTGCCGTATTACGTAAATTTATGAGGACCTTTTTTTATGAAAATTAGAGAAATTTTACTCGACGCAATAACATAAGCGGGCAAATAAAGTGTACTCTTGGGCAAACAAATTGAATTTCATACGCTGCATTCAAATGGCATTTAATGACTTATTAATTAATTAGTAGTAATTTTACTAATTTTCAATTATCTAATGAATACGTATTCGCAATCAGAGGGAAAATCATCATGACCACTACAAAAGTGATAATTACTACGCCCCTGTTAATTGCATTCTGCCGCTTGTCCAAATCATTTCTCATTTTTACTCATGTACAGCATTGACGACATTCGCTCTTGAATTCCTGCAATATGTCCTTATTTGAAAGCGATCCATCTATTCCGCAGGAATATTACGATTCACAAAGAGCGCAACATAGCCCAGAGAGTTTCATATTCCTCAGACTGCATATTGACTTGGCGTATTACCTAGGAGCGATCCCGTTTAAACTTGCCTGGGATCCCAAATCAAAATGTTGGTTAATCGTGACATCATCAATTCAGAAGGTACAAAATTAAACCAAGGAACATTCCCTTTAAAAGTAAATTGACATATCGCAAGTATGAAACAAACAGTTAAATTTCATAATGCTACTATATTCAGGCTTGCCACATATTTCTGATCTTGATCCCAGTCTGTCTACGACAGCTTTCCGAACACGTATTAATCAATGACTACATGATCCAACAGCGACAAAGCAAAACCGGCCTTGGTGCCAGACACTACTTTATCGTTTTTCATCAAATTGTTCATTTCTGCCAGATTGGCACACTACTTTTCGTAGTAAATCAAAAGGGCTGCCCCATCCAAATTCAGCGTTTGTTCAATTTATTGTCTTCACACGACATTTTGCTTCCTCCAATGGAATCCACGCGATGGACTCGAATGAGGAGGGTTAAATGGTGTTTGTATATCTACTTGACACTCCTCTACATTTCCCTTATCTTCGGGATAATATTTTACACATTCTTTATGGAAAATCCCGGAGAACCCACGATGCATCCACAGGAGCTGTTTGCAAAATTGACCAAGTCTACCAGACGGCGTCTTCTGCTAAGCCCTAAATCGATTGGAGACGTACTTGATCTAGAAGATTATTTCATTTTGGCGATCACAATTCTTTTTCGGGTGTCCCGAGGCATACTCTTTGTTCCCATGGAAACGTTTCTGATGGGAACATTTCCCTTTTCAATGTGGCTTGCTGCCAAAAATTTTGAAGGTTTTGTTTATGAAACCTTTCCAGAAAAATGCCATTCTAGTCATCACGTCATTCGATCGATATTCATCAAATACGAGCAGCTAAAAGAATTTTCTGCTCTGATGAATTCGACCTGGGGTGTTGTCAACTTGATGTTTTTGGTCAATCATTCCGTCCGGTTAATATTTCAGTTGAATGATATGATCCTCAAAGCGAATTCACATGACATATATGGCGAATTGATGACAATGTCATGCATTGTTGTAACGCTGATTGTATCTGCTGAAGTTTACCGTAAGGTATGTTGGAATATTTACATGTAAACATACTTTATACTGCTTTGGAACTTGCCCCGTGCATAAACTTATTATTATGGTTTTAGATGGAGTCGTTCAGATCGTGGCTACTGCAGAGTTATATCCACGATAATATATTTAAGAAAACTACTGATGACTACAATAAAGCGGTAAAAATGTTAATTAAGGAACTGGAATCTGGTCCCGTTGGTATCGGCGTGGTTGGCATGTACAAGTGTAACTACAGTTTTATAGCTCAGGTGAGGAAATACAGAACTTTACAATTCTTATTGTCCAAGCATTGCAAATTATTTAAATTGGTTTCGTGTACATATTTCAGATTGCTGCAATGATAATTACTTTGTTTATTGTGAGCTTTGAAAACTAACTGGAGGAATAATTTTCACAACTTCCCTTGGACGCTTGTCGCCAGTAATCGTTATAAGTTATACGAAAAAAAACAGGACATCAGCAACAACAAAAAATAGCACTTGCTATTTCCCCGAAATCATAGATGGTATTACAGAATCCACACATTTCGTGCGCATGTTTTGAAATATATTTCAGTCACTGTCCAATGCCAATAGCATAACAGCGCCCTGAACAAATGTATTAATCTGTAAACGAATAGAAATATTATACCTGAGTGTGGTCTTACACATTAGGGTATGTATGTAAACACCTAGTGCCAACAAGATGATGCGATTATAAGCAGAGATGACACAGATGTACACAACCAACGCGACAACAAATATTTGCAGCACCATAAAATAAACCTCATGACACATTTTCAACTTTTCATACATGGATAATTCACAAGGACGTAAACCACGAGTCAAAAACCGGTTTTTATATAAATAATCACAATGACTCTTGAAGTGTTACAATCATTATGATCAACAGACCGGTGTACCACGGGTGGACCAGTTCCCCTTGATGTCAATGAGAAGGTATGAGTTATTGCTATTGATATTCAGGAAAATGCGTATCGAAGAAATATTTGTAAATATTAGCTTTATGTTTTCTCATGGGATTGGAAATTGTGACCTTGAAATAAGTCATCGGCTTAAGACACATTAAAAATGAATAGTTTTTATTGCAGCAATATTAGATGAAAGTCATGAAAAAAACTTAATTTCAAAATGTAGTCTTAAAAGAAGTGAAGTGCAGAGGAGGGATATGAAATTGCATCTATCATACAATCAGGAAATCTGCTTCAGCACACACCTCAACCTCCTTGTCACTCTCCCGAAAAACGGTCAACTGGTTTGTTACCACCCTGCCACGGAGTTCTGGAACAACTGCCACTCTACCGCTCAGAGCAAACTCCTTTCCCTCCTCCACTCCACTTTTCTCCAAATCGTGATTTTCAAAAGCAGTGAGCACCGCACCGCTGACCGGGTCCTTTAGAAGTACTCGAACTCCGAGTGACTCTGAACTTTCGCTCGGAACAAAGGTCACCTCGCCCCGGTAGTACTGGCTCGCAGGATATACGCATGCCCCGTTGGTATGCAACGGACAGGCTTCATTGCGCCACTGGATCAGTTTTCCGGATCCACCTATTTTAGGACAAGATACTATTCTGATTATGTATATCATGTAAAATGGGAATTATCTTGAAAAAGGGGAAACATACCGCATTGTCGAATTTGATTTAATATTCCGAGGTTACTGAAAAGGGATCTTTCTTGCTTTTTTGGATAAATTGCCACCGGCTCACTAACTTGGATCAATTGTGGCAGATTATGCAGTTCCACTGCAGTCGCCACAAATATGACGCTGGCAACAGTTGCTATTTTCAGCCAAAAATTCATCGTTGTGGATTATTTTTACTGGGGCAGATGAAAAGTGAAATTCAGTATTGACCAGTGCTGGTCGGTTGAGCGACTGAGGAATGAAGTGGAGGTGCTGCAGCTTTTATGCAGAAATTTTCTAGGTAGTGTTTTTTCATCTTATATATTACGTATGTATTTTTGTAAACTTACACACTCGTTATTGACGCCTGCTTGGTGACAACAGGATACTAATTTATAGACGACAAACGACATTTACGAGTTTTTAGGATGGATTAAACTGGTTTCTGGGTATACTTGTGTGCTAGTTCTGGACAATATTATGCATGCGCCCAACCTTGTTTGTACTAACCCGGGTTGTTTTAATAAAATATTCTTGTTTCATTAAAATGCATATTTGTCAAGAACATAGTTATTGCTCTGGACAGGTAGGTGGTTATGATGCGAGTGCTTATATTTATTTATTATTCATTTTTTGCTGCACATGATACTTATTTTGAGTACGTGTAAAGCCTACAGTCCTGCCTTATGAAATTTTGTCCTATGAAAATGAATCGCCATATGTAAGCAAGGTTTTTGCGAGATACGGTAATAATAATATGAATTCAACATAGTATACCAGAACTTCCTATCCCGTGTTTGTTACCTACATTTGTTAGTATATTAAATTATTTATATATCTCACATGTGAGGGCAAACACGATCAGAAATATGAAATTATGTTAATACTCATTTGACTCATATTTTTTAATTAATAATTTAGCAGATTTAGTAAATCAATCAGATATTTTTACGGGCAGACGGATGCTCTTTGCTCAGTGTGTGTAAATAGCTATCAATCATTCTTTCTCCGTCCAGCCAAAGATCGCACACCGTCGGCCAACCATGTTTTAACTCGAAGCACACGTAACTGTCAAGTTCCCTTTTGCCACTTCCCCTGTCCCTGCAACATCTCCCAATGTTTGTGACGGTAGACGTACATGCTAACGTTGGATGAGTGCCATAAGGTACTCTGAGCCACCACAGCCCTGGCAGCTGTCTCCACAACAACTCGCATAAATTCCTTGCTCGTCTTCCAAGTCTGCAGATATCCCGGGCCGCAGCAGGCCACTCCATTTAGCACAAAAATTCCCTTTGTAGTCCACCAGCAGATACTTCACTTTCCTTGGTAGGCTCTTCATAATTTCCACATTTCCGAATTTGAAACCTTCAATCTGAAGATATTCCAAGTTTTTCAGTTCCCTTAGTATCGATAATTCCTTTTGTGTCACCTTAGCCATCTCCCAGTCGCTGTGATGGTACGATTTGTGGTACACTTGAAACCGGAATACTTTCTGGGATTCATTAAACCTCTGGAGAATGCCGAGGTAGTCTCCAAGTTTATGTCTCGCATTCACAATTTCGACGGCAACTCTACGTAAGTCGGGATATCCTGAATCAGGCAAAAGGAATTATGCAAACTGTTCGAATGACTTCACGTTCAGTGTTAGTTCCACAACGCATGACATGGCCATCATAGTGAGATCCTGGTGCTGACTGCATGACTCGGGAGGCATCTCCATTTCCGAAAGATTCAAGTGGATTCTTTTAAGTTGATGGGAACAAGTCATGAACATTTGCTGCTGTAGTGAAAGTGGAGGTCCTCCCATTTCCCATCCAGTTAGTACATCAGTCTCACGTGCAATCTTAAGGGATTCGAGAAGTGACAGTTTGGGGGCATCCATTACCGCGTCAATGTCATGGGATTCTCCTTCGGGTTCCAGCAAGCCGCAAACTTGCAGCTTCCTTAAATTTGTAGTCAGACTCAAACACCGAAATATCTCACGCACCAAGCTGGAAACGGTATTGCCATCTTGGTCAAGTCAAGTTAAATGTTTTCGATTTAATTGTTCATGAAATTTAGTTTATTAACATTGTAATTAGTTCAGCATACCGTAATTTAGGGAAAACATGCATTTTTAAACATTCCGCAAACTTCGTTAAACCCATCAATGCGGTCGGCGTTAACAAGTTTCAAACTGGTTACGGTGTATTATAAACTTCTGCTAACATTCCAAATCATTAACGTCATATAGATTTTGAACCGTTATTTGAGCAACCATATCCACGCATATAAGCGGCTGAAAGTTACGATCTAGTACCTTTATGCTCCTTTTTGATGATATAATTTATTCTAGTTCGGTATTTTTATTCAACGTATTTGCTGATGTTGCTTGCTATAATTCCCTTGTTTGTTGTGCCATTTTAATAGATTGTCAAAGTGACATTACATGTCGAAGGTCACATCACATCCTATAAGCTAACATAATTAAGATGAGTTTGACAAGTAGATAAAATATTTTTACAATCCCATCTTTTCCGACAGGATGAGTAATCACAGTAATTTCCATTATTATGCAATTGAGTTTAATTTATCATTGAGAGCCATCCTCTTAGTTGTATAATAAAACGCCTGCCCTTTTACTGGCGCAATAGAGTGGACTAAATTCCAACGTCGTGAGTAAACAATCTCTGGTTCTTTGTTCGATTACAAAATAAGGTTTTAAATTGTAATAACCCATGTAGGATAAACGAGAAAACAACTTTAGCCGGGAAGGGACATGTGATCACATTACTTCATATGTAAGTCCACATTCGCTGACATAAGTTTCAGGTTATAATTGATATATACCTTTGATGTAATAAGTGTCAAATGGCATTTAGAAGCGCGTAATGTGGCATCAATTCTCAAAGCACATACACGCCTCTATCATGTTTTCAAAGTTGATTATATTACCGAATGATATTCCTTCTCCGCATTTAGTTTATGTGTGGGCGATGTTATAGAACTTTAAGGTGATAATTGATTACTAAAACGAAATATAACATTGTTGTGCGAGTTGGAAATAACAAAAATATGATATCATTTTCGTGTACGTATTCCTTCGTACGAATTCGGTATTATTTACAAATTTAAAACTACGCAAAGTAGGCACACATATAGAACTGCTGTCTATATATTACACCTAATTTACTGTCTTTCCAAGATTAACTAAGAAAGAAAGTTGAAACTTATCCCTTAACTCAACCACACTTTAATACTTAAATGATTACTAGCTTCATAAAATTAATGCTGGCAAAATATTAGCCAGACATAGTATGCACGATAAAGGTGTTTAATTATTTTTAAAGATATCATGGTAAAATAACCGAGCTCGATAAAAGCATGAATTTAAAAACCACTTACCGTTATTGAGGCTTTCAGTCCCTTTGTGGGAATCCAACCATTCCATTTTTGCTTTCGTCATAAACCAAATATTTCATCTGTCTCTAGCGCATTTTAACGAATCGAGGATTAGCATCGCTCGGAAATATTACCAAGATGCACGCTCGACATAAGAAGTCAGTTGAAAATAATCCCATAAAGCAACTAATTCACATGCAACTACAGATTATGGAAATGCTTGTTGGAAAGTTCAATCCATTTCTTCGCAGCGCATCCCCTGATAAAATTGTTGTAGCAACTACAAACCAAAATACTTTTCGGAACTTGTGCATATTTGAGCGATCTCAACTATTCATGCGCTGTGTACAGTCAATATTCCTCTTCAAACTTGTTCAGCAAAATTACAAAAATATTAACGGAGGTTTTATCATGACTACCAGTTTGTGGGTGGCTGTTTCCTATCTCAGCTGCAAATTACTTCGGTTTTGTCGGCGAGACTATCAATACGTTGTACAGACACTGAACACTCTATTCCATTCGGATTTCGTAAGCTGCTCAACATTTAATTTAAAGTTGTCATTGATCAACGCCCCATTGTCAAGTGTTGGAATTCCTATGATGTACACATTGCTGATTCTCTGTGGAGACGTGGAACCGATATCAACAGTGTTAGGTACAACAACAGCATCATCGTGGCCAATTGCTTTTCAAACTTTGAAGATGTCACTGATTCTGTTTGAAATTATGTCTGTGGTAATCGCAATGCCCTTAACGTCTTTAGTCGTACTTGACGGAATGTTTGCCTGCAATATTGTTCTTACTTCTAATGTACAAAAACTTAAAACAATCTTAAAGCAGGATAATCACAAACGTACCAAATCTCAATTTCTGGTACGGTACGTGCATTTCCGACGTATTCAAATTTATGTGGCAATCGTAAACGATTCCTTTCAGTGTAAGCTTGCCGTTCAGTATAAGACCGTAATTATGGCTTTTGCAATGACCTTTTCCGCTGTTTTGCTGCATGAGGAGTTACGCTCAAATCTCACAACGACGGGCCTGATTGTCGCCATTTATTTAGTTTCGATTGCGTACATATTCATGCTGATCGGCTATTACTTCCCTGGACGAACGAACACAGTGAGTCGCAATATAATTTCAATCTGGAAAAACCAACTTGCGTGTGGGAGAAACGAGACTATAAATAGTGGACAGAAAAAGGAACACAGGTTGATGATACAATCTTGTCGCGAGCTGAGGATAATGATAGGATTTTCAAATTTTTATGCGAGGGGAACTGCCATTAATATATTAAATTTCTTGTTGGTGAAAACGATTAAATTAGTGATAATACTATAGTCAAGTGTAATAAGACGATACCAGCTTTCATTGAAGTTAGTTTACTTAATTTGAATTTTCATATACTTATTCTGTAACTATATAGGTAGTTAAGAAATTGCGGTAATATAACTGTTCAAAAGATACTAAACTGTAATCCATGCATATGCTTCAAATCAATTGCGTGATATAAAGATGCTGTGACCTAATTTAACAAGACAATTATTGTTGCAAAGCTGTAAACAGTTATGTGTATACCTATGTTAGACTCAAGTCAGATCGCACCTGTCTGGCTCGTATCATACCAAATGTTTTTCGAAGTATGTTTCTCAGTCTTTGACTAAAATTCAAGGGCATGCACAACCAAAAGATATTCATGCAGACAAATTAAACATTGAAACACGATTGTATTTTATTGATTTCACAATATATACATTTTAATTACATGTATTAAAATATAGGTGTAGATACATTCGCTGTTTCATTGAATACACCACAGAAAAGTTGGTAAACCTGTGATTTTCTCAAGCGTTCCATTTTTTATATAAATTGATTTCCAAATGCGCCGGCTCGCCGATACTGTTCAATAACGCTAAACAAACAAATCAAAATATGATTAAGGCGCTACAAATATTATAGTTTAGCAACATATTTTACATTTGCCTCGCGCCTCAATATTTAAATAGAGAATCAAATAAATATGTGACAAAGATGACATCATATTTATATTATGTTTTGATGAACAATATGCATTATTATGATTATGTAATGTAAGCACATTCTGTAGTGGCCATTAATTGCATGGGTTCACTACTAATGTATGATGATGTGAGTAAACCACTATGTAATTATGCAATGATCTGTATGTATGCAATGCACACATCAATATTATGTGTGTGCATTCATGAAAGTATAAAAGCAGCGAAATAAATATACGAGCAGAACACTTTGCTCTGACTAAATCAGAAAAGTACTCAATACGTTATCAGCACCAAGCTTTGTAAAAACTTGGATCTCAGCTAATATTTCCTGAACGGAAACATTTTTAGCATTTCCAAAGCGGAAAAAAACAGCAGCACAGCGGAAATTCAGCATAATTCCCAAACAGCAGTTCCCTAACGGAATAAATCAGCTCAGCAACTCAGCGGAAATATACAAAATTTCCAAGCGGCAAGAATTTAAAATTCTTTAAACGGCAATTTACATACGAGAATTTACACCTCGATTTAATAGCATACATGCGTAACTTAAGCGAATTGAGAACATGATGTTCAGAACCGAGTCTGAGCAAATTCCTGCATTTACATCCGAAAACGTAAAATAATTTTTTTGGTGTTCGCAAACAGTGCAAACAATTTATCGGCTAGTTAGCAACCTACCGTCATCACAGGCACAGGAACCGCTACCATAGAGTTAGCTTTACATCTTTATATTTTACTACTAGTCTAGAGAACACACTCCCGTCAGAGTCCTCAACCCAACAACAAACAACTTGCCAAATCGATGGAAATATTTTTAAGACTTTTATTGTACTTGGAAACGGAAAATTTACCTTTCTTCCCTGAGCGATTACCATTCCAACATTGGTGCCCTTGAACATTGTGGGACTGTATGAAAAAGTAAACCCGTGTTGTCAGCCTTGGGATTGCGGTTGTAATTTCACACCGCATTGTTTGCAGTATTTATATATTAGCATGCATTATTTCGTTCTGTATTGTTGACGGAAAAAATAGACGAAATAGTTCTCTATTTGACAGAAGAAGTATGCTTCGGGCTTAGAGACGGGACATGTACTATACACATAAAATACAAGCATCATACTTCGCTCGCAAAACCTTTTCACATTTGTAATCGTGCAGGCCAACATGGTTCCCTGTATCAAAACCTCGTAATTCAAAACATGTACGAGAAACAAAGCCTGTATTTCTATTTCAGAACAGAGCAAGCCAACGTATCTGCTCAAGCTTTTCCTGTCTCATTTACTTTATCGACATGGGTACAAATTGGCTGTGCCATGGAGAAATACTCTCCCATTTTCCGATCTCTTCACAACCTCACTTTACGCGGCGAATTTGACCTTTCAAGTGACAATGGCTCAAAAGAACTGTCTACTGCGATATGTGTTTAAAATGTACAGATAAATCGAGGTGCTCACCAGAAAGTACAACTGGATTCACCAGGGAGTCCTGACGTTTGCTACCACCGGGATGAATTCTCTAATGTTCATTCTCCCACCTTATGGTATAGTTGGAAATTACAGGGATCTCATTGTACCCCTCATTCTTATTTGTGCATCAGGAGTATTTTACAGTTGTTTGCTATTTATCGAAATTCACGGCACACTGAAGTCCGCTGTGTTCAGAACATCAGCAAAATTATGATAGATATTAAGTTGAGTGGGTGGCTTATGGGAAGAACATTGAATCGACGTTATGTTTGATCAAGGAGAATATTGAGGATTCACCTCAGCTACAACTTTTATGAAGACGTTACACCCTTGACAATGATAAATGATGACAACTAGCTTGCTAATGATGTAGAATAATTTCAATAAGTTCAAAATTTACAATTAAAGATCTCAGATGTCAGAAAACATTCACTGCAATAAAAGTATATTTTTTGAGGTACATAGAAATTTACACATTTAAGTTTGACATTTTGTGGTGTATACAGTACGTAATGAATGTAAAAGTGTTGAAGTGTTCGAAATAACTATTTGAAATTCAGACATGGATTACAGGCATTTATGTGTAGATCTGTGATGTTCAAAATGAAATCTATGCTGTTTTAAAGTAAAATTTTAATTAATTCATAGAACATGTAGAATATGGGGCGCTGATTCGGAAATTGGGTTAGTATATCACCTTCAGAGCGGTAAAACATTTTACCCGACGGATATTCTGAATATTTCATCCACCGCTTCTGACTAAAACCACTTCATTCTCATGAACTACAAATTAATATTTCCATAAGATTTTTCACCAGCAACATTTCAGCCCATGTCACCGGAACATATTTATAGTTATAGGCCTGATAGAATGTCGTGAGAAATTTATTAGGTAAAAATCAACATGACACTCACAAATACAGACACTAATAGATACCTTCAATGACACGTTGCAATACGATTGATATATTAAGGGGATATATCATTGTGGGCGTACTAAATACTGACGGCTAAAAACATTCTACTCAAAACGATTCTGCGAGCAAGTCTCTACCAATTAAGACGTCGTACAATATACTCATGTAAGTGATATTTATTGATTGAACTTGTGGTAGACATATGAAACAACATAAGTAAATGAATTGAAAGTGTACATAGGAGAGAAAAAATACACTAGGAGACCTAGAAGATAGATAGTGCCAATCTGTTGAGATAAAAGTTGTGAAAAACTCAAAGTCAACAATAGCTTTTATAATTAAATTTGAATTATTGACACGACGATCCAAGAGAGAGTAACCAGGAACACGACTGTTATCAGTGAAAACGTTTACTTTTTTTTCAGGAAAAATTGCTGACGTACTGTTTCTCCGGTCACAATAAAGTAGTGAACAAAAACCATCGTTGAAAGCAACATTAAATTTCTCCATTGCTTTTCTCTTTACTGCAAGCCAGTAACTGTTGCAATAGATGGACAAAATAAGTTATAGATAGGTACATCAACTCAACCTTAACACTGTAGCTACTAAACTTACTTATCAGAAGGTTTGGTCTGCTGTAAATTTCTCTAGGTCTACAAGAAAAATCTTCCATGTCTATTGCACGGCATGATGATGATAAAATTTTAGAGAATCATATTCATGCAAACCGTAAGTGTCAGGACGCCAAGTTAACATCGCGATACAACATGACCAAAACTCGACTACAACATGACTTGAGGAATCAGACAATTTGAATTTGCTTCCAACGGTGATCAGTTTCATTAAATTATATATCGGAGAGGCTAGAGTAGTAACTGCCCACAATCAAAACTGGAGGTTTTCACTTTTTGTCATTAACCTTGGACAAACAGCATTTGTGCAATCATGTTTTGTAGACACGAAGTACTTGAGAGACTTTTCCAGCACTTAAAGCTATGTGATATATTTTCTACCATTCCATTTGAGTTCAACCCAAGCCACAACAAGCTACAACTAAAGTCCAACAAACAATTACGAATACACCACTTTCGGTTCCGGATAGCATGCTTATATGCTTTACTGGTTTATGTTCAGGTAATATGCACATGGAGTGAAGCCAGTGTATACGTGAAATTGCACACAATGTTTGTACTCGCCAGTCTAACCACGGTTTGCTATACTCATCACGTGTTTGACACAAAGGCAGCCGAAATTGTCGCCTGTTTTAACGGAATGGTCATGTTTGAACGGAGTCGAAAAGGACACGATGACCACAATACGAAATCTGATTGGAAGCAGTCAACATGGACCAACATTAAATTGTATCTCAAAGTCTGCGAAATGATGGCAGTCATGACACCCCTTCTTCATCATATCGACCTCTTCCGAAACCCCTGCCTACCAACACACCTCGGCGGCTACTGGCTGATATCCGAACAGTGCGGCGGAAACATTGGGACAGAATTCGCTGCAACTTGGTCATTTGGCGAACTACTCAAAAAAGTAATTGTTGCCTCGTTGTCCTACTTCATCTGGAGCTTCCTTGTAATGGGTTGCGTTTTTCACGTGTCGCTTGGGTTACTTTTAAAAAGTTACTGCTTGCGTTCTTACATACAGCTCGCGGGTCACACAATGGCATCTCGAAAGGAAGTGAATTTAGCGGCCTGTCGGATTTACAGAGAGGTTCAGTTGCTCGGCATAGAGTACCGAAACATCTACTCGAAATACATGATCACTGTTATGCTCGTTTCAGTCATGTTTATCCAAACATTTTGCATGTATGCTTGCATAAAACATGATCAACTCCAGTTGCCGCTAACACTTATGGTAATGTTTGGCGTAATAGCGTTGGACCATGCATCATTAGTAATGATCGTTTTCACTAGTTTGGCGGGCGTGTACAAAGTATCAAAACAACTCGTGGAAAGAAAACTCATAATCTTGCTAAGGGATCACTACGGACATTCTACATCATTTTGGAAGCTTAGAAATAAGAAATGGTTTCAACGGTATCTACAGTCCTGTTCAATCGTCAAAGTGTACGTTGGTGATACCAACTTTGTGGAGGAGGTCACACCCTTAAACGTTGAAGAATTTGTAGTCAATCAAACTGTCAGTTTAATGCTGCTGGAGTAAACTATTATTATGTAAGCACATAGTGGATAAACATACAGTTACGGTCAAATATCTCTGTGATAGGACTGGTGGTTTTGACATCGTACATGATAATATTGATACGGTACAATTTTCTGGAAGGACGAACACAATAAGCCGAAATATTTTACGAATATGGAAGAATCGATTTGCTTACGGGGGAATCATGACAATGAATAGACGAGCGAAGAAAGAGTACAAGCTAATGGATAAAAGCATGTCGGGAACTGCGGATTTCAATTGGATTTTCTAATTTCTATGAGAGGGGAACTGCCCTTAATCTATTAAATTTCTTACTGGTGAAAACAATTAAATTAGTGATAGTTCTATAATATAATGTACTAAGACGATACCTAGTCTGCAGTAGTTAGTTAACTTTATTTGTATTTCCTATGATCCTTCAGTAACTATGTAATTACTTAAGAAGTTGCTGTAATATATCCATTCCTAACACAAAACAGTAATGCCCAAATGTGCTAAACTCGATGCCCGGATGTAGCATATTTGTGACCAAATCCAACAAGAAAATTAATGTTGCGGTTACATTAATTAAAGTTTTTTTTGTTCCTAACCACATCAATGTTAAACATAAAAGTCTTGATATTCTCCTTCATACATCTACGAATTTGGCTGTTGAAAACCATTTGACATACCATAATACATATAATAAACAGTACTCCAATATATTTCTTATCTAACCTGCAACATACGTTGACATCGTCAAGACGAAATTCTAACCTCATGATCAATTCAAATATTTTCTCCATTAGGCATTTTCGGCCTACTTATTACTCATTCCTCAACCAGTCGTCTAAAATATTAATTCCTCCATATAATACATATCCTGTATCCACCAATAGTGCCGTTTAACCTACCATCAATGTCTTCAGTTTTACCATTTTCACATCCCATAGCGCATCAATATTTAAATAGACATTTCAACATAACACAATTTACAACTTGATTATATAAAATACATGCATAACTCAAACGAATTGCGGAAAATGCCTGGAATCATGTTTGGAAGGGAGTTAGGGCAAGTTGTTGGATTTACATTCGAAATACATTATATAACTATGTTCATCGCGTTCGCCAACATTGGCCAAAATTTTTCAGCTAGTCTGAAACCTACCGTCATCACGCACAGTCGTAGCTACCATACGATAGAGCAAGCATTATAATATACTATTAGTCTTGAGAACACATTCCATAAGAATCTTCAAACCAACAACAACCGAAAACTTGCCATATTGCATAAATATATTTCCGAGTTTAATTGTAATGGAAACGGATATTTAAACTTATTTTCCTGAACGATTGCCTTCCCAACAATGATATCCTACATAGCTGTAGCACTGCATGAAACAGTAAACGACAAAGGAACATACACTCTTTATTGTCTACGTTGGGATTGCAAATTGGGATTTGGAACGTTGCACATCAATGCTTGCTGTACATATTTTCATGCACTTTTGTGTTTTTGGTTGTTTGTTGGTATGATACTACAGTCTTGAAATAATTATGTCTCGTTTTGTCAGAACAAGTATGATTTGGAGTTAGAGCCAAGACCGAAGCCATACAGATTAAATACAAGCATCATGCTTATCTCACAACGTCTTATCACATTTGTAATCGTGCAGGTCAACATGGTCTCCCGGATCACAACCTCGTTATTCAAATCATGCAAGAGAAACAGAGGCTGTATTTCCATTTCAGAAGAAAGCGAGTCAAAGTATATGTTCAAACTTTTCCTCTGTCTCGTCTACTTATTATTGGCATGGCTACAAATTGGCTATTCCATATGGAGAAATACTCTCCCCTTTTCCGATCTGTTCACAAGCATACTTTACGCGGCAAGTCTGACCTTTCAAGTAATAATGGCTCAAAAGCATTACCAACTGCGATACGAAATGGCTGAATTATTCAACGCATTCTTGGAATTTGAGAAGCGATATAACGGTATTTTTTTATATTTTATATATACATATACATGAATACATGTACATATATGATATACGAATGTGCATTCATTACAAGCGAAAACATAATATACTTGTTGGAATACTTTTCCAAGTGAATGGGGCCTTTCCACCAAAATCCTTGCGGTTATCTCAAAGTCGCTTTCGATTCTATCAACTGGTGGCGGTAACCTCTCTCCCCTTTTTCATCGCCTGTTCCTGGCTTCTCTTGGTGTTTGCACCATGCTTCCAGGCAAACGTGGGGTCCATTTTACTGGACCAGTGCAACGGTTTGGGTAACATGGGCTGGACCTGGAAAATTCCATTTAGTTTCATTGGGAAATTTTTTCTGGCATGTCTTTCAAGCTACGTGTATCTTTTCTCGGTTGGCACCATGTTACATGAGGTTGCTATCTTCACTGCAATTCCATCACTTTGTCTGGGAAACTATTTACGATTATTTAAGAGCAAAGTAAATTGTTCGGGTGCGCTTAATACTCAAAGACATATGAGATATGTTTTTAAAATGTACAGAGAAATCGAGGTGCTCACAAGAACGTACAACTGGATTCACCAGGGATCCCTGACATTTGCTACCACCGGGATGAATTCTCTAATGTTCATTCTACCACTATATGGTATAGTTGGGAACTACAGGGATCTCATTGCACCCCTCCTTCTGATTTGTGCATCCGGAGTATTTTACAGTTGCTTGCTAGTTATCGAAATTGACGGAACACTGAAATCAGCCGTCTTCAAAACATCAAAGATAATTATGACAAATATTAAGTCGATAGGATGGGTTATGGGACGAACATTGAACCGACGCTATGTGAGATCATGGAGAATATTGAGGATTCATCTCACCTACGACAACTTTTATGATGAGTTCACTCCTTTGACAATGATGAACTTTAATGCAAATCAAACAATAAGCTTGCTAATGATGTAGACTAATTCCAATAAGTGCATGTTTTACAATAAAAGATGTCACAAAGCATTCACCATGGTTACTGTATATTTGTTCGAGATAGGTATATAGCAATCCACACATTTACCTTAGATATAGTGTAATATGTACACTACGCAAGGAATGTAATAAGTGTTTGAAGTGTACGGAATAATTATTTGAAATTCAGAAATGCACTACATGTATGTTCGGATGTAGATCTATGATATATGAAATGGAATGTATGCTGTGGCAAATTTTAATTAATTCACGGAATAAGTAGAATGTGTTGACAACGCGAAATTTAGAATAGCGGACATTATGAATTCTTCATCCACCGCCTACTGTGTAAAATCACTTCATTGTGACGAATTACGAATTCATATTTCTATTGCTTTTGTCAGCAGTTATATGTCGGTGAAACATGTACATGACATGTAAGATGCGGCAAAATGATTTCAACCCATATTGTATCTCTCATGTACTCTCAGTCATGTACCAAGCTGATACAGAATATGAATGGAGCTATTACTTTGTAGTGATCAACATACTTTGGTTGCGTTAACATCAATGTTTAACTAGACATTCTCAGCCATGAAGGCCAAACATGTACATCATAAATTTATCTGTCACTCAAGAATTAACAGATGAAACAATATTTATTTAGTTATAGGCAAAATATAGTTCCGCGAGAAATTTATCTGGCAAAAATCAACAAGACACTCACAGATTCAGACACGAAACCATACTTGTGAGGACATGTTTCAATACGTCGTTAATATTAAGGGGAATTATGAGCGTGGGTGTTTTAGTACTGGCACCAGGTTCGTCAAGGCTGAAAAGTGTACTCTGCAAGCAAGTTTTACCGAACCATTGTGTGCTATATACTGACGTCAATCGTATGATGGTCAATTTTTTAAGATTCATGTTGACGTGGGAAGTATATGTCAAGACACAAATTTAACATCGTGATACAGCATGGCCCAAATTCACAGTGGAATCAGACAATTTAAAATAGTCTCCAACAGTGACGAGTTGCATTAAATTATGTTTTGGAAAGGCAATATTGTTGTGTAACTACCCACAATCAAATCTGCTGATTTTTACTTCAGTATATTTTTGCCATTACCCCTATACACACGCAATTCGTGCAATCATGTTGTGTAGACAAGGAGTACTTGAGAGACTTTTGCTGCACTTAAAGCTTTGTGATAAGCTTTCCTCCATTCCCTTTGAATTCAACCAAAAGAAAAACAAACTCCAATTGAAGTCCAACACAAAGTTACGAATTCACCGCATTCGATTACGCATAGCGTACATATGTGCCTGTTTGGTTTACTTGCAAGTTATATGGACATGGAGCGAAGCCAATGTATACGTCAAATTGCACACAATGTTTGTACTCGCAAGTATAAGCACAGTTTGCTATACTCATCACGTGTTTTGCACAAAGGCAGCCGAAATTGTCGCCTGTTTTAACGGAATGGTCATGTTTGAACGGAGTCGATCAGGACCAGTTAGCCACAATATGACATCTGATTGGAAACAATCAACTTGGACAAAGATTAAATTGTATCTTAAAGTCTGCGAAGTGATGGCAATCATGACACCCCTTCTTCATCATATCGACCTCTTCCGAAACCCGTGCCTACCAACACACCTCGGTGGCTACTGGCTGATTACTGAACAGTGCGGTGGAAACATTGGGACGGAATACGCCGCAACTTGGTCATTTGGCGAAATACTCAAAAAAGTAATTGTTGCCACGGTGTCCTACTTGATCTGGAGCTTCCTTGTAATGGGTTGCGTTTTTCACGTGTCGCTTGGGTTACTTATAAAAAGCTACTGTTTGCGTTCGTACACACATGTCGCTGGTTACACAATGGCATCTCGAAAGGAAGTGACTATATCGGCCTGTCGGATTTACAGAGAGGTTCAGTTGCTCGGCATAGAGTACCGAAACATCTACTCGAAATACATGATCACTGTTATGCTCGTTTCAGTCATGTTTATCCAAACATTTTGCATGTATGCTTGCATAAAACATGATCAACTCCAGTTGCCGCTAACACTTATGGTAATGTTTGGGGTAATAGCGTTGGACCATGCATCATTAGTAATGATCGTTTTCACTAGTTTGGCGGGCGTGTACAAAGCATCAAAACAACTCGTGGAAAGAAAACTCATAATCTTGCTAAGGGATCACTACGGACATTTTACTTCATCTACTACATCATTTTGGAAGCTTAGAAATATGAAATGGTTTCAACGGTATCTACGGTCCTGTTCAATCGTCAAAGTGTACGTTGGTGATACCAACTTTGTGGAGGAGGTCACACCCTTAAACGTCGAAGAATTTGTAGTCAATCAAACTGTCAGTTTAATGCTGCTGGAGTAACTATTATGATGTAAGCATCCTGATGTAATTGTCCTGTCAGATATAGCATTTAACGTATAATTATGGTTAGACTTTTATTCCTTAAGGTTTACAGAGAAGCAGGCAATTGTAAAGTGAAATAGATACTAAAAATCATTGAAAACATTTAAACATACAGCAACTTATTTAAGAAATGCTTGTGTATCTATTAATTCACTTAAATGATGATTAATTAAAAATCACAATAACACAACATAATTTGTGCAACTGTTTGTTACAAGAGCAGTTTATAAATTTCAAATTCCAGATCATTTCTGAAGTTAATACCACCTACACCGAGAGTCTGACATTACCTACGTATAACATGTATAGTGTTCCAGCTAATACAGAACTAAGCATTTAAACTCATCTCACTATGCGCCAACGCCAACAACTTGGTCTGGACGAAATCAGAAAGTTGGTCCAATTTCATTTGAAGACGTGCCTAGAAGGGGTTAGTTCAGCATCGCCAGCTAGGAAACCAGCTCTCAGCTTTTCCATGAAGTCCGTACGTTTACCAGTGGCACTTTCAACAGAGTCCTTCAGGTGGTCATATTATTGTTCCATTTCGGCCTTATCAGATTTCTCCTTTCCAAGAGATCTCCTTTCTCTGCCATCCGATCCCTCGCTCCGCCACTCACTGGATTCGCCAGGTAGCCATGACATTTGATGCCATCGGGATGAATTGTCTAATGTGTATTTTACCACCTTATGGTCTTAAAGGGAACTGGAGGGATCTCATTGCATCTCTCCTTCTGATATGTGCATCAGAAATACATATTTTACAGTTGTTTGCTATTTTACAGCTGTTTGCTATTTATCGAAATTCACGGAACACTTTAGTCAGCCGTCTTCAAAACACTAAAGATAATTATGATAAATATTAAGTCGATCGGGTGGGTTATGGGACGAACATTGAATCGACGCTTTGTGAGATCATGGAGAATATTGAGGATTCACCTGACTTGCGACAACTTTTATGTTGAGATCACACCCTTGAAAATGGTGACATATAATGCAAATCAAACAATTTGCTTGCTGATGATGTAGAATAATTTCAAGTGCACATGTTACAAAAATATGTCAGAAAACATCTACCATGGTAAACATATATTTTTTCGAGATATGTAGATAGAAATCCAAACACATTTCACATAGTGAAATGTATACACTACTTAATGTATGTAACTTGTGTTTCAACTTGGATATTCAGACATGTATTACATGTATGTAGATATACGATGTTGAAAGTGGAATTTGTGCTGCAATAAATTTACATTTAATTAATTCAGAAGAACAAGGATAATATTTGGCGCCGATACTAAATTCGGAATAGCGGACATTCTAAATTCTTCATCCACCGCCTTGTAAAAGCACTTCATTGTGACGAATTACGAATTCATATTTCAATTACTTTTGTCAGCAGCTACTTTTCAGCTCATGTTACCTGTCATGTTCTCAGTCACAAGGGAAGTCCATATAGCATATATAAATGAAGCTACTACTTCGTCGCGATCAACATAACATGATTTCGTTAACATCAAAGATGAAGTAAGCATTCACAGCAATGAAAGCCAGCCATACAAATTCTAAATTTATCAGTCACTCAAAAATTAACAGATGAACCTATATATAGTTATTGGCACAATAGCACTCCGTAAGTTATTTATGAGGCAAAAATGAACAAAGTCCTCACATATCCAAAGACATGAATCCATACATGCAATGGCGCGTTTAAATGCGTCAGTAATATTAAGGATATTTTTCATTGTGGGCGTTTTAGTACTGCCGCCTCGTAAATCTGGAGCACGTCTTTATCAATTAAGGCGTTGTGTGTACACCGCGTGCTTTATACTCACGGCAGTCGTGTTTTATTTATTTATTGATCGTTGTGGCAGACTTTAGAAACAAAACAAGTAAATAAGCTAAGGGAGTGCATATGAGAGAAAAAATAAGGAGAGATCGAAAACAGATAGAGCAGCTCTATTGAGATAGAAGCAGTTGTGAAAAAGTGAGAATTAACAGTAGCTTTTATAATTAAATTTGAACTATTAACAAGACGATCCAAGAGAGAGTAAGGCGCTATACGTCGGACAGCAGTGAAATCATTGTCTTTACTTTCACAAGACATTGTCGCCGTACTGCTTCTCCGGCCATAACGAAATAGTAGACGAAAAGCATCGGAGAAACCACAATTAACTTTCCCCATTTCTTCTTTCCAGCTGAAAACGCAGATAATGTAGTAATAAGTAGAAGTAATATAAGTTATAAACAGGTGTGCCATAAACTAAACACAACAGCTACCTAATCCACCGTTCAGAAGTTTTTCCATGCCTCTTTTACGGACGATGATTACCAAAGGATTTATACTCACGCGAATGGCATGTGTCAAGACGCAATGTTAACATCGTGATACATCATGATATACAGTCAAAGTGGAATCGGTCAGTTTTAATTAGTCTCTAACGGTGATCAGTTCCATTAAATTATTATTTGGAAAGGCAATAGTAGCAAGTACAATCGAAACGGGAGATTTTCACTTCAGTATATTTTTACCATTAGCCTTAGACAAACGCTGTTCGTGCAATCATGTTGTGTAGGCAAGGAGTACTTGAGAGACTTTTCCAGCACTTAAAGCTTTGTGATATGCTTTCAACCATTCCGTTCGAGTTCAACCCAAAGAAAAACAAACTTCAACTAAAGTCCAACAAGAAGTTACGAATTCACCGCATTCGATTACAGATAGCGTACGTATATGCCTGTTCGGTTTACCTGCAAGTACTTTGGACATGGAGCGAAGCCAGTATATACGTGAAATTGCACACAATGTTTGCACTCGCTAGTCTGAACACAGTTTGCTTTACGCATCATGTGTTTTACACAAAGGCAGCCGAAATCGTGGCCTGTTTCAACGGTATGATCGCGTTTGAACGGAGTCGAAAACGAGAAGTTGACCACAATGCGACGTCGGATTGGAAGCATTCAACGTGGGCTATCATTAAGTTATTTCTACATTCTAGTGAAATGGTGGCAATCATTACTCCACTTCTTCATCATATCGACATCTTTCGAAGCCCGTGTCTACCAACCCACCTTGGTGGCTATTGGTTGATTACAGAACAGTGCGGCGGGAACATTGGGACAGAATACACTGCAACTTGGTCAGTTGGTGAAATACTCAAAAAAGTAATTGTTGCCGCGGTGTCCTACTTCAACTGGAGTTTCCTTGTAATGGGTTGCGGTTTTCACGTGTCGCTTGGGTTACTTATAAAAAGTTACTGCTTGCGTTCGTACACACATGTCGCTGGTTACACAATGGCATCTCGAAAGGATGTGAGTATATCGGCCTGTCGGATTTACAGAGAGGTGCAGTTGATCGCCATAGAGTATCGAACCATCTACTCGAAATACATGATCACGGTGACATTGGTTTCGGTTACGTTAATCCAAACATTCTGCATGTACGCTTGCTTCAAACATGATCATCTCCAACTGTCTATAGCACTTACGCTAATGTTTGGGATAATAGGGGTGGACCACGGAATATTAGTAATGGTCGTTTTCACGAGCCTCGCAGGCGTTTACAAGGCGTCAAAGCAGCTCCTGGAAAGAAAACTTGTAACCTTGCTAAGGGATCAATACGGGCGTTCTATATCATCCGAAAATTTTATATCATCGTTCTATATCATCGTTTGGAAAATCCGAAATAAGAAATGGTTTCAACGGTTTTTACGATCTTGTCCAATCGTTAGAGTGTACATTGGTGATATCAACTTTGTGGAGGAGCTCACACCCTTGACCGTCGAGGCATTTGTTGTGAACCAAACTGTCAGTTTAATGTTGTTGGAGTAAGCTATTAATATGTAAGAAGCAAGCCTTTTGAGTTCGTAAGGACAGCCTGTTACACTTTATGTATGATTCGGTCACTAGGAACAACTAGTTGCAGGCATTCAAGAAAAGTTGAAATTGATTACGTGATATGCACTTTCAAGTCGTCATAATATTTTACTGTTGCATGTTGACTTTGTCTATTTATGTAGGCCATAAGTCATTACAACATTTGCTTCCAAGAACATCTCTTGGGTAACAATAGTTAGATATGTATTGTGAAGCATTGCATATCATATATCATTTCTTTAAATTTATTTGTTAGATTTGAAGGAGAAACTTCCAATTGTCAATCAATCAAACAATCGACAAAATAAGTAAAATGCGTACTCAGAATCATAAGAAACAGATTGTAATATAATTACTCTTAAAAAGCAAACTCCTTATACGTCTATCATTTCATTTAACCGCAAAGGGCACTTAATTAAAAAGAACGCTAATACAATAAAAATATTTAGTTTCTTGTTACAATAGCAGATTATCAACTCCAAATTCCAAATCATTTCTGAAATTAATACAGTCTACGCCAGAAACCCCATAATATATGGTAAACCATATATCGTCAGTTTCTGTCTCACCTACATACCAACATATTATATGCATAGTTGTGGAAAATACAGATCTAATTCATTAAACTAAACTCACTTTAAACGAACGCTAGCAACTTGGTCTGTACGAAATCGGTAAGTTGGCCCAAATTCATTTGCAGTCGTTCCTCAGAAGTAGTTGACTCAGCATCGTCATCAGTCTCCAGTAAACGAGCCCTTAGCTTTTCCACGAAATCTTTCAACTCGACCCTGACATTGTCCACACAGTCCTTCAGTCGTTCATATTTTTCCTTCATCTCGGCCTTATCAGATCTCTCCTTTTGAAGAGCAGCTCCAAATTCTGCAAACTGTGCCATCCGACCATGCCCTTCACCTCCATCCACCAGCTCCTCCACCTCCGCAAGTCTCTTCTTCGTCTCCTGCAACACATCCTCCACCTCACTCAACTGGACACTCTGCTTGAAAACAGTCCACTCCTGCTCGACAATCTTGTGTTGAGCCGCAGCCAATTTTCCCCTCAATTCTGCAATGTCCCTGCAAAACTCAGGGTTGCATGGCTAATAATTTCCATTTCTAGTGAAGCCAGGGTCGAGGTGGAAGGTTCCACCGCACCGGTGTCATTATTGTGTTAACCATGGTGACAGCTTTTTTATGTCTTCCGAGAAACGTGTGAATTTGTGATTGAATGGTAATAAAAGTTGGCATGATTGTACATATTGTATTTGTTAAATTCCATATGCACCACCGAAAATTGGCTACGCACTAGCTAATAACAAGCGCATGTTAAAAAAGTAAACATCGCACAGCTGAAAAAACCACAACATTGTCGGCTAGTGCATATGGAATTTGACTTCAACCATTGGTGTGCTCACTCTGCCATACATGTGTAGCGTTACCAAAATGGGCTAAAAAAATGCTTGGTAGTATGTATGGACCTAAATATGTCGTAATAATCTTAGAAATTTTATAAATGACATTTAAGTACAAGTTTGATATACAATCAATTTCACAAAATATCTATTGTTCAGCGCTGATGCTTGCTTGTAATTTAGAACGATAATTTGGTGATGTTGTCCTTCAAAAATAATTTTGTGTACAGGGTAGACACATTAAATGCATATCTAGCTTTTTAAGGTTAGCCGCCAATGGTGAATTGAATAGTCTAATTTTCTTAACGTTTTTCATGAAATTTCAGAACTGTTCAAAATGCTGGGATGATCAATTGTATCTCGGGACAAAGTGAGATAAAAGTTGCCTAAATGATTCAAAAAACGCACGGTCACGATAATGATGTGAGAAAACACAAAATATTCGGAGAGTAACGATTACTTTATTATATTTCCAGACAATTCGACACGTTGAATACTAATGTAATTAAATATACGAACATTTATAGGCAAGTAACATGAAATGTAATCTAGAAGAGTCACTTTCACAGAAATGCCTTGAGTAGAGGGACAAGGCAAATTATGAGAAAGATGACTACGTACAGAAAAATCATGCAGGTACAAAAAGCCGTGTATTTACGAACGACCTCCTTGTCGCCGTTTTCCACGTCCCTCTGACTGGTATCCTTCCGAACCACTGCATGCCAATAATATTTGTGTCCTCTGTGGTACACATCCACGAGCCTGGAATCGTAATCCCTCACCCTCAGCTCTTTTAGTCTTGGCAAGCGCCTGAAAATGTCTCCAGAAACTATACTTTCCACTTTGGGCAAATCCATGGAGACATACTTAATATTCGGATATTTCTTCTCGTCTCGTTTAATCCCGCTCACATGAAAACATTCCACCGTCAAAGGTAACCGGTCCAAAATGAAGGCACGCCCAAACCAAAACCCTTCAAAGCTCACATGTCTCAAGCATTTAAATTCTTTTAACGCGCACAGGTCCTTATTTAGTACCAACTTGACATCCAGTCGTTCCCTTTCCGTTGTTACAGCCAGTTCCTGGAGACTCTCCCCAAATTGGACTAGAGGACGGAGAAAGTGACCGAGACGAATATAATTTGCCGAGTCAATCAGTTCAAACGTATCATAGCGGTTATTAAATTGAACGATTTTGATCATCACCCGACGCAGACATTTGGAGTGATTTCCTCCTGGAAGGAAAATGGAACGAAGTTGTTGCGCCGACTCGAGGATGATGTGCACATCCTCAAGATGGGTCAAATTTTGTAGCGTGTGGAGGCCCGTGCTTTTAGAGTGTCCATCCGCAAAATTGATTTGGAGTTGGGTTAACTGATGAGCGTATTGTGCTGCAATGGAGCACTGAAGAGTTGCGGGTATTTTTGTACAAATGCGGTGCCTGGAACATCCTGGCGACTCGAATCGTAATGATTCCAGGTACGGGAGACTAGGAAGGGTTTCCATGAAAGCTGGTCTGATTCTATTGTCATCGTGGTCCGGGTCAATTGTTGATCCTTGCAAGCAGAGCGTTTTCACATTTGGCGTGTGTTCCAAGCACGGCCTCAGCTTTTGCTGGGTGTATAAAAAGTGCATGCACAGATGCAAAACGTGCACATATTTCCCGAAAATGTTTAAAAGACGATCCGTGTCTACGTTCCAAAAGAGATCATAGTATATTCTGTAGAAGGGCTGCTCTTCATAGCCAATAGAAAGTATTCGGCCAGGAAACGGATTTCCGGAATGACCTTGCAAGTTGTCAAGAAATCCGGAAATTCTGTTTGATGTGAAAAAGGTGGATTTCAAACTTTTCCGTGAGACAGGGGAATGTAAGCCAATGCCCCTTCTTTCTTCTGTTTCAAGGAAATGGTCTATTGCGTGTCTCCATGTTTTACACGCAGCTCGACAATTAAGAAAGTCTTGCCCATTTAAGTACGGGTGCACGAATGGAGTGACCTTGACAATAAAAGAAGCATAAAGTACAGTAACAAGGCGCTGAAAATCATGAATATTATTTACTTGAATGGTTTTCTTAATTGTGTTACCTTTTCAAATAGCCAAGTGACCTTTGTGAGTTCAAGAATATTTTGGAATGTCAGGCAGACACGAGAGCAATTATATAGATCTTCACAACAATATCCTTCATCAAGTGATGACGAAAGTGATGCTTCAATTTTGTCAAAAATGATGGCCCATATTTCTGGTGGAACATAGCCAACCAGATTATTTTGATTATCCGTCATAATTTCCAAAACCAAGTTAATCACATTGCTCACAGGATGTAATCGTTCTTCTATGCTCTCTGTAACTGAATCACTATCATAGTGCTACAATTAATTATCGCTGTAACAATGTACACAATTTTCAAAAACGAAACTTGCATTCATTATTCCTTTCCTACAAGATCTACTACAACATAGTAAAAATGCACAATACCAAAAAAGTTGTTGAATCTTTTCTCTTGCTCGTCCAGCTGAGCTGTAGCAATACTACGTAGCCACAGTATATAGCAGCATTGACAGCAGCGGCGATATAGTCATATAGAAATGTTTCTGTAAGAAAGATATGGTATGTATGTATTTATCATTCCATCCTATATGGCATGAAATGTACTTTGTTTGGTTCATGCAGCGCCTTAGGTCGGTTGCTGCGTTCTCATGTGCAATATAATTTGTTTCGTTTGTAAAATGAGAGGAAATACTTTTTCACGTATAGCATGAGATTTTTACTAACTGTATTTTTCTTTAAGTGCATCATAATTACAGATAATTCAAAGCTGTTTTAAAATCATTTGAAAGATCCTTATGGATATGTATCGTCAACGATCAGAGAATTAAAATTAATTTAATCACAAAATGATTTTCAGTGAAACAGGTTGGAACTAATTTATGGTAAAGGTAATACCATTACATAGTTGGTGGTTATATGTAAGCTGGAATAATGCCAAATCTAAATCAATTTAATGGATCAGATAAACGAACTATAGATAAATAGGTATATTTCCTATATTATGGTGATCACTCATGCTGTCTTAGTTAAATGTATTGTTGTTTAAGGAAAGCACACAAATTTCATTCTGCTCCCATCTCACTATTATTTAGACCAAACGCCTTCGTTGACTCCATTGTACCAGTAATATCTTCCAACGTCGTTTCCTGTTTTGATTAACGAAACAATGGCATGAATTTAGGTTTACACTAAATTTGCGATTATTAAAAAAATGTGAAGGTAACTTCGTAAGCTCAACTTACAGACAATATTTCCCTCCAAAATTCCAAATATTGCGTTCTTAAAGGATGCTCTTCACCCAATGCGCCGACATCTAAATAATCCCGAAATCCCCGAAACATTGTTTGCTTGATGAATTCCTCTGAAGCTGCCACCGCTTCATCAGCCCATAAATCTTCAAAGTAAACATCGCCTTGTGAACTACCGCCACCAAGAAGAATACTGCTCAAACTGTAATTGGTGAGGTTTAAGTAGCCTGACGGAGCTACATCGAACCAAATCGTGAAATAATACATTTGAACATATGGGACGCGTATGTGCCAATTACCGGCACCAGAAAGTGGCACCAGGATTTGCGATGCGTTCACGACGGATCCGCGTGAAGTGTATTCTCCTGTAAACCAAACATTAAAAAATAAGAAGTAAATATTGATAGCATTAAAGGAAGGAATAGAAATTAACCCTACCAAAAAATGTAACATTTCCAGTTGCTGTGAAGGTCAGTCTAAAGATTTTCAGAAACATGTTTGCTGCCACGTGGTCAATTTCAATTCCGTCTGAATGTCCTTGGACCGCGTGATTTCTGCAATCAAATGATTTTCATTTCCATACAAACCAGTTTTAATTCGTTTGTCGATTTAGTAAGTAATAACTAATGTTTAAAGTTTCATACCTCACGAATGTATCAACATCTATTCCTATTTCCTGCGTCTTAAAATAATCCGGTCCAGTCATGGCCGGGGAAGGATCCATGTTATTAATTTTAAGCCATGAGGAATAGTTTGCCATTTTTTGGGCAACAAAATCTATCAATTCTGGTCTTGCAACTTCAGCCAAACATACAGTTAAGCAGACTATTACCAACCATTTCTGGAGAGCCATCGTTATTTTTTTCTTGAAGAAAGTTTCACTTGATCAGAAAGGAACGTAATTCCAAAAGCGATGAAAGCGAAGCCGAACTTGACTATTAATAAGTATGCAGCAAGTAATTCTTATGATGTATCAAATATGTACACAAAATAATACTGATAACCCGGAAAAATTCATGTCACTACGACTGTACCAAAAATGTCCGGGCTTATCATGTCATTAACGTTGATGAATATAAGCTGCATCATAAAAATGAGTTATGGCTGTTTTTGTAACCCAAAGTGTTATGTGATTATCCAAAGTCCAAATTATCAGTAAATGGAATCAACGAATGACGAAACAAGTTTATCTCATTTTGTTATAGATAAAACCCCAAAATAAATGCATACCTATTAGAACAAAATGTTATTGAAAAGGATACATTTTGTGCACAGATTACAGTATTTATTACGCACATGCTTCTTGGTGTATAAATAGTTCTGTTGTACCTCACAAAATTATTAAGTATCACAAAATACCCTGGAATTTCTAAAATATGATCTAACCGAACTGATTAAAGTATTAAAGAAAATTGGCAAACGGTAATTACTAAATGTCCCTCTCTTTAGTGACAATTGTTGTCTTGATAATAGTTACTGGCACACCGTCGGGATCCACTGCCCTATGTGTTTCAGTAAGTTGGTCCACGATTTTGAGGTTATGAGAATGTGTCTGTTCCATATGCGTGTTAATCACACAATCACATTTTTCCGGCTTGGAATAGAACGGCCGCACTACCGTACTACTACTTGTCTTCCGTACTGCAGTTTTATGCTTGCGTGTGGGGGCCGCCGTTGTTGTTGGAGCTTTTGTTGTGGTTGTTGGCATATCCGGTGGAATTGTCGTTCTTAAAATTTCGGCCACTGTAGTTTTCTGTAATTTTCATGAAATGGAAAGAAAAATTTAATTTCATACCCTTTAGTCGGACTTATTTCTAAAATGGTTTAAGATTTGGAGCTAAATTTAAATTTTCTTACTGATAAAATTTGTTTCCAGAACTTCAGGTAAGAAACTCTAATGGGATGTTCAGCTCTGTTTGGACCGCTGTTCAAATAAGATTTAAAACCAGCCAAAATTGACTCCTTGATGAATTCGTCGTACCCAACTATGGCATCGTTGTCCCACAGATTTTCAAAATTGATTTCATGTCCGTCGCTGCCAAGAAATATGTTATCCAGTGAATGCATAGTGATATATAACGACTTCCGTGCCGTTTGCCGGAACTCAATTTCGAACCAGGCGACAGAAATGTATGGGACAGTTATAGACCAGCTTCCTTGGCCATCAATTGGCATCGTGGAAATAAGAGTTCCATTTGCTCTATACTCCCCTACATAACGATATATGTAAAAATGGATAGCATTTAGCACAGAGAAACTTTTCTTTTATAAAAATATGGAATACGCTACCAACCGAAAAATGTGACGCTTGCATTGGTAGTAAATCCAACTTCGAAATAATTATCCTCAAGACTTGCAGTCACGGTGAGATCTTCCATTGTCCCCGAATGACCCATTACGGCATGGTAACTATTTATCAATTCAATCGATTAAAATATGCAATTAGACCGAAATTATCACGACATTTATAAAATAAAGGAGTACCAACCTCAAGAAACAATCCAAATCCAATAGCCTATTAGTAACCGCAAAATGGTCCGAACCAATTTTAATTGGCGATGGATCCAGGTGATGTGATTTTAGCCATTTCGGATAGTCTGCCATCTTCCACCACACAAAATTTTCCAGTTCATCACATGTTCCCAAATGTACCAATGCTGCTATAAGCAGGCAGCCAAAGACAAGTAGCTTGTTTCTGTGTTTCACCATTTTTGCACTTTTCGAATTCCCAAATCTAATGACTGAAAAAACTAAATTATATATTTTTTTACAAAAATGTGTTGAATGAATCCATGGCCACGCATGTACAAATATGTGAAATAACGAAATGTAAAAGTGAGTCGCACAACAATCATAAATCTCTTACATCAGCAGATTAAGTTTATACCCTGTTTATCTTGTCACGTACATGAACGCACAAACTAATTTTAGCGAAATGTTTACTTCAACTTTTTCTTGCGTAGGTAGTTAGGTGGGTTTATGCCATCATGATCTAAGCATGTGTACCATCCAGTTTGCTGGAAGCAGAGAAACCCAAAGTATTAATCTCGTAAACCGCAAAAAAATCACTGGCTTATTTTTTGATAAGATAACCCTTTCCTGTGTAAATCACATCACCATGCATACACCTACAAACCACTGATTCTGCAATCACACGGTAATCTGAAAACATTATTTATGATTCTTTGCTTTTCCGTACAAATTTACCTATCTGCTGCAATTGAGAATGAAGCTTTCATTACATACATGCATGCATACGAAATAAGATGAGAATAAAATAAAGCCAATTGGAGTTCATCTTTTTATTTTGAACTCATTAAATAAACTACAATAGTTAACAACAATTTATGATTTAATACAAAAAAATACAAATTTTTATTGGTGTACACAAATATCAATGTACAAACTTTTGCTCATGCATTTATGTTGCATATAAGTTAAAAATGAAGCGGATCATCTTCCGTAATTATTACCGCATGCTTAACTTCCGCACAGTCATCAAAATGATTCATTAATTGTGAACTATCGGCTACCGGCCTCTCTTCATCACCAACAAAGCCGCCAAAATCTGCACCAGAGCTGTCATTGTTGTCTTCCTCCACATTTTCAATTTTCAACACCACTCCCATCTCATCCACTTCCATTTCCGGGTTATTGCTCGAAATCTCCCGTCGTTCCTCAACCCGCGGATGACTCTTCTTCCGGTGTCGCAATAAACTTGGCCGATGCTGAAAAACCTTGCCACAATCCCCGCACTGGACGCTCGTCGAAAGCGCTTTCCTTGTTTCCGCTCCCTTTCGGCAATAAAGTCGTTGGTGCTGCTTTAAGCCGCGCTTATGAGAAAAGGTTATGCCACACTCATTACACTTCAACCGATGCTCCCTGGGAAATGAGAAGGTTGGTAAGTCAGTAGCCAGTATATCCTGGAGACTGGTACTTTTCTGGAGTTCCACCAACTTTCCCGCAACTATTTCTTGGTGCTTGATTACAAAATGCGCCCTCAGGTTGACAGTGTCGTAAAAGCTGTTAGTGCAGTGTTGACACTTTAACCGAGGCTGACCCGCAGCAGTCTGCTTGTTTCCACACGAGAGCACCTCCACCTTCAACACGTGGTCGCAGTAAATCTTGAAGTCGCTCATGGTGGCGACATGAGCCGCCTTGTAAGGGATCAGCAGCGTGTCGGCATGATGATTGATTTTGTGACGCCGTGCGCCTTGGCTCGTTTGCATGTGGAGAGGAGGATGACAGTATGCACACGTGTACCGTTTGCCACTTTTGGGGCCGCTTCTTCGACCGGATATTATTATGTTCCGGTTTTGAGGGCACTCTTTTGTGTGCAGGTCCCGGTCAGTCTTGGATTCAAATTTGGAGTTGCAGTGGTTACAAACATGTTCCACCTTCACTATGAACGGATGTTTTGATTTCTTGTGCCGGAGCAAGAGGTTTCGTTGATCAAATGAATGGGAGCAGTAATTGCATTTCCAAGTTTTCGGTTGAGATGACGACATAGGTTCTGCCAGTGGGGAGGTCTCAGGGGGCATTTCCTGGCGAGACATTGTGGAAATGTCATCAAGGTTATCCATCCCTTCTGAGTGTAATTGGTCGTCATCTAGGAACGGGGTTACGGGAGGAGACGACTGATGTTCCGAAATTGGTTCCAGTTTTAATTCAGATTCGATAATAACTTCGTCGTTTGTGTTTACGGATGCTGATTTAATATTTTGTGCTTCCTCCCGTGATATTAACACTTTCGGCAAGATGGAATTGAGTTTAATGCTACCTAAAATGAGCACAAAACAATTATTGATTACAATTTATTTTAAACTGGGTGTCGGTATTTGTATTCATGACTGAAAGTGGAACCAAAGATACATATTGGCTTACATTTTCTCCTTATGGCTTTCCTTAGTCCTCCCAAAGCATTCCCATGAATTGGTTCCATTGGGCCGTTTGTGGAAGCAAGAAAGTGTTCAGTTCCGACCAAGTCTTCTCCAGAGTTCTCCAGGGTCACGTAAAAAGCCTTGAGACAGCAGTCCACCTTCATTTGAAGCAGTTCCAATTCCTCGCAAATTTGCGACAAGTTTGAAATCACTGGAGAGCATTCCTCACACACATTAACCACCAAATTAGAAAAGTATTTATATAACTGTGCTGTGTCATTATGAAATGGGGAACCGTTGACAGGCAACTTGGTGAACGTGTCTCCTAAATTTAGTGCCAAATAGCGACAAATACTACGCAGCGAAACTGTCTCATATCTTTGCTCATTTTCTCTTTCAGTGTCAGCTTCCGTAACTGAATACGTTAAACTATTTGAAACATGACGTAAACACAGGAAACATGGTGGGCTCGTGTTTAACACAAAATCCTGATTAATATTGTTTGACACCATATCGTCTTTTAAACATTCCATAATAAACAATTTTAGCCTTTCCCGTCTGATTTAAAGTTCTCGGTGTAACATTGCAAGATAATGTTTCAAAGTTAATGTATATCAAATCACATACAAAACATGTTAAAAATAATACGTTACAAATCACTAATATTTTTTCTTTGTGTAACTTCTTATTTGACACAAAAAATATAACTGAAATTTGGCGAAAGCAGGCTTTGGAGATTCCATGAAGAAAATTCTTACAAGCAGCTGAGCGTAAATATGATCAAAACAAAACTGGCTGACGTATAGGCATGAATGCATTGTAGACATGTGCATATGAAAAATAGAACAAGCATGTCTGTCCGCCTGTAACAGTGCATTTTGAAGACGCGCCTGTGCCTGCGCCCGCCTGTAGGACAAGAAATACTTTCCGCCTGCGCCTGCGCCTGCAGGCGCCCGCAGGCGCCTGCAAAAATATTTATTTACCGGACAAGCATTTTAAATTTCCAAAAATACCTTATTATCAATCTCGTTTATTCAATCTTAAGCATACACTGTTATGCAGAATCAGATATATAATGAATCATTGTTAATGATGTATGTATAACGTATAACAACATTTCACATTAAATTCAATCATATTGTAGATTTAACAGTGTCGTAATTTTTGTTAATCAATGTGAAAGCGGCTACGGTACTCCCTCCCAAAAGGGTACGCTTGTCATTTATCATACGTCCAGTCAAAGAAAATACTCTCTCGTCACAGGCTTGCGATGCGGGTATTGAGAGGATTCTGGAAGCAACAATCCTTAGTTTTGGAAAATCAGTTGAATGTCTCCAAAATGTTAAAACATCAGAGCCTGAAATAAGCGACATCAATGAAGATATTGTTTTTCAATTTTGATGAGATTCAAGATTAACTAAATTAGTTAACTAATCTAAATGTTGCTTGCTTTCCTACCAGTGTGTTTTACTTTTGATTGCAAATAGCAGGTCAGCTCGTCCGGTTTTTCAATAATGTCCTCCTCCATATCCGAATCTTCCAGGCTTTCCAGCGAATAGTCTTCTTTTCGCATTTTTGGAGATGGCTCGGCTTGAGAGGCTTCTTCTGCAGGCGTCTCAACTTCTACGGCTGCTAGCCATTTCTGAATTTCCTCGTATGCTCTCTTCCGTTGTTCCGGTGAAGCAAATTTCAGTGTCTTGAATCTATAAACGTTAGTATGTATATATATTATATATATTACTACTTTTTAATGCAATTACGCCGAGGAACTTACTTTGGATTTAAAACAGTAGCTGAATAATGAAGGGTGGTCACTTCGTAGTATTTCGCGATGAAGTGCTTCAAAGATTCCTTTAAAAGTCTGACTGTCGAAGAATCCTCCTCTGATGTAGCCAAATGAGTCATTAGTATGTTGTAATTTGGAGCCACTTTGTCAATTGTCGCAACTTTTTCGGCACTGAATTCCTTGACAATAATTTCTATTTTCTTCAGAATAATTATCAAGTCATCCACTAATTTGTCATCGATGTTAGAAATCCTGTGCAATTCTTTCTTCGCAAAGAGTAATTTGGACACATTCTCGGCGTTGTCCTTGTAAGACTGCAGCATAGTTATCTCGCTGTTCCACCTTGTAGGAACACACTGCTTTAAACTTGTCTTCAGCGAGGCATTTAAGCCAGACCGTTTAAAATATGTAACTAATGTCTTGACTTGATCGATGGTCCTCCAAATCGTTTCTGCTCCAATGTCTTCCAAGTTGGACGAACTGAAAGCCTTTTCAATGGCGTTATTAATCTTGTGGCACATGCAAGGCAGTCGATTTTCAAACACGCCTATGACGTTCTTCCCACTATCAGTTACAGCCATGGAATCGGCCATGACCTTGTCAATGACCTTGTCCTTATCATCAAAATATTTTTCCAAAATATTTCTGCATTCCTTTCTAATATTTTCAGTGGTCTTCTTTACATCATTAGGAAATTCCTCACATCCTAAAACGCGACATTTAAGGGCATAATTTTGATCCAGAAAGTGGCAAGAGGGAGACATGAAGTGTCGATTGCGTTTCGTCTCTGTCCACAAGTCAAAAGTGTACGTAAATAGTGGATAAGACGGAGAAAGGCGCAACTCATTCTTGACCACTTCAACAACGGAGGATGCAATCCGGGGTAAATTTTCTCTGCGTAACTGTGTCCTATCCTTAATGAGTTGACCTATGGGCTGTTGTCCAAACTTCGCACCAAAGTTGATGAGTGCTTGACCAATTTTTTGAAATCCGCAAGAACTGACTATTTTTAATGGCTGCAGGTTCTGTGCTAATCCAACTAGTATGGCGTCATTTAAAGCGGCGACATGCTCCTTTGGAGGTTTGACTGGAAACAACTTGCTAATTTGCAGCTGACCAGGTTGAGCTTGCGATGCGAAGCTTATTTCCGGGACAGAGCATGAATGTCGCACTAATGAACGAGTTCCTAGTTTACTATTCCAACTAAAAATTGAAATACAAGTGTTGCACTTTACAAACGCAAGCGGCTTGTCGTCCAAATAGATTACTTTGAACTTTGTCCACACGTCGGATGTCCCAGTATTTTCCTTGTAGGACAACCTTTTTGATCCACATTTTATCATTGAATACAACTCTGTCTTTGTTATTTCCCTACTTTCAACAGAATCACAATTATCGCCAGTTAATGACATTTTTATTAAGAAACTTAATCTGGTAACAAAACTGAACTACAACAGCAAAAACTGTAATTTAATTGATATCCAGCCGCAAATTATCAACACAACATGCATACATACTCGTCCTACTTGAAGTAGGTTGGAGGATGGAGATGTGTGAGGCTGGAAGGAACAAGCCGTATAAAATTTCATTCACATGAGAATAAAACATTCTGGTCGTTTTACTCTGCAAATTATTGCAGGCTTTTGCAGGCGCCTGCAAATGTGTTCATACAGGCCGCCTGTGCCTGTGCCTGTAGATGCAGAATATTATTCATGTCCGCCCGCCTGCGCCCGCAGGCGCCCGCAGGCATTTTCAGGCGCCTGCAGGCACAGGCGGCCCATACACATGTCTAATGCATTGGGTAGGTATTCTGTCTGTACTGACTGAATGAGACCATTCGCATTCTATGCCCATAAATACACTCTGAAACCGTTTTCTTTTCTCTTCCTCGTGCGTGCGAGCTCAATATTAGCTTGTATGCATACGTGTTCCTCCAAAATGCATACAAAATTGAATTATGCCTTTTATGCTGATGTCTTTTGAGCCCAGCATTCCGTGTGTAATAAAATTGGGTAGTTACCCAACTACATCTACACAATGTGATCAATTTTGACAGCAACCAGTAACAATGGGTTTACTGGATTGTGTACATTTTGTTCCGTTTTCAGAGTGATGATGTCAACCTGTAAGTATCGATCAACAGATTTAGTTCCAGTTATTAAATACCAGTTAAGAGAAATACACGTGTATACTGTCCCTGAACGTGTAACATGCAAATATAATTACCCGATTCTCCATATTCAGAAATAACACATTGTGGGCGAAGCCAATTTATTTGAGTGTACTAGGATCATTTAATGTTGATTGCGTTCACCCGTGACTACATGTAATGATTTCAACAAATTGACTTCCCTCGCTTCCGATATGAGCTTCAGCACCGCCAAGTAAACTTACTTTTACTCCTTATGTAAACTTTCTACACAAATTATTGCCCTAGCTGACATTCATTCACTCGGGGATGTGAAATAACGACATGACTTATTCTAAACATTTTCGGTATAAACTCATCACCACTGTTACAATGACGCTGATGAACACTCCTTAATTTCATTTTAGCGTGGAATATTTGGTCATCCCTCGTCTCCGCAAATGAGGCTGGAAGTGATTAGCCATGCTTTACATTTCTTATTTTAAATCAACTTTATATACCAATCGTGACCACGCGAGCTGCAAGAGATAATTAACTAAATGCGCCACGGGTGCAAACACCACTGATTATCAGTTACATTATTGAAGACTTGTAATTCCACTTTCTTGATGGTTAGGAGATATTTGCAGCAGTAGATCATCGTATTTCGTGACATTATCAAGCCGGGCTTTCAAGCTACAGAGTTTTAATTTCTCGCTGTAAAATTCCACAAATCTGATTGAAACGGACCACTTTGCAGAATGGTGCTACTTGGATCCCATGGTTTGATCAAAGATCTAAAGTCCAATATCCGCGTTGCAGATTGGTTTGGCAGTCTTCCATTCACATGGAACGACTCCAAAAACAGGCTCGAGTTGTTGAGCAAACAAAAACGCCGCATGTACTACATTAGACTGGCCGCATCTATGTTCTATTTTTCCTTAACATTTACTCAAATCGTTCGAGTAGCCAAGCACACATCTCTTATGGTAAACACACACGGTGTCATGTTTCTGACCGCAATCGCACTCAACCTATCCTTTCATCTGGCCAGCGTCCGAGAACTGAACGATGTTATCAACCTTAGCAATTGCTTCATTGACTACGAAGAACGGCAACGGGAAGATTACGGCAGTGTCAAATCTTCTTCACGTAAAAGCTCATATGTATTGGTTAAGCTGATGGTGCCCATTTTGACATTTACTGGAATCGCAACACCAATACTTTGCCATTTGGATCTTTTGCGAAATCCGTGTTTCCCTTTGTACGTCGGTTATTGGCTGAGCGAATTGTGTGAAGACACTCATCTGGGATTTCCCTTAACTGCAACGTGGAGTGTGAAAGAGGTGGGAACAAAACTGGTAATTTGTTTCTTTTCCTATTCGAATTGGGGCTTTCTAATGGCCGGATTGGTGTTTCATGTGGCTCTTGAGCTTGTCGTGCAGGGACACTGTTTACGAGTCTACATTACAGCATTTGGAGAGTAAGTCTGACAATAATGTTAATTTGGATACTGCGGTGATGTATTACATGTTTGATTTGTATTTCCAGAAACCTACTGCGAAAAGGAAAGGTAGACAAAGATGTAAGAAAACTGGCCTTGTCTTATCGACAATTGCAGCTAATGACCATTCAGTATCGATTCAATTACTCGAAAAGCATGATCGGAAGCGGGATTCCGTGCTTTATAGTTATCGAGTCAATTTGTCTCTACAACACAATATCAATATTATCCGGTGAGGTCGACATGAGGGAGTCGTTGGGATATAATTTGCTGTATATGTGGTGTAGCGTTCTTGTATTCTTCATCTTGATCTTTGTATTTGGTATACTTGCAAGTGTATACATGGTATCGAAAAGCGTACAGGAAAGTCTAAAAGACAAACCGGAGTTGAATAGAAACAAATGGTTTCGCAAGTGGCTAAAGTCATGTCCGGTTTTAAAAATATATTTTGGTGGCTCGAATTTCCTGGATCAATTGACTCCACTTGCTTTAGTGAATTTGGCAATAAATTTAACCGTAAATTTACTGTTGTTGAAAGACTAAAATGTGATGTCAGTTGAATACGTAGAAAACGGATGTGTGTTGATTTGTCGTAGTCTGATAGGTGAGTCAATATTGGCCTTGCGTTAGTCATCGAACCTGCCATCAATAGACGTAAACGTATATAATATTTACTTTCATGAATAAATCTATTGAAAAATTTATATACGTCTTCGTCACCAGTTCTTATGTTTTTGACGATGCACATATGGTAAACGTTATTGGTATCCTTATTACATGACGTAGAGATTTGTATGTAACCATTTATGTAAATATTAAATCTTTATCGTTGTTCGTTTGCTTTACACTTGAAACAAGACTCCAAGTGCCGTTCCTTCGCGTCTACGTTTTCAGCGAGCAGGCTCATAAGGTTAGGTTATGTAAGACTGCAACGCTTTCACTTTATCGAATATTCTGAAATGAAAGTATAAAGTTCTTATTTGCACTGAAAATTATCCCATTTTCTATGAAATTGTAAAGTAGTTCTCGGAGCACGTGCCAAAGAAAAATCAATAACACGATATGGTTCATACTAGCGTATCTACGTCGTCAAAAATATATATCATTGACAGCTTTGGCGATGAATCAAATACACTGGCACATAGAAAATTGAGAAGAGGTGAACGCAGATGAGGAACAATTCTATGTAGCAATTTTTTACCAATTACTGCGAACACCAGGATGTATCAAGTGGGAAATAAATTGGCGAAAATGTCGACATTAGTTTTGTGTTTTCTTTGTTCTGTAGAAGGAAGTGCATATTACATCTTGGAGCTACAGCCTCTCGAAGCAACACATCCCCTTCGTGCTGCATTCAAGCTGAATGTTGACAAAGTTGACCTGCAATCAATCCTACCTTCCTGCAAATCCTGCTTCCTTTCTGTGACAAATTTTCAAGGTGCAAACATATCACCGTCACAAACGCCTTTAGTTCTGAGACGATATTTCCCCGTGAAGTTCTCAAAGTTAATTGTTAATCCGGATAAGCTACCAAACCAAGTGTACTCATCTGTTATTATTATTCCTTATGAATTAGCTGTCTTAGTGGAGAAGAGTAAATCAAAATTAGTTCTCAACTATTCCCAAAACTGCGTGTCTCAGTACCACTACCACAACGAAAAATCCACCTATTTTGATATTTGCAATAGACTATTGCTGCGCAAATACGTGACTAGCAGTCGGCCATGGAACTACGAGCAGCACTTGTATTTACTGCCTCCCATTTTTTCCATACAGCCATGCGGCAGCGCATTCTACACAAAATATATTAGCTTAAGCTTCTGGATGTCAAATGTAGCCCGATATCCATCCATGAAACTTCGACTCCTGGTAACTCAATCAAAACAACCTTGGCGTTGGCTAAATTTGTACCGAAATAATTTCGTTGTTTGCGAATGGAGAGCTCAGTTGGATTCGGATATTCTTATAGTAATGGATCTCGACGCACAAAACCATGAGGATAAAATATTGATCCTTCCTCCATGTACTGGATGCACTAGCAAATATTATATTAACAAACAGGTCTTCATGGATACAACTGACATAATTACTTCTATTACGACTTTGTTAAGCAAACAAATGAATAATACGGCAGTGCTTTTATTGCTGAATAAAGTGGATACCTCACTTGTTTACAGCGACTTTGTCAATAAGGATATCGAGAACTTCAAACATTTTGTGTTACGAAAGTCAACGGAACAACTTATTATTGGAATGTTAGCCTCAATTTGGAAAACTATTTTTCGGCCACAATTTTCATTTGTAAGCCTTATTAATGCTGAGCGACCAATACCAGCTCTACACGTTGTGACGATTAGCGGCCTCGGAAATAAGAGCGCAGACTTTTCAGTTAAATGTCCACTTCATAGGTTAGGATTTATTGCTTGTGGCGACACAATCGCGTCACCCAAAATTGTGTACTACAAGGTATTGTTTTCAAGCTTTGATGCACCCGTTTGGATAATGATATCGCTGTCAATGTTTCTTGGTGTCCCTATATTCTGCACCATTTTTCTGCAATGCAGTTATAGTTCCAACACGGGTCGTGTTTCCACTTTCGTTCAGAACTTGCAGGCGTCGATCAAAATGCTCCTGGAACAGTCCGGTCCGTTTCCAAAAGACCACATCCAGACATTTCAACTCAAAGTAATCATATCCATCACGCTGTATAGTGCAGTTATTGTAACCAGCGCTTACAAAAATGGAAAAATATACGACCTCGTGACACCAAAACATTTTGTACCGTTTGAACGTTTCGGTCAAATTGTCTCAGCCGACTATTCCATCTTCACAGAAATTTCACAGCCATTTCCAAGATTTGCAAAGGATTATGATACATTAAACAGAACGTTTAACTTCACTTACATCAATCCGCACGACATATTCGGAGTGACTAATGACAGACGAGCATCAATATTGACATTATCGCAACTTAGAAGCCAACTATCAGCATTGGGTTACCAGGACGTTAAGAAGTTGCCTGAAAAATTAGCGGATATTTACAATCGCTCGAATTTAATGAAAAAGATTCTGAAATATATAGTTCAATCGCTCTCACCTCTACGATCAACATATGAAGTCTTTACCAAAAACTTGGAGGAAAAACAAAAGAGGCTGTCGATAAATTTACTGAAAGATTGTAACAATACCGCCATTTTATTATATGAGCCACAGGTACGGAAATATGAAGCTGTTTTGAAGCGAATTGGTGTCGCCAAGTTGTCCATTGGGAAGGAATTCCTTATTGAAAATAAAATTGGATTTCAATTCTACGGATGGTTTCCCCGGTTTTCCATTGCACGTATGAGGGGCATTGAAAGCTCTGGTATAATCGACTGGTGGAATCATTTCATTACTGATCACTTAATTACGGTGCGAGAGATGTCCAGGCGGAACAATGGAACAACAACTACAGAAGGCGGAATGACTCCGCACCTAAAGGATGCAAAAAGAGGCACACTTGCAGGATATTTTCTTATTTTTCAGATAGTGTGGAAAGGCGCTGTGGTATGTGCAGTTGTATTAATGGCGGAGAAAGTGTTTTACAAACTAAGGCATGAATAGCATGCCAAAATCATTATCGTGAGGTTTCCAAATTATACATATTTTATAATAAGCATCTTAGCACCATGATTTTGCTCCGCCACACATATTTCATTACTCAAAATTGAATTGAGGAAATCGGGAAAAAATAAAAATGGTTTGAGACAAAATATGATCAAATCGACCTGAGTGCATGGTGCAGTTATTTTCTATCATTCGTGTGTGCAACAAAACTCTTACTATATAGAGAAATTTATTGTCATGTTTTTCTCTGGATACGCCCTATGCACAAATGCGTTTACTTTTAAACTTGGCCGAAATGCGCAATAAAACCTTTCTTCCTGTTTCACCACATTGGTATACTTTTATTAAATAGCGTGAGTTGACAAAATGCATTGTGAATGCACTTCTAACTGATTGCTTATGTATTTTATTTTCCACACAAATATTAAATTCTCAATTGATCAATAGGAAATCTACCACTAAATAGGTGCTACGGCACCAAAGTATCAATGCCTTGCTGACGAGAACCGTTTACTGGTCCTAACAGTTACAATACTTACTTTCTAGAATAAATGGATCCAAAATTTCCAAGCACAAGCTCAATTTCCAGATAATTCAAACCACTATTAAATCTTAAATTTTTTCCAATACATATCATAGTATACCACTCCGTTAGTGATATGATTTGGTTGCATAGTGTTGTAGAGGCTTTGTACGCATTTCCAAACAAATGCACTTATTTTTATTTTAATGCAAAAAACATGTTTAGTTGGCTTTGGACCTTTTCTACATTTTAAGGAAATGTCCTAATATAATTGTAATTGGAGTAAAAATGAGAGTTCGAATGAACTGCCTTATTTATAAAGACTTTTTATCCATTTGGGCAAAATAATTTAAATCATAATTGATCTCCTCAACACCAAATTGGTTTCATGTTTCTAGTTTCAAAAGTAATTAATCGTTATGCGGCCTAAGAGTATGTCTTGTATTACGAACGAAAAAACAATTACATGCAACGATAATTGATATTTCTCCTGCAGCAGACCTCCCTTTCTTGTAATGTGTACATTTATGTATATGACATAAGAAAATCACATAATCCACCACTCTAATGTCTTGTAGAATTATTCGAATCGAAAAATACGTATTTAAATAATCGATCATTTATTTAAGCATTAAATATATACCTATGTCTCAACTCAAACATGCCATTTAGTATGAATAAAATGCGATGAATAGATAGTTACACATAATGCATGAACCTACCCCTTAGAAAGCTTATTCATTTTGACAGTATTTGACCAGCCGGTCAGTTTACACATTAATTTGAAACAATTTGGTGTATTTTATTGTAATCCTGTGGATCACTTGTGTTAACGCTGTTACGTTTTCTCCATTATTTCCTTTCACACAGATATACATATAATTGCCTTTAGGATACATTCATTATCCATTTTGAATGTACTTACTTTACTTGTCACTATGAATTAGTATCCACTAACTTATAATTATTATATCATATTATATCATGTAAGGTGGGAGAGAGTAAGCGATGACCGACAAAATATTATTGTACATGTGATTATTGACAAGAACACAATATGCAATAAACATACAGGAATTCATAATACAATGCTTCTGGATGGAAGAAGTTCCAGCACAAAATCGTCGACTAAAACTAATAGATGAAACAGAACCATATAACTGTTTAGACAACAGTCGACTTCTGAATCTCAATTTTTGCAAATAACAGCACAAGAGGCCCTGGTGTTTTTTGACGGCCCTCATTTCATAACCTTGAACTTACCTCTCTCCGGGACCTTTTCGTACCCGAGCAGCAGCCGTAACGCGAAAATGACAGAAGTAAAACTGTATTTTCTTTCAACATGCAACCTTGCATTTTACCCCATCTCAGAATTGCTACAATTTTACGATTGACAATACCAATAAATTTAGCACATATCGTACGTATTCTGTAATAGTTTTCAGCTGCTAATGCCAACATTGCAGATAGTATGCAAACGCCGCATGTATAAAATACTGTTTGTACATTTGAGGAAATTTCCAGCGGCTTCACCATGGAGTCCTTACTATTGTGCCTGGTGAAATTAACTCGTTCACCGGATCGATGCAAATTTCTGTAGACATCTTTCACTTGCTGGTAAATGCCGCTTTCAGTCAGTCCTACAAATTTTTCCGGAAGCTTGGATCCGCGAGGATGATCGAAATTCCACTGAATTGGTTTAGATTGGATCGTTTCATTTCCTTTGAAGAAAGTTTTTGTGGGATAGTTTTCAGATAGATACTGAATTTCAGAATCGATGTGGCTCTCCACACCTATTAGCGCCGTCTTGGCGTCACATCGTACAATCTCTTCCTCAAGGGCTGCATCAAACGATTGACCGTGTTCCTCCAACTTTTGTGGCACCATTAATTCAATGTCATCCTTTAAGCTTTTCAACAACTTATATTCGTCCCGGCTCACAGCATACATCGGTATTGACGAATGTTGTGAATAAAAGTATCGATTGATATCATGAATCAGAGCATCTTCCAACGGCGTGTTTGCTCTGAACCTTACAAACTTCAAATCTGCAATAGTGTTTGGTATCGATGGAGCACTTAACCATTTCTGAAGATAGTCCTTACCCAATTGAGTATAGATTTTGACGGGATTGGGAATGCGATTCCGTTTATCGTCCCTATTTAGCAGATCGTAAAATGACTTTATTTCAGTGGACTTCGGGGGCGGAGAAATTACACCAACTGTCACAATTCCCTTGTATCCGTTGGTTGCAATGACTGCCAACATCAGCCATGAACCAACAACGAGCTTTACTCCTCCATACTTTTCAATGTAGATTGGAATCCCTGGCCCGTTTTCTACTAAACATTGCCACGAGTACAGGAAAGGATTAAAATCTTGTTTGGACAGTACTTTTAAGCCACGGAGTAGAATGAATGCAATGAAGGACAGTACAAGAATGGCAACGAGGAGACCAAGCCACAAGTCCCATTGAAATGGTTTAACAAAGTGGTAGAAACTGACCCGTTCCATAGAGTGGCAAGTGAGGAAATTGTAACCTTCTTTACCTACCACAGTGTGGCGATGAAAGTGTGGCATATTGAACCCCCATAGCTTTATTGGCATCTCAGCTTCGAATGATGGTCTTAAATATTCATACCTTTGTGTGAATGTAGGAGTTCCCACTGTATGACTTGTATTTTCGCCTTGTAGCAAAATGCTGGTAATTGCTTGAGGAATATCCAACTCGGATCCCTCTTTGGCATGAAATACATTGTTTGCATGTCGATAGGATTCTCCAAAATTAACTTGGTCCGATCTCCAAACTCGTGGTGCTCCGATTCTTGCAACAATTGAGGTAAATGATTTTGAGTCCAGCAAATTTATTGGCATTTCTTTCGTTGAAGGTACAAAAATAGGGTCCGGGTCACAATGTGTACATAGTACAAAATGTTGACAATCTTTTAGCCCAAATGGTTTCAATATCAATGATGAGCTATTTGAGTTACATCTCATGACGCCCACGATGTTTTCATTATTAGTGATGCCTAGCTGGTACCCTAGTAACTCTACTGGTTGTAAATCCTCAAGCCGCGTGTGGGAATGATCGACGTGAATAAGTTCAATATAAATAACTGCCATGCTTCTATGATTCAGAAAATTGCTATAGACGCCCAATTTTAACAAACCTTTATATGCAGCATAGATTGTAAAATGCCACACATTTTTTCTGCCAAGTTTTGCCTTCCACATTTTCTTTGTAAAGAGGACAATTGAGAAGCTACAGACGGCATGAGGATTGGAAACTGGGTTTGATGGCTTCGATGCATTATTCTTTATTATTAAAAATGTATCCCGAACAGGAATTTTCCAAAATTTCCTTATTTCTCCAATCGAAAAGGGAAACTCTATCTTCTCAAAATTATCGTTTACTATAGAAGCATTGAGATTCGGGAGGTATATTCGTGATACTGTGACGGTTTTATTTATGAACATCACGTTTCCTGAATTGAGAATATCGTGCGAGTAATGAACGTTTTGAGAGAATATGTGAACATTGGAACAGGTTATTTGGTTTAATATATTGCCAAAACCACTAACGAACTCAGTCGGGATTTTCAAACCTTCCGAATCGAGGTTCACAGTACTGGATGCCTGTTGCAGGGTATTTAGCAACCATCTGAAAACAACGGCTGTATAAAATGCCTTCATTGTAACAGATTTGTTTTAAAGGTTTGGTAATCTCTTTGCTAAGTGATCCGACCATAAAATATTACACCCTGTATCTTGGGTCATGTAAAGCGTCTAGTTTCGTTTTTGAAGAAACTATATAGTGGACGTCCGTTTTAAAACGCTACCTCGAGATAGTACATATTTTACCTTGTAAGCTGCAATACACTGGAAAATGCAATACGGCTGGGTTTTCCCATTTCAAGCTTCCATCAATTTCCAGAGGAATATCGTTCAAATTGTAATTGTTTTTTCGCCGAGAAAGTGGCTTCCTTCTTGAGTCTGAGTAATTAGTGGTTATGTTTGGTGTAGGTATATCTGGGAATTCCAACGAAAACCTGGATGCATGCACTATTAATTACTTTTACCCAGAAGCAGCCCTTCATGTAATTTGCACATGTAGGTATACATAGAATAAATGAGTAACATCAAACAGGACGCTGGATTTTGTAGAATTACTCCACTGCGATAGATCTGTAGTTTAATAATCTTCACTTAAGAAGAAAATTGCATAGAGGAGTGAATTTGTATATGTACAGCTTCTTAAACTGTTTCAGTGATTATATATTATACAATCGTAAAGCTTAGGAATCGGTACATTTGTGCTTAAATATTATCAAATCACCCAAGGCAGTATGATAAGCAGCCCAATGAAAAGTTAGGTAGTGAAGAATTTATACATTTTAAAATATTCAATAAAATGTAACTCTGTTAATTAGGTGAACTGACAGCACAAATTACACCCCGTCTATTGTGTGGTGTAAGGAATGGAGTTTTATTATTCTAAGAAACGATAGTATTGAGACACAATATGTTTCCAGCACATAATATCGACTTTCCTTAGTTGGATTTAATGCAGTGGCAACCTATTGCTGTGCAGTACGGCAACACCAATGTCAAGTTTCAAACGATACCCAGGAGAAATAATTTAAATTTTAATTGTTTATGTCCTAAAGAAATTGGTTTCATTTCTCGGCTTGAAAAGCAATTATTGGTTATATCGTTTATAACTATGCATGGTAAAATACCTACGAAAATAATAATTACAAACAATGTTAAGTATTACTTCCCCGAAGCTACCCATGATGTACAATTTGTACATTTATGCCTATGAAAAGCATCAAGTGCATTCAATTTTTACATGCATATTATGCTTTATATGGTGAAATATAGTGGTAAACTGTTGTAATGCAATACGCCTGGCGTTCCCACTTCATTCTTCAATCAGTAACCAGAAGAATATTGTTCAATTTACCAATAAATTGCTTTCCCGTTTGAGGTTTCATGGGTGATTAGTGGCTAAGTGTCGTCTAGGTATATCTGGTAATTCCAACGAAACCCAGGTTGCATGCACTGTTAATTATTTTCATCCAGAAGTAGCCCTTCATATAATTCGAACATGTAGGTATACACACAAAAATGAAGATCGCATTATGCACGATGCTGGAGTTTGTAGAATTACCCAAATAGAAAAAAAACAATAATTTAATTATTTCGAGTTAAAGTACATTAGTGCAATGACGCTTGATATGTATGTGTTGCTGTTTGAGCTTGGAAAGGAGAGGCATTATATATATTTTGTTTTCATCATTGAGTAATTTTTGCGTGATTTTTTGAATTGCCTGCATGCATGTATTTTTGTCCTGTCCGTTCATGTTTTGGTAAAAATGCGAACAGACTGCGTGGGATTTTGGAGGATGATGCAATGCAGAAGAAGTGGAGAAGAGAGCCGACGAGCTCATTATTATTATTATTGCTTTTAGTGTGAGAGTAAAAACTTTTGTTGAGCTCATTGAATTTTTGTTAATTGATAAAAAAGTAACTGCAGTCATTAATAAAATCGATCAATTATTGACTGTTATACCAGACATGGAAACTTTGACATATTTTCTCCGGATGAAACAGATTTTTCTCCGACCGTTTTCATACATACTAAGTTGCTAAACGGTAGTTTTTTGTTACTCATTGACCATTAAAGGACATAAATATTAGTTACGTAATAAACTAGTATGAAAATTTGAATTTATTTGTTCAACTTTCATTAAAATCACAAAAATTTTACATTAAAATTGAATTTTCTGCGAAAATTTTCTCCGGCTCTCAGCCGCGTAACCGCGCATGTTTTCCTTGCCTGTGTTATACAAGAATAATTATTGGTTTGTCTTGTTAGTTAATTTTCGCCATATTTGGGCATTTATTTGGGCATATTTGGCCACTTTTTAGTCATATTTGGACTAGTTAGTTAGTAGCACGGCACTAGGGCTTAGTTACTAATTTTGATCATCTTAAAAATACTAACGCGAACCAGGAATTTGTCTAATTTGTTACAAGCGGTAACAGTATGGTTTACTAAATGCTTCAATAATTTCATCTTACACATACGTGAAAGCTTACGAACCGGTATATGTGTGCTAACATACGACAAAATCAGCGATAAACCAGGTGATAGAAAGCAGGAAAAGAGCAAACAAAGTGACCAAAATTCCAACATAAGCGGAAACAGTTTGCCCTCATTGTATGTACTCGGAGTAGACTTGGGATCCTCAGCCTCCAGATTGCTTGCGAAGCGAAACAAGAAATTTCTCCAATGCTCCCACTTTTCAATGAGACATGTTTCCACCATTCTTGAATTCGTTTGCAGTAACAAGAGCCTGTAAATAGTATAGGTCTCTTGAAAATATACTGGTTGCTTAAGTTTGACAGGTGCTATGAAACCATGCAAGTCCTTCCATCGTACACGTGCATAATGTTGTACTGGGTAGATAATGCGTTATTATGCGCAGACCCAGCTGCTCTGATTTGTACACATTTTTGGACAAGAAACTTAGCGTGGTTTAAAAAGGATATATTTTCATTTCGTAAATCGTAGAAATTTTCATTCAACATGTCCAACAAATATCGCTTTTGAGAAGCAGAATAATAATTTTTCCAAAGTAAACTATAGTACAGACTTTTCCATAGCAACTTTGTAGCTGTCTTGCAGTAAGTCATCTAATGCTGTAAATGGTTTTGGTGGAAATACAACAGTAATCATACTTACAATTCCGTTGGAATAAATGTTGCAAATGAATACTCCCAGAGGAACTGAAATGCGATAAGAAGTACAATTGTTTTTTTTTCTAAAATTTTGCGGGATGAAATTACTGATGAAGGATCCAAATAATTGCAACGTTATTTTAAAGTCCAATCTAAGGCTACATATATTGCTATTTATTTCAGTCCTGAACAGGAATATCAAAGCTGAAAACTTTAGTGTCCATAACTAAATTGAAGATGTATTTAAATTAGAATGCTTCGCATAACTCTCACACTATAATAACACTTATGCAGCATTGAAAGCACATCGATAGCCATTCATTTTCAAACATATATTTTCTTGCAGATTGTGATCAGTGATAGCTACACACTGCCACTTGCGATTACCATATATTAATTTGCTGAACATCTGTTAATTAAGTGGTTCCCTTTCACAACATGTTTAGCTAAAATGTTTAACGATGAATTGTGCACTCATGAGAGAAAAATTGCGACTATAATTTCCTTACCACAGAAATGCAGAGTCGGCAAATTAAAAACGTAAACCGCTCGCATACAAATAGGTCGCTTCCGTAATATCTATATTAGATGTATCTATATACGGAAATCAGGCAGTGTCGCAATGTTTGTTTTACAGGAAGATCTGAAGTAATTTCATTAAACCATGGGCATTGGATATTATATATCCTTATAACTTAATGTTCACCACAGTAGACGCATCACATGATATATTGATCTACTCTCGTTTCAAACCCACACAATTCAGTAACCAGCTTTAATGCATGCACATTTTGAAATAGACTAGAAATCTCGCATAAAGTCTAGTCGTTCTTCTTTGACATTGACTTCGTAAGGAATGTGTATATCACTGTCGTGTGGTCCATCATTAACAACTTTAATATACTTCACATGTTGGATAGTACCAAAGATTCATACACCGCCAGTATTACAAAGTACGGTTGAATATATTTGAAAGGAAACGTTAAGCCTATCTCGCCACTTTTTTAAAAATCAAAGAGCAAAGTTTACTAGAATTAAAACGGAGCATGTTATCATTGTACGAAGCTATGACTACTTTCGATCGCTGAGTGCTTGGATTTAGTTTGTCTATTAGACCGTATTCAGTTCCGAAATCATTAGCAACCCAAAATTATGAACGGAAATCTATTCCTACAAAAGGTAGATGACGTTTTAAAGGTGAACCTGAAAACTATACATGCGTTCGGTTCTAGAACTGTTAAGTATCTTAAAGTGGTGATAGGTGTTTTCTCAAAACTGAAAGTTGAAGCTGAAAAACACCACAAGTCAACATAAGAAGCAATTTTATGCTTCACGTCTGCATTTCAGTACTCTTCCTGTAAACCCACAAAGTACGATTTGAAAGTGTCGTAAACACTTAAGTTGTTGTGCCAATGCAATTTCCCAATGGATTGATTCCGTTGGATTGTTGAAACTGTTTGTCTGTCGGCGGTAGGAATTATAACACTATATTTATGCAACAAATATTTTTTTGTGGTATGGGCTTTACATAAGCTCTTTTGCAACTTTTTGTAACTTCATCCATTTAATGATGTCTTCATAAAATGTTAAAGGATTCCATTCGCAAAATGAACCCTCACGTAGATACTTATCGCGATAACAATATGTGATTGATATGCAGACAAAATGACATAAATTATTTAAATGAAGCCTTATAGACGAAAGACTGCTGGATGACGAGACCCACTTGACACACTAATGTATTCTTGGTTAAGTTGAAGATGCGTGTTAGTGAACAATTTAGGTAATGTATTAAGAAAGCGACAAAATATTGCTCTAGTATTAATACCATCATGAGTCCATGTCACGATATGTCAGATCCGATTGCTTCATCCATCAATTAAAAATTTGAGTTGATTGGAACCAGATGCTTGAGTGTTTGCGTTTTATGTGTAAATCTTGAATGATGGAATGTCACAAGCAGACAGCAAATATACTTGTCATCGTCTGTAATTCAATATATACCTTTAGCATTTTCGACAAAAAAATGTAAAAATTGCGCAGCAATTATGAAGTCTTGTAATTTTATACTGTATTTCTGCTGGCTTCTCCAAAATGTTTTCGTTTCAGCAGGCCTATGCACACCCACACATCTTAGATTCCCAAATGCCGTCAACCTTTCCAACCTTCATCTTTTTCCAAAGTATACAACCAGCTTTGTCGTAATTTCCAATTTCGTGCAAGTCGATTTACCGCGACCGCCATTACCAATAGTAGTCAAAGCATTGAAACCGAGAGTCCACACTGATGATCATGGTACTAGATCCTACAAGTGGGTATATTCTACAACACCAGGTGCACCGAGAAATTCATCAGACTCAAACCCAGAATGCCCAAACATGTATTGGAACCACTACGATTGTTCCGAAATTGATTTCCGACTTTTCGTAACAAAGTCCAGGCCATGGAACTCTCAAGTGGAAGTCTCCTTATTTCCGCCCGAATCAGCGTTGCTTGACACAAATTCCCATGAAGGAGCCATCTCTAGAATGAGACTACCAAACATATGGAACATTGGGCATCGAACATGGAGAGATATCAATAATATTCTTCCTGGGCGTCATACCGAACAAGTAAATATTCTAATGCTAAGAAAGTTTCCAGATTTAAGTTTTAAGCATGCCGTCACTGCCGAGTGGTTACGTCAGGCCGTGGTAAGCAAATTTAACTACGCAACCGCGCCGGTCAACCAATTGTTTATTTTGATTGAATATGATCAAGGGGAAGCCCTGCAGAGCCAAGTTTACACGTGCAGTGAATGCCGAGGCGGAGTAAAAATTTTGCCACTTGAAACAGAAGAAAGTTCTAGGAGAAGAAGGAACTGGCGTATCAATGATTGGATATTTCCTGTTACGGAGAGGCGGCTTACAGAAATTTTTTCACAGTGTCCTCGCCATCGGACTAATCCTTACAAACCGGATACAGTGTTGTTCAATTTATTCGAAACTATGGCACTAAACTATAGTTACACAATCAATGATCCAGACAACACAAAGAAATGTGTCAATGGGAATCATGAAATCATGATCACTAAACAAGTAACAGCAACATATATATACTTTAAAGATGAAATAGCTAATACCACCAAGCAGCATTATCCAATGTCAATTAGGGACGAACTTGGTTCAAGCCGATTTGTGAGTTGTGGAAAACCGTCAGATAGTTCCCTCTATTACATTGAACTTTTGAGCACATTTGATGAGTATATTTGGACGCTGATTGTATTACAGCTGTTGTTATGTAGTTGCTTCGTAAGAGCTTTGACAAAATCAAAATTTGAAAATGTTGGAGCTGACAATGTAAATTATGTTCTAAATTTTGCAAAGCTTTTAGTTGACCAGGGAAACGTATTCAAATCTATTCACATGTCATCATCTTCGATGAAAGTGTTGTTAGGAGTGTATATGATATGTGCGATTGTTATCAGTAACGCGTTCAAAAATGTTAACACGTCCAATATAACGCTGCCAAGACGACCCATTTTTTTGGATGACATTAGGAAGTTGATGCGAAACAACTATACCATATTGAGTCCAATTTGGATGAACATTATCCCCAGTGACCTAGAGGCCATTCTTTTATGTGCCGAGCAAAATGATTTGTATATTGAGGGGCACTATATCATGGCAAACAGAACGTATCTTCTTAATAGTGAGATTAGCGTCATGGCCATATATGACATTCAGAACATCGGACTGTACAAGCATATTCAGAATCTTAAACGTAAATCGAAAATTGACCCATCTGTACCCGATCAACTTCAGAGATATGCTCGAAAATTGAAGTATTCTTCGATCACGTTTTATGATGAACACTTCAAGGAAACATTTCTGAAGGATACACTAATTTCAATCACCCAAAACTTGATGACTGCCATGTTGCCAACACTATCGAAATGCGACCATGTCGCCATGATCACTTCCCACGATAATGCAATTATGTATGCAAAGATGCTGAACGCCTCACACCATGTTCGTGTTGGTAATGCACCTGTCATTGAATACCAAATTAAAATATTTCTGAAGGGTCATGTGAGCCCTGACATCATTCGGCGTATTGGTGGAATTTATACTTCTGGCTTATGGATGCTGTGGAGAAAAACGTTGCGAAATGCTTGGAAAAATGAAAATACTGTGCAGTTAGGAAAGCCAACCATGCATGGGAATATTCAAGTTGTGTTTCAGATGTTCTCGGGCGGTTTATTTATCGCAATATTTGTTAGTTGTGTTGAGCAGTTGATAATGAATTACAGAAAATTGTACTAGTTTGTTTTAGTAAATTTTTAAACACCCTTCATATTTGTATTCCAGAGATTGATTTATAATAAAGTATTGATTGATTGATTGATTGATTGCCAATCTATTGGTCATTCATTAGCATGTTAGCTAGAACCAAATTAGTCGAAGAATAATGAAAAGGGGCATGATTTATGAAGTGTGACCTGTAACGGGTGGGTGGGTGAGTTAGGACCATCAAAAGGAACTTCATTTCTGGAATTGTCCGATGATCTGCAATCATCATTTGGACATTCTTGTACGCATTTTGAGACATCCTAATTGAAACAGGAAAATAAACAAAAAATTGAAGCCGGTCTGGTAAACAAATGGTCACGTTTAGTGTAAATGCCGAGTTATATTGAGTACCAGTGATATCAGTAGACTCACAACTATGTAATAAAGCAAAAACTTAGAGTTAATTATAAGGCACGTTTCTACGTTTCTGTTGCTATCAGTTACACGATAGTGGTATAATTATACATTTATGTTTATCGATCCACACGCTCAACGGGAATAAATACTTCTACCCGACAAAATGATGCAATTTCTAGCTGTTATGCCCTGCAAACAATGCTGAGTACTTCCCTACATTCCTTTAATATTCTAATAATCTTGTCCTTGAAATAATAGGTAGTGTAAAACTTCAAAATATACACATACAAACTATAATAAAGCATACTGCTCACTTTCGGAACCAGCTATTAATGGAATATATGTTATTTGGTTGTAAAGCCCATCCGGTAATAATGGTTACTTTTTTCGAATGGATGTAACGGTAGCAGGAAATACGCTAGGAGCAAAAGTATTTTTTTTTTAGATTCCTAACAACAACATTGACCAAATGTACTTTTATTAACTACCGGAAGCATGAAATGCTTGAAAGGTAGTTATAGCGATTGATCTGTTTGTCTGTCTGTCTGTCTGTCTGTCTGTCTGTCCGTATCCACTCTAACTTCCGTTCACGTTGACCGATTTGGCTCAAATTTGGAACACAAATACATTGGCCCATGAGGACCTTCCCTATTGATTTTCAGTCATGTATCTCGTCATTGACCGGAAGTACGGGGGTCGAAGTGGGGGGTGGTGGGGTTGACCCAGGCGTGAAAATTTTTATTCAATAAATGGATAGAGGAGTTCATTAGGATGATTTTTTGTCAAAGGACCATTGGTCAAATCGGTAAAATGGTGGCTGGGTTTGGTGTCGAAGTAGAGGGGTCACCAGGTGGCAAAATTTTCTATTCCACAAATCGGTGTTGATGTTCAATTAGAGGTTCACTAACGCTGTACAACGATCGAATACATACCTAATTTGTGATTTGGGCATGCTACACTCTTCCGGTAGTTATATATTAAAGGTTACACCTTACTAGTTCATGTGGTGATACCTGTATTTCTAACTTATATGGACGGAGGAAACCATGGGTACAAAAAATCATAATTCCTGTTACAAAATGCACTTTTATAGGTCGGCGTTCAAATAGGTACACGTGTTATACACCTGAACAAAGAAGCCGTTTGAACTATTTACGTTGATTTGGGGACCTGGACGAACAAATATCACCGGCTTGATTTCCAGGTGTGAACTCAGACAGCAGGTACCACATGACATACAGTGGCAGATGGCCTTGAACACCTGCAAAATGAATTTCCCCGTTTCCCTGCTTGAAACGTTTACAGAAACTAACCTGCGACCAAGTATCTTGGTGTGACAGAAAGAGGAGAAATTGCGCTTTAACACTGGTATAGTCTTGATACAATTCCACTTCAATGATAGGCATGGAAGCCCCAGGAAGTTTGAACTAAATTTCGATTGCAACAAAAATGACATCTTAAGGAATATTCGAAAAACTATATGGTTTTGAAATGGCCACAATTTCTGCTAATCAAAAGGTTATGAGGACATGCTTTGCATTTCTGAAAGAGGAGATTCCAAGCTTCATTCCTCAGTGACAACATTCCCTTAACTCTATTAGTTGCAGAATCTCGGCACTGAGAACAAAATTGGAAAAATGAAATTCGGGAATAAGTACGCTTAGCTGCGCTTTATTCAAACTCCTTGGAAAGGGCGTAGACATAGTCGCATGTTACTATCCCCACCAAAACAGATAGTTTAAAAAGCGTAGATTCCAAATAATATCAGCTTGCAGCACCATGTGTACGTTGAGGCTGGGAATGGAAGCTTGAAAAAAGTAACCATTATTACCGGATGGGCTTTATATATCGATTGAACTGAACTGAATATTTTTTGCCGTCAATATTTCCACCACAGCAAAATCACTCACATCATCCTGGACTAGCCAGAACTAAAACTAGTTGGAGAAAATAAAGCTGATCTCAATGCTACAAGTTAAGTATACTCATAATTTGTGCAAAAAGGCAAAATGAGAATTTTAAAATACATGATGATAATAAATCTATTCATCCCCAGTGAGCTTGCAGTCATTTCACCAATCATAGAAGCGAACATTTCTCTCAAACGAAAAGAAGCACTTCCGGAGACAAGAACGAATGTTCTGCTTCCACTGCGCATATCAAACTTGAGTGAGTACATACATTTTATAAGCAGAGAACTGTGTTTGCTCATTGTTAGTAATTTTGTCGCTGCCGACATTCAACAGGAAAGTCACGTCATGTTGATACTGCATATTGCTAACACATCCGATTCGCATTTTAACCCTAAATCATCTTCGGGAAAGGAAACACCATTCCATCCAAATCTTACGAGCTTTCATTCAAAATCCAAGCACACGGATTGCAAGCTTCACATGTCTATTTTAAAGAAAAGCCAATTAATCGGAATATCACTGGAATCCCTAACAGAAATGTACTGGCGGCAAAATTGGAACCAATACTCGACACTTCCGCCGACGGACACACCTGCTGTGCATGCAATTTTAATGCTGCAAGACCATTCAGGACTTCATATGATGGCAGATACAAATGCTGTTGTCAATATTTTAGCAGAAAAGTTTCAAATGTATTGGGAGCGCCGTCAGTTATCAAGTGGCGGGAATGTTTTCATACTGAACGCGCAAAGTATTTCCAGAAGCGACGATGTTAGCGTCGCAGACATCTACTCAATATGTGTATTATGTAAAAATGTATTAATAACCATGAGAACATGGAACCCGTCACAAGCGACATTTGGCAATGTATCGACATCAAATGAAATTTACCCTTTGCTCAAACAGCTACTTGCTGACCGTGTAACGATAAACATTAATGATAAGTTGAGGATTTGCAACCGCATGTCACATAATATCCCCCAAGACGTCTCGCTTTCAGATCAATTTACCATTGCTTACTCTTTAGCGTGGAAAACATCCATTATGAAAAATGACTCGTACTACATGGAAGATGCACAGAATAGAACGTTTGATCTGTTTTGCGAAAACAACATACTGCATAAAGTTCAGAAGACAAGTATTCGACCGGTCACGGCAAAAATTACTGGATTTACAACTACCGACCCGTTAATCCATGCGCGGCTCTATTTGCCGTTGGTAACAAGTGACAAAATTCAGGCACTGCGATTTCTAAGCTGTGGTTCACGCGGAGTTGAGCCACTCCCATTTATAGAATTAATTGGAATATATGATTTGTATACTTGGCTCATATTGTTTTATTCCTTATTCCTTGTGGGCTTTTCATTGGCTATACTGGAAATGTTGACGGAGCCATCGATATGTAGAGGAAATGCAGTGGAAGCATATACACGTCACCTGGGCTCACTGGCGAAACTTGTGGTTGAACAGGATACCGGATACTCCAGTCATATTTCTGTTAAGCATTCCAAGAGTAGATTAATCGTCGTAAGTTACTCCTTGTCGGTATTAGTGATTGGAAATACATACAAAAACGTCAATATTGAAAGAATGATTCTGCCACGTAGGCTGTTGCCGTACACAAAATATTCAGATCTGTTACAAGATAATTTTACAGTTTATACAAGAATGGGTTTAGCACATGTTTCAGCGTTCAATCACAATATACCTCCAAACGTAGCGGTTAGTCAGCACCACATAAACTTCCTTGATATAAATTTCGGTATTTTTGTAATATCCGAAGTAGCAATGCTCAGCAGTTATCAAGTGGATCCAGATCATTCATATTTCACAATGACAGAAGTGAACATATCCCGTAGTAGTTGGTTGCACAAGAAGGTTCCAAAACTGCTCACTGATATTAAAAGCCGTAAATATACTTCAAATGAAGTTCGCCAATTGGCGAGTTTATTCACAAGTCAGTTGTTTGATCATGAAGAACATGTTCTGATCAACGAATTGGCAAAGTGTTCGAAAATAGGAGTATTGTTGCCATCTCACAAATTAAGAAATATTGGCCGGAAAACAAGTGTCAGAATGGCAGAGAAACACGTGAGACAACTATCCGTTGGAGAGGAGACATATTTCAAAGGCTTGAACACAATTGCCATTTTCGGAGTAGTTCCGCCATTTATATTAAAACGAGTTAACGGATTGGCATCTTCAGGTATTATGACTGGATCACCGAGTTCTATTACGAGAGAATGCAATTCGTCCCATTAAACCACAAGGAAAACGTTCATAAGAAGCCAGCTATGTCGGGAAATATTGTTGTAATTTTCGTTGTTCTCAGTTTCGGGCTTTTAGTTGGCTGCTTGGGCTTTATAGCAGAACAACGAATCATGATATCGTCAATTTGTAGACGTGTTCCGAGAGTACTTAAAGACATTCATGATCGTGTTGGTACTGAATGGCTTGAAATAAATAAGGTGTAAATTGTTCATGGCGTTATTGCTCGAAGTGGTGGCATTCATACAGCAAAACGTGGCGCTCTGGAATAATATATAGCGCGGATGCCAGATATCGCCACATATGTAAGCAACTTTTGATTTATTCATTTATACAAACTTTCAACACCCCCAATGAAATCAATCCATTAACAGATTGAGAAATCATTAGAACGTACGTGCTTACGAAACTTTCAATTTGAACATTTTCAGCTCCCGAGACGGAATCCGAAATGAAGCAATTAAGATTGTATCATATTTTATGTTGACATGTGTTGTTGAGACTAATTTTTCAGCTATTCGAAAACACGCCTCTTCTATTTAAGCTGCTTTATCACAATTAGTAGAAACGAACTTTTCAGATACACATCAACAATGCCATATATATAGCGATATATTACACCGAAAGTGAGGAGGTCACTACGTGTTTGATGACACTGAAATCTATATACTTTAACAACTATTATTTATTATATTCATTCTATAAGTGTTCAAATAAAACGCGTACATCATTTGTACTAAAGAAGCGTATTTCTATGCCTAAATAATTGTGGCCTTGCTTTGAACGATTCTTGCAATTTTATATGTATTACAGTCATCATCCACATCTAGGCATTCATATTCAGATTGACTTATTACCACTGAAGTCATTCCATTATGGTCAACACGCTGATGTAATAATCTATTAGATATAGCAACAATTATGCAACTTCAATTTATCAGATGAATGGACCCGTGATCGAAAACGGTCCGATATGAAAAATACACCCAGTCCTTGATAAAAGTTATATTTAGTTACTTGTTTGAATTATATTTTAACCATTTGAATTAAACATAAAATAGAATTGGCCATTCCTTGAATAAAACATGCAGCCATGTGTTTTACACCATCCGAGAAATGCCAAAATTATAGGACTGGCAATGCGAATGGATTCCGCACATATCGTACGTACTCGTAATTGATTTTCAGCAGTTAAAGCCAACATAGCACAAACTATGAAAACAGAACACGCATAAAATACTGTTTGAACATTCGACGATATTTCTAGTGGCTTCACTAGAGAGTCCTTACTATTGTGCCTGGTAAAATTAACTCGCACACCGGATCGACGCTGCTTTCCGTAGACCATTTTTACTTGATCATATATGCCGCTTTCAATTAGCCCCAAAAATTTTTCCGCAAGTTTTGATCCGCGAGAATGATCAAAATTCCATTGGACTGTTTTAATTTGAATCGTCCCGTTTCCCTTGAAGAAAGTTTTTGTCGGGTAGTTGTCGGATAAGTATCTAATTTCCAAATCTATGTGACTGCTAAGAGCGATTAGCGCAGTCTTCGCGTCACAGCCGACAATTTCGTTTTCCACCGCCGCGTCAAACGACTTACCGTGTCCATCCAACTTTCGCGGCAACATCAATTTAATATGAAAGAATATATTATACAAAAACTTGTATTCATTTCGGCTTATAGTGTATACGGGTATGGGCGAATAAGTGGAAATTTCATACCGCCTCATATCTACTAACAGAGCCCTTGCAAATGGTGCTTCAACAATGCAACCGCCATATTCAAACTCAGAAATAGTTGTCGGTATGGATGGAACACCAAGCCATTTTTGAAGGCAGCTCTTACCCAAATGCGTATAAATTTTAACGGGATTTGGAACGAGGTTTCGTTGATTATCCGTCTCCAGTAAATCGAAGAAAGATTTTATTTCCGTTGACTTTTGGGGCGGAGAAATTACACCAACCGTTACAATTCCCTTGTATCCGTTGGTTGCAATGACTGTCAATATCAGCCATGAACCGACAACGAGCTTTACTCCTCCATACTATTCAATGTAGCTAGGAATCCCTGGCCCGTTTTCTACTAAACACTGCCATGAATACAGGAACGGATTAAAATTCTGTTTGGACAATACTTTTAAGCCACGCAGTAAAATGAATGCAATGAAGGACATTACAAGTATGGTGACCTACCCACAAGTCCTATCGAAAGGGTTCCACAAAGTAGTAGAAACTTACACGCTCGTTGGAGTGGCAAGTGTCGAAATTATAGCCACCTCTGCCTACAACGGTGTGGCGATGGAAATGTGGCATGCTGAACCATTCCGGCCTTACAATGGGTGATTGCAAATTCTTCCGCCTCGGATTTGGCTGAAATTTTGCACAGACGTTCTCTAGTATGGTCTAAGAGACCCTGTAAGTTTTTTTGTCTCGATACTCAACCGTTTCGGAGTAATTGATAGTCAAAGTTACCTTATGTTATATAGGTGTAAGGAATGTCCAAAAAGTAAGTGCCTACATACCTATGTACTTTGCATACTAATGCTTTGCATAAACCTGCTTTGCATAATGCTACTTTGCATGCACCAACTAATGAAAGAAACATGGTATTGCTCGTCTGCTTCTATTCAAATTTTACCAAAAAATTTCTTAGCAATTCATTGTAGTCCATCCATCCATTCGTTGAGATTTTCATTCATTGTCCTGATTTTTTACCAAGCAGAAGTATTTTTACAGTGATTTTCAAGATAATTCATTTTGTAATATTTTGTATTATATTTTGTAATTTTGTAAATTGTACGGATTGACAAATATTTTTTTTCGGAATGGAGAGTGTCAATTTAAAGAATGTAACAACAGTTCTGATGAATATGTAAAAATATTTGTCAATCCGTACAATTTACAAAATTACAAAATATAATACAAAATATTACAAAATGAATTATCTTGAAAATCACTGTAAAAAATACTTCTGCTTGGTAAAAAATCAGGACAATGAATGAAAATCTCAACGAATGGATGGATGGACTACAATGAATTGTTATGACAATTTTTGGTAAAATTTGAATAGAAGCAGACGAGCAATACGATGCTTCTTTCATTGGTTGGTGCATGCAAAGTAGCATTATGCAAAGCAGGTGTATGCAAAGTACATGTGTATGTATGTACTTACTTTTTGGACATACCTTACACCTATATAACATAAGGTAACTTTGACTATCAATTACTCCGAAACGGGTGAGTGTCGAGACAAAAAAACTTACAGGGTCTCTTAGACCATATTAGAGAACGTCTGTGCAAAATTTCAGCCAAATCCGAGGCGGAAGAATTTGCAATCACCCATTGTTAGTGGCATCTCGGCTTCGAATGAGGGCCTAAATGCTTGATACTTTTTTGTGAATGTAGGACTTCCCGCCGTGCGGTAAAATGCGGACTGTCTAAAACAGGAATACTAGAAGTATTCCCATATAATTTCTGGTGATGTAATTCCTCTGGCATTAAAAATTAAAAAACGGCATAATCACTATATGTTTATGTAGAGTTCAGTGCTGATATTTATTAATTGTTGCAGTATCTTTCCCATGCATGGATAGTTCGAAATTTATAACCCAAACCGAGAAAAAAGAAGTGGGGCATTAAACAAGTTAGGTAGGCTGATTTGAGTCGTTGTCCACTTCATGACACTTTCGTGATATTAAAAAAAGAAAATTTTAAAATTAAACGCGCCACTGATCATGATCTATAGAAACTTAAAATTAATTGATGCTAATAAATTAAATTCAGACGCTCAGACGGCAAGATGAATTATGGTAATACAATGGTATAGAGCCGTCGCCCTTCGTACTTAATTATTAAGTGGCGGAGCCACTTTATAACTTCAGTGTGTCCGTCTGTGCACGCGATATCTCGAAAACGGCTAGACCTTTTCAAATTCCGTTTTTGGTAAACGACTGCTCATCATTCGACGTCGTGCACGCATGTGTTTTGAAAGTCCTATGTCTACGGTAACCGTTTCAAACCGTTACACTTTCGAAAATTTCAAAAGACAGCACGTGCACATGACACATGATTTATATCCCGCTTTCGACGAGGAGCAAGAATCGAGTGTTTGTTTTTGAAAATTCCTAACCGTTTCCGAGAAAACGGCCGATTACAAATTCTAACGGGGCAATGTGAGACACGCGCGGGAAATGATTTCTGGTCTTTCAATACATCACTGATAATGGTTGCCACTATTCACTTCTACCAATTGTGACCGTTAGGATTTCAAAACGGGTCAATGTGAGACACACGCCGGAAATAGCATGAACGTTGTACTTTCCAAATAACAAACTACTGCAGCTGCAGTTACTACTTCTTTTAATGTGTTGCTCCGCCACTTTCCGGGTTTATTCCAAGTCCACCGTGTTTATGTTTGTATTTGAAATGTTTCCTGCATACCACAAATTGAAGCTCATCACAGGGAAAAACTGTCCACTGTTTCTAGCAACTCGATACTAGAAATATTGATAATCGTTTCAAGTTGTTTATGTATGACTTTCTGTTGTAGTTCATTTTGGCCTCTGACCGTCCGAATTTAATCGCATCAATTTATTTGTAGCTTTCTATCGAGTATGATCAGAAGTGTGTTTAACTTTTAAATTCTCTTTTTATTTTAAATGTTCATTCGTTAGCTCTGTTCAAATCATTCGTTAAAATTCTGAATACCGTCAATCATCACCTTTTTTAACCGATAATAATTACTTATTATTCACCCCGTGTTTTTGACAGGGTATTAAACTGAACGATAGTATAAGGCTTCGGCAGTTTTCCGTTTTGCATTGCTCACATAACAGAATTATTATGTGGAACGCACTTGTGGGACGACGGTTTACAACATTCACCAGAACTCGCCAATGGTATATTTGTAATTACGGCTTCAGTAAACTCTGTTTGGTACGATTGTTCAATGTGGTCATTCGTTAGCTCTGTTCAAATCATTCGTTAAAATTCTGAATTTGAAACACCGTCAATCATCACCTTTTTTAACCGATATTAATTACTTATTATTCACCCCGTTTTTTGACACGGAATTAAGCTGAACGATAGTATAAGTCTTCCGCATGTTTCCGGTTTGTATTACTTACGATACAGAAATATTATATTCAACGCATTTGCCGGACAATTAACAAAAGTCACTACAATTCGGCAATGATATAATTACGGCTCAAGTAAACTCTGTTTGGTACGACTGTTCGATGTGCTCATTCGTTAGCTCTGTTCAAATCAATCGTTAAAATTCTGAATTTGAAACACCGTCAATCATCACCTTTTTTAACCGATGTTAATTACTTATTATTCACCCCGTTTTTTGACAGTGTAGTAAACTGAACGATAGTATAAGGCTTCGGAAGTTTTTCCGTTTTGCATTGCTCACATTACAGCATTATTTTGTGGAACGCACTTGTTGCACAATTAACAAAAGTCACTACAACTCGTCAATGATATAATTACGGCTCAAGTAAACTCTGTTTGGTACGATTGTTCAATGTGGTCATTCGTTAGCTCTGTTCAAATCATTCGTTAAAATTCTGAATTTGAAACACCATCAATCATCACTATTTTTAACCGATATTAATTACTTATTATTCACCCCGTTTTTTGACAGTGTAGTAAACTGAACGATAGTATAAGGCTTCGGAAGTTTTTCCGTTTTGCATTGCTCACATTACAGCATTATTTTGTGGAACGCACTTGTTGCACAATTAACAAAAGTCACTACAACTCGTCAATGATATAATTACGGCTCAAGTAAACTCTGTTTGGTACGATTGTTCAATGTGGTCATTCGTTAGCTCTGTTCAAATCATTCGTTAAAATTCTGAATTTGAAACACCGTCAATCATCACCTTTTTTAACCGATATTAATTACTTATTATTCACCCCGTTTTTTGACACGGAATTAAGCTGAACGATAGTATAAGTCTTCCGCATGTTTCCGGTTTGTATTACTTACGATACAGAAATATTATATTTAACGCATTTGCCGGACAATTAACAAAAGTCACTTCAACTCGGCAATGATATATTTACGGCTCAAGTAAACTCTGTTTGGTACGATTGTTCAATGTGGTCATTCGTTAGCTCTGTTCAAATCATTCGTTAAAATTCTGAATTTGAAACACCGTCAATCATCACCTTTTTTAACCGATATTAATTACTTATTATTCACCCCGTTTTTTGACACGGAATTAAGCTGAACGATAGTATAAGTCTTTCGCATGTTTCCGGTTTGTATTACTTACGATACAGAAATATTATATTCAACGCATTTGCCGGACAATTAACAAAAGTCACTACAATTCGGCAATGATATAACTACGGCTCAAGTAAACCCTCATTGGTACGATTGTTCAATGTGGTCATTCGTTAGCTCTGTTAAAATCATTCGTTCAAATTCTGAATTTGAAACACCGTCAATCATCACCTTTTTTAACCGATATTAATTACTTATTATTCACCCCGTTTTTTGACAGGGTATTAAACTGAACGATAGTATAAGGCTTCGGCAGTTTTCCGTTTTGCATTGCTCACATAACAGGAATATTATGCGGAACGCGCTTGTGGGACGGTTTACAACTCGTCAATGATATATTTGTAATTACGGCTTCAGTATACTCTGTTTGGTACGATTGTTCAATGTGGTCATTTGTTAGTTCTGTTCAAATTATTCGTTAAAATTCTCAATTTGAAACACCGTCAATCATCACCTTTTTAACCGTTATTGATTACTTATTATTCACCCCGTTTTTTGACAGTGTAGTAAATTGAACGATAGTATAGATCTTCGGAAGTTTTACCGTTTTGCATTGCTAACATAAAAATATTATGTGGAACGCACTTGTGGGACAATTAACAAAAGTCACTACAACTCGTCAATGATATAATTACGGCTCAAGTAATCTCTGTTTGGTACGATTGTTCAATGTGGTCATTCGTTAGCTCTGTTCAAATCATTCGTTAAAATTCTCAATTTGAAACACCATCAATCATCACATTTTTTAATTGATATTAATTACTTATTATTCACCCCGTTTTTTGACAGGGTATTAAACTGAACGATAGTATAAGGCTTCGGAAGTTTTTCCGTTTTGCATTGCTCACATAACAGCATTATTTTGTGGAACGCACTTGTGGGACGGTTTGCAACATTCAGCAGAACTCCTCAATTATATATTTGTAATGACGGCTTCAGTATACTCTGTTTGGTACGATTGTTCAATGTGGTCATTCGTTAGTTCTGTTCAAATCATTCGTTCAAATTCTCAATTTGAAACACCGTCAATCATCACCTTTTTTAACCGATATTAATTACTTATTATTCACCCCGTTTTTTGACAGTGTGGTAAATTTAACGATAGTATAGGTGTTCCGCATGTTTCCGGTTTGCTTTACTTTCGTTACAGAAATATTATATTCAACGCACTTGCGGGACAATTAACAAAAGTCACTTCAACTCGGCAATAATATATTTACGTCTTAAGTAAACTCTGTTTGGTACGACTGTTCGATGTGCTCATTCGTTAGCTCTGTTCAAATCATTCGTTAAAATTCTGAATTTGAAACACCGTCAATCATCACCTTTTTTAACCGATGTTAATTACTTATTATTCACCCCGTTTTTTGACAGTGTAGTAAACTGAACGATAGTATAAGGCTTCGGAAGTTTTTCCGTTTTGCATTGCTCACATTACAGCATTATTTTGTGGAACGCACTTGTTGCACAATTAACAAAAGTCACTACAACTCGTCAATGATATAATTACGGCTCAAGTAAACTCTGTTTGGTACGATTGTTCAATGTGGTCATTCGTTAGCTCTGTTCAAATCATTCGTTAAAATTCTGAATTTGAAACACCATCAATCATCACTATTTTTAACCGATATTAATTACTTATTATTCACCCCGTGTTTTTGACAGGGTATTAAACTGAACGATAGTATAAGGCTTCGGCAGTTTTCCGTTTTGCATTGCTCACATAACAGAATTATTATGTGGAACGCACTTGTGGGACGACGGTTTACAACATTCATCAGAACTCGCCAATGGTATATTTGTAATTACGGCTTCAGTAAACTCTGTTTGGTACGATTGTTCAATGTGGTCATTCGTTAGCTCTGTTCAAATCATTCGTTAAAATTCTGAATTTGAAACACCGTCAATCATCACCTTTTTTAACCGATATTAATTACTTATTATTCACCCCGTTTTTTGACACGGAATTAAGCTGAACGATAGTATAAGTCTTCCGCATGTTTCCGGTTTGTATTACTTACGATACAGAAATATTATATTCAACGCATTTGCCGGACAATTAACAAAAGTCACTACAATTCGGCAATGATATAATTACGGCTCAAGTAAACCCTCATTGGTACGATTGTTCAATGTGGTCATTCGTTAGCTCTGTTCAAATCATTCGTTAAAATTCTCAATTTGAAACACCATCAATCATCACATTTTTTAATTGATATTAATTACTTATTATTCACCCCGTTTTTTGACAGTGTGGTAAATTTAACGATAGTATAGGTGTTCCGCATGTTTCCGGTTTGCTTTACTTTCGTTACAGAAATATTATATTCAACGCACTTGCGGGACAATTAACAAAAGTCACTTCAACTCGGCAATAATATATTTACGTCTTAAGTAAACTCTGTTTGGTACGACTGTTCGATGTGCTCATTCGTTAGCTCTGTTCAAATCATTCGTTAAAATTCTGAATTTGAAACACCGTCAATCATCACCTTTTTTAACCGATGTTAATTACTTATTATTCACCCCGTTTTTTGACAGTGTAGTAAACTGAACGATAGTATAAGGCTTCGGAAGTTTTTCCGTTTTGCATTGCTCACATTACAGCATTATTTTGTGGAACGCACTTGTTGCACAATTAACAAAAGTCACTACAACTCGTCAATGATATAATTACGGCTCAAGTAAACTCTGTTTGGTACGATTGTTCAATGTGGTCATTCGTTAGCTCTGTTCAAATCATTCGTTAAAATTCTGAATTTGAAACACCATCAATCATCACTATTTTTAACCGATATTAATTACTTATTATTCACCCCGTTTTTTGACAGTGTAGTAAACTGAACGATAGTATAAGGCTTCGGAAGTTTTTCCGTTTTGCATTGCTCACATTACAGCATTATTTTGTGGAACGCACTTGTTGCACAATTAACAAAAGTCACTACAACTCGTCAATGATATAATTACGGCTCAAGTAAACTCTGTTTGGTACGATTGTTCAATGTGGTCATTCGTTAGCTCTGTTCAAATCATTCGTTAAAATTCTGAATTTGAAACACCGTCAATCATCACCTTTTTTAACCGATATTAATTACTTATTATTCACCCCGTTTTTTGACACGGAATTAAGCTGAACGATAGTATAAGTCTTTCGCATGTTTCCGGTTTGTATTACTTACGATACAGAAATATTATATTCAACGCATTTGCCGGACAATTAACAAAAGTCACTTCAACTCGGCAATGATATATTTACGGCTCAAGTAAACTCTGTTTGGTACGATTGTTCAATGTGGTCATTCGTTAGCTCTGTTCAAATCATTCGTTAAAATTCTGAATTTGAAACACCGTCAATCATCACCTTTTTTAACCGATATTAATTACTTATTATTCACCCCGTTTTTTGACACGGAATTAAGCTGAACGATAGTATAAGTCTTTCGCATGTTTCCGGTTTGTATTACTTACGATACAGAAATATTATATTCAACGCATTTGCCGGACAATTAACAAAAGTCACTACAATTCGGCAATGATATAACTACGGCTCAAGTAAACCCTCATTGGTACGATTGTTCAATGTGGTCATTCGTTAGCTCTGTTAAAATCATTCGTTCAAATTCTGAATTTGAAACACCGTCAATCATCACCTTTTTTAACCGATATTAATTACTTATTATTCACCCCGTTTTTGACAGGGTATTAAACTGAACGATAGTATAAGGCTTCGGCAGTTTTCCGTTTTGCATTGCTCACATAACAGGAATATTATGCGGAACGCGCTTGTGGGACGGTTTACAACTCGTCAATGATATATTTGTAATTACGGCTTCAGTATACTCTGTTTGGTACGATTGTTCAATGTGGTCATTTGTTAGTTCTGTTCAAATTATTCGTTAAAATTCTCAATTTGAAACACCGTCAATCATCACCTTTTTAACCGTTATTGATTACTTATTATTCACCCCGTTTTTTGACAGTGTAGTAAATTGAACGATAGTATAGATCTTCGGAAGTTTTACCGTTTTGCATTGCTAACATAAAAATATTATGTGGAACGCACTTGTGGGACAATTAACAAAAGTCACTACAACTCGTCAATGATATAATTACGGCTCAAGTAATCTCTGTTTGGTACGATTGTTCAATGTGGTCATTCGTTAGCTCTGTTCAAATCATTCGTTAAAATTCTCAATTTGAAACACCATCAATCATCACATTTTTTAACCGATATTAATTACTTATTATTCACCCCGTTTTTTGACAGGGTATTAAACTGAACGATAGTATAAGGCTTCGGAAGTTTTTCCGTTTTGCATTGCTCACATAACAGCATTATTTTGTGGAACGCACTTGTGGGACGGTTTGCAACATTCAGCAGAACTCCTCAATTATATATTTGTAATGACGGCTTCAGTATACTCTGTTTGGTACGATTGTTCAATGTGGTCATTCGTTAGTTCTGTTCAAATCATTCGTTCAAATTCTCAATTTGAAACACCGTCAATCATCACCTTTTTTAACCGATATTAATTACTTATTATTCACCCCGTTTTTTGACAGTGTGGTAAATTTAACGATAGTATAGGTGTTCCGCATGTTTCCGGTTTGCATTACTTTCGTTACAGAAATATTATATTCAACGCACTTGCGGGACAATTAACAAAAGTCACTTCAACTCGGCAATAATATATTTACGTCTTAAGTAAACTCTGTTTGGTACGATTGTTCAATGTGGTCATTCGTTAGCTCTGTTCAAATCATTCGTTAAAATTCTCAATTTGAAACACCATCAATCATCACCTTTTTTAACCGATGTTAATTACTTATTATTCACCCCGTTTTTTGACAGTGTAGTAAACTGAACGATAGTATAAGGCTTCGGAAGTTTTTCCGTTTTGCATTGCTCACATTACAGCATTATTTTGTGGAACGCACTTGTTGCACAATTAACAAAAGTCACTTCAACTCGGCAATGATATATTTATGTCTTAAGTAAACTCTGGTACGATTGTTCAATGTGGTCATTCGTTTGCTCTGTTAAAATCATTCGTTCAAATTCTGAATTTGAAACACCGTCAATCATCACCTTTTTTAACCGATATTAATTACTTATTATTCACCCCGTTTTTTGACGGTATTAAACTGAACGATAGTATAAGGCTTCGGCAGTTTTCCGTTTTGCATTGCTCACATAACAGGAATATTATGCGGAAAGCGCTTGTGGGACGGTTTACAACTCGTCAATGATATATTTGTAATTACGGCTTCAGTATACTTTGTTTGGTACGATTGTTCAATGTGGTCATTCGTTAGTTCTGTTCAAATTATTCGTTAAAATTCTCAATTTGAAACACCGTCAATCATCACCTTTTTAACCGATATTGATTACTTATTATTCACCCCGTTTTTTGACAGTGTAGTAAATTGAACGATAGTATAGATCTTCAGAAGTTTTACCGTTTTGCATTGCTAACATAACAAAAATATTATGTGGAGCGCACTTGTGGGACAATTAACAAAAGTCACTACAACTCGTCAATGATATAATTACGGCTCAAGTAATCTCTGTTTGGTACGATTGTTCAATGTGGTCATTCGTTAGCTCTGTTCAAATCATTCGTTAAAATTCTGAATTTGAAACACCATCAATCATCACTATTTTAACCGATATTAATTACTTATTATTCACCCCGTTTTTTGACAGTGTAGTAAACTGAACGATAGTATAAGGCTTCGGAAGTTTTTCCGTTTTGCATTGCTCACATTACAGCATTATTTTGTGGAACGCACTTGTTGCACAATTAACAAAAGTCACTACAACTCGTCAATGATATAATTACGGCTCAAGTAAACTCTGTTTGGTACGATTGTTCAATGTGGTCATTCGTTAGCTCTGTTCAAATCATTCGTTAAAATTCTGAATTTGAAACACCGTCAATCATCACCTTTTTTAACCGATATTAATTACTTATTATTCACCCCGTTTTTTGACACGGAATTAAGCTGAACGATAGTATAAGTCTTTCGCATGTTTTCGGTTTGTATTACTTACGATACAGAAATATTATATTCAACGCATTTGCCGGACAATTAACAAAAGTCACTACAACTCGTCAATGATATAATTACGGCTCAAGTAAACTCTGTTTGGTACGATTGTTCAATGTGGTCATTCGTTAGCTCTGTTCAAATCATTCGTTAAAATTCTGAATTTGAAACACCGTCAATCATCACCTTTTTTAACCGATATTAATTACTTATTATTCACCCCGTTTTTTGACACGGAATTAAGCTGAACGATAGTATAAGTCTTTCGCATGTTTCCGGTTTGTATTACTTACGATACAGAAATATTATATTCAACGCATTTGCCGGACAATTAACAAAAGTCACTACAATTCGGCAATGATATAACTACGGCTCAAGTAAACCCTCATTGGTACGATTGTTCAATGTGGTCATTCGTTAGCTCTGTTAAAATCATTCGTTCAAATTCTGAATTTGAAACACCGTCAATCATCACCTTTTTTAACCGATATTAATTACTTATTATTCACCCCGTTTTTTGACAGGGTATTAAACTGAACGATAGTATAAGGCTTCGGCAGTTTTCCGTTTTGCATTGCTCACATAACAGGAATATTATGCGGAACGCGCTTGTGGGACGGTTTACAACTCGTCAATGATATATTTGTAATTACGGCTTCAGTATACTCTGTTTGGTACGATTGTTCAATGTGGTCATTTGTTAGTTCTGTTCAAATTATTCGTTAAAATTCTCAATTTGAAACACCGTCAATCATCACCTTTTTAACCGTTATTGATTACTTATTATTCACCCCGTTTTTTGACAGTGTAGTAAATTGAACGATAGTATAGATCTTCGGAAGTTTTACCGTTTTGCATTGCTAACATAAAAATATTATGTGGAACGCACTTGTGGGACAATTAACAAAAGTCACTACAACTCGTCAATGATATAATTACGGCTCAAGTAATCTCTGTTTGGTACGATTGTTCAATGTGGTCATTCGTTAGCTCTGTTCAAATCATTCGTTAAAATTCTCAATTTGAAACACCATCAATCATCACATTTTTTAACCGATATTAATTACTTATTATTCACCCCGTTTTTTGACAGGGTATTAAACTGAACGATAGTATAAGGCTTCGGAAGTTTTTCCGTTTGCATTGCTCACATAACAGCATTATTTTGTGGAACGCACTTGTGGGACGGTTTGCAACATTCAGCAGAACTCCTCAATTATATATTTGTAATGACGGCTTCAGTATACTCTGTTTGGTACGATTGTTCAATGTGGTCATTCGTTAGTTCTGTTCAAATCATTCGTTCAAATTCTCAATTTGAAACACCGTCAATCATCACCTTTTTTAACCGATATTAATTACTTATTATTCACCCCGTTTTTTGACAGTGTGGTAAATTTAACGATAGTATAGGTGTTCCGCATGTTTCCGGTTTGCATTACTTTCGTTACAGAAATATTATATTCAACGCACTTGCGGGACAATTAACAAAAGTCACTTCAACTCGGCAATAATATATTTACGTCTTAAGTAAACTCTGTTTGGTACGATTGTTCAATGTGGTCATTCGTTAGCTCTGTTCAAATCATTCGTTAAAATTCTCAATTTGAAACACCATCAATCATCACCTTTTTTAACCGATGTTAATTACTTATTATTCACCCCGTTTTTTGACAGTGTAGTAAACTGAACGATAGTATAAGGCTTCGGAAGTTTTTCCGTTTTGCATTGCTCACATTACAGCATTATTTTGTGGAACGCACTTGTTGCACAATTAACAAAAGTCACTTCAACTCGGCAATGATATATTTATGTCTTAAGTAAACTCTGGTACGATTGTTCAATGTGGTCATTCGTTTGCTCTGTTAAAATCATTCGTTCAAATTCTGAATTTGAAACACCGTCAATCATCACCTTTTTTAACCGATATTAATTACTTATTATTCACCCCGTTTTTTGACGGTATTAAACTGAACGATAGTATAAGGCTTCGGCAGTTTTCCGTTTTGCATTGCTCACATAACAGGAATATTATGCGGAAAGCGCTTGTGGGACGGTTTACAACTCGTCAATGATATATTTGTAATTACGGCTTCAGTATACTTTGTTTGGTACGATTGTTCAATGTGGTCATTCGTTAGTTCTGTTCAAATTATTCGTTAAAATTCTCAATTTGAAACACCGTCAATCATCACCTTTTTAACCGATATTGATTACTTATTATTCACCCCGTTTTTTGACAGTGTAGTAAATTGAACGATAGTATAGATCTTCAGAAGTTTTACCGTTTTGCATTGCTAACATAACAAAAATATTATGTGGAGCGCACTTGTGGGACAATTAACAAAAGTCACTACAACTCGTCAATGATATAATTACGGCTCAAGTAATCTCTGTTTGGTACGATTGTTCAATGTGGTCATTCGTTAGCTCTGTTCAAATCATTCGTTAAAATTCTCAATTTGAAACACCATCAATCATCACATTTTTTAACCGATATTAATTACTTATTATTCACCCCGTTTTTTGACAGGTATTAAACTGAACGATAGTATAAGGCTTCGGAAGTTTTTCCGTTTTGCATTGCTCACATAACTGCATTATTTTGTGGAACGCACTTGTGGGACGGTTTGCAACATTCAGCAGAACTCCTCAATTATATATTTGTAATGACGGCTTCAGTATACTCTGTTTGGTACGATTGTTCAATGTGGTCATTCGTTAGTTCTGTTCAAATCATTCGTTAAAATTCTCAATTTGAAACACCGTCAATCATCACCTTTTTTAACCGATATTAATTACTTATTATTCACCCCGTTTTTTGACAGTGTGATAAATTTAACGATAGTATAGGTGTTCCGCATGTTTCCGGTTTGCATTACTTTCGTTACAGAAATATTATATTGAACGCACTTGCGGGACAATTAACAAAAGTCACTTCAACTCGGCAATAATATATTTACGTCTTAAGTAAACTCTGTTTGGTACGACTGTTCGATGTGCTCATTCGTTAGCTCTGTTCAAATCATTCGTTAAAATTCTGAATTTGAAACACCGTCAATCATCACCTTTTTTAACCGATGTTAATTACTTATTATTCACCCCGTTTTTTGACAGTGTAGTAAACTGAACGATAGTATAAGGCTTCGGAAGTTTTTCCGTTTTGCATTGCTAACATAACAAAAATATTATGTGGAACGCACTTGTGGGACAATTAACAAAAGTCACTACAACTCGTCAATGATATAATTACGGCTCAAGTAATCTCTGTTTGGTACGATTGTTCAATGTGGTCATTCGTTAGCTCTGTTCAAATCATTCGTTAAAATTCTGAATTTGAAACACCGTCAATCATCACCTTTTTAACCGATATTAATTACTTATTATCCACCCCGTTTTTTGACACGGAATTAAGCTGAACGATAGTATAGGTGTTCCGCATGTTTCCGGTTTGCATTACTTTCGTTACAGAAATATTATATTCAACGCACTTGCGGGACAATTAACAAAAGTCACTTCAACTCGGCAATAATATATTTACGTCTTAAGTAAACTCTGTTTGGTACGACTGTTCAATGTGGTCATTCGTTAGCTCTGTTAAAATCATTCGTTCAAATTCTGAATTTGAAACACCGTCAATCATCACCTTTTTTAACCGATATTAATTACTTATTATTCACCCCGTTTTTTGACACGGAATTAAGCTGAACGATAGTATAAGTCTTTCGCATGTTTCCGGTTTGTATTACTTACGATACAGAAATATTATATTCAACGCACTTGCGGGACAATTAACAAAAGTCACTACAATTCGGCAATGATATAACTACGGCTCAAGTAAACCCTCATTGGTACGATTGTTCGATGTGGTCATTCGTTAGCTCTGTTAAAATCATTCGTTAAAATTCTGAATTTGAAACACCGTCAATCATCACCTTTTTTAACCGATATTAATTACTTATTATTCACCCCGTTTTTTGACAGTGTAGTAAACTGAACGATAGTATAAGGCTTCGGAAGTTTTTCCGTTTTGCATTGCTCACATTACAGCATTATTTTGTGGAACGCACTTGTTGCACAATTAACAAAAGTCACACTACAACTCGTCAATGATATAATTACGGCTCAAGTAAACTCTGTTTGGTACGACTGTTCAATGTGGTCATTCGTTAGCTCTGTTAAAATCATTCGTTCAAATTCTGAATTTGAAACACCGTCAATCATCACCTTTTTTAACCGATATTAATTACTTATTATTCACCCCGTTTTTTGACAGGGTATTAAACTGAACGATAGTATAGGTGTTCCGCATGTTTCCGGTTTGCATTACTTTCGTTACAGAAATATTATATTCAACGCACTTGCGGGACAATTAACAAAAGTCACTTCAACTCGGCAATAATATATTTACGTCTTAAGTAAACTCTGTTTGGTACGACTGTTCGATGTGCTCATTCGTTAGCTCTGTTCAAATCATTCGTTAAAATTCTGAATTTGAAACACCGTCAATCATCACCTTTTTTAACCGATGTTAATTACTTATTATTCAACCCCGTTTTCGACATGGAAATAACCTGAACCATAATACGTGCGTTTAGAATATCTTCCGTTTTGCATTACTCTCATCATACACAAATTATGCGGAACGCATTTGTGGGACATCTGACAATATTGTAGATCATTACAACTCGACAACGATATACTTACGGGTTAATTAAACTCTGTTTGGTACGATTGTTTAATATGCTCGTTTTTAGCGCTGTTTAAATCATTGGTCGCAAGATTCACTTAAAACCGGTAGTGGTATATATGAATCATGAATGCAAAAGAAATATCGTCTATAGCGTTACGCATCGACTTTACGTCAAGACAAACTTTAAATCGATAGAAATATTTGGTATACTTTTCCATATTGACTATTTTCTGTCAAATACTTAATATTAGATTTAAATTGAAACTTAATATCAGGATGTAAAATCATATTGAAGAGAGGAAAAAATTAAAATTCCATTTTCCTAAAGAGTAATAATATTAAAGGTATCAAAAAACGGAATAGATATAAAATTTGTGGAACGGAAATTTTGTCACATTTATAAACCATTTACATTTGATGGAACGAATCCTAGGTATCAGACCTTTTGGGTAATCCTTAATTATTGGTCATGAATGCATTTGTCATCAAAGAGACCAAGACCATATGGCTTCCGTAAGTCTTTCATTGTTTGAGCTAACACTTGGGATGGCTGTTGGTAAGCTGCATAACAAAAACAATATGGATGGATTACACACTTATGATCGCATAAGGGAACACAATAAAAACTAACTAAAATGATAACAATGTCCTTCTGCTACACAGAAAAACAAGGAAAACTTCATGAGCACAAATTATACAGAATATATTATTCATCATGGATAACCAGTTTATAGTTTCATGGAGCAAGTCCAACACTTGAACGCATTCCATTTTATCGGGTAAAAATGCATGCTAGGAAGTGAAACCATATTGGGCAAATGCGGGGACGTTTAATATAGTTCCCGTTAAAAATTTTAATATGACTATGCAATTTTTATGTAATGGGACGATCGTAAAAAATATTCAAAACACTTCACATTTTATCTTCGAACCAGGAAGTAACATGAGCTAGAGCCGAGACTGAGGATATTCATTTTCCGTTCTCTAAAATTTATAATATTCGCAGTTTTAGTACAAATTTAGGGATTTTATCTATCAGTTGAACAAAGAAGTACAAGGGATATTTCTATGAAAGAAATAGTTTACGTCCATATCAGCTTGAAATATTAAAATATGCGAACGTGGATATCAATAATATTGAATACATTTTTTTCTATTCGCTAAATGATAAATATTTTGCAGGATATCCCATTAGATTATGTATAAGTTTCTATAATTTTCATTTCACTTTACAAGCAAGGAGCCTAAAATGAAAAAATGATAGTGGAATCACCTTTGTGTAATTACGTAATAAATGTTGGGAAATCTTGTATCTCCGACTGCTCTACACATATTTGGAGTAAACCGGGCCTAACTCTGATCACGCCATATGTCAGTATGTACATGCAACGTAATAAGCTATGTTAGTACTCGGCATCAAACAAATTGTAATCTAATGACAACATGTGGTATAGGTCGATATTTGACGTTTTCATTTTTTTGTAATTCGGAGCCGGTACATATACATCACCTTTATTTGACAACTGAACGAATACATTCGTTCGTGCAGCAGTATGAATCTAATTGTATTAACACGGTACCCTCATATTGGTAAAATCATTAAGAGTAATTGAAATTAGGCATGCCTGCAGGTACAACATTGCTAGCTTTCATTTGTTGTCCAACCAACATGCATCACATATTACTCATCCTGACTTCAAGTTCAGTTTTATGTTCCACCAAAGGAAATGTACAATAATGCAATTAACATAATACATGTTAGACAATTCTCGAACTGCATAGTAGCATCCATTACTTTATTACATTTTAAAGATTGAAATGATATATGCATTGTTATGTTTTTTAATGTTTGGTAGACACGCAAATAGAACATTTTATTTGTTTTTACATATAGACATAACACACAAAGTGATATAAACTAAACAGCAGCATATTAAGCAAAGGCGTGAACATAACTGCCTACAAATGTTGAAAGGAGGCCTTCATTGTAGTATCTGTAATTTTGAAATCTGAAAGTATTTAAAACAACGAATTGAACATGATATCAAAATTGGACACGAACATATAGGCTTAGGCATATGCTTCTTTAAGTTTGAAATGACATACATAATGCGTGGTAGCATTTAATATTTGTAACATGCAATTGAATTAATTTATCGATGCATATCGAACACTAACATGTAGTCTTCCTTTGGCTTAACACAAATTCAGGCTACATTAAAGCAAACGAAACAACATTTACAACAGTATAGCATCAACACAACGCTGTATTAGTACATAAAAGAAATCGGCTACAAAATCCTGTCCAATGTACCCAAAAAACCCATATCTAACCTTGAGCGGCATCATAGCTTTGGCCGTGAGCATATCAATCTTGTTGTCGGTGGATCTGAAGGTTTTGTACCGAAACTTGGTTTTTGCCTGATATTCTTCCAGACCATCTAAGCACATTACCATAATACGACACATCACACTCAAGACAAAGAAGCCTCCGAACAATATCGCAACCAGTAAGCATCCAAAAAAGCCTTTCATTGAAGACGTCAAATCCTGAGATGCAGTGCCTTTAACGCAAACCACAATAAGTCCCACGTCTGCCCAAAATAAAATAGATAGCAGGAGATAAACAAAAGCTTCGACAAGGTCCCTGCAAGCCATATACAGGATCATTATTTGTGTGTAGTAGCAAGAAAATATTGGGAAGGAGTTTCAAGCAAATATATATTTGACAATAAAGCAAAATCTGGCCATAATGATTTGACCAAGTGTGAGAAGAATGGCAAGGCATCTATACACATCAATGGTGGATGTAATGACAAACATAGTGCGGAGGAAAATAGACAGCGTGATTTGGGGTGCAGACCGGTACACGGGATCCGGTAGAAGTAACTCTGCCGGATAGCTTCCTAGGTCAAATCCTGCGATCAAGTAAATGGGTGTTGAAGAAAAGGTTAGGTATGAAATAGCTGGTGCAAAAATGTAACCCATCAATTTGTACAATGTATTGGATAGATCCGATGCGCTTCCTGTTGACGTTTTGGATTCTAAAATAAATTTAGTACTTTGCAAGTGAACCCATTATACATTTCAAATATCAATTTGAATGTTTACAATTTGAAAACATTTTCTTACTAATGTATATTAGCTCGTCTGTTAGGTGAAGAAGTCGATTGAATGCATTTGAGAGGCGGTTCCCATTCCAAAGTGTGATCCCCATTGTCAAGGCGGTTAGGAAAAATACGGAACCGACCAATGTAAATACTATTGCGTGAACGGCTGTAAATGTTCCCGGAGGGACAAGCCGATCGTAGAAGATGGCATCAAATAAGCCAATTGCTGCGGATGCTAACATGTACGTCAAACTCAACACGAAGGGGATATACCTCTTTGAGTTAAGCCGTGCGAACGAAATTGTACTATAATTGTCATTCCATGTCATTGGGAATGGCCAGAGAAAGGAGTAGAAGGAATCAGTAAATTTAACAGAAAACTTCTCAGAAGCCGTGAGAACCATTATAGTTATGCTCAGGTAATGACGAAATTCAAGAGATGGTTAATACGCTTTGAAGGTGAAGTCAGTAAATTAAGTGATGAAAACACCAACCTCTGCTGTCAAAGCAGAGGTTGGACGGATATATTGTCACTAAAGCAATGGATGTCAGAGCTGCACAATTAAACTACAGGTTAAACAATATGCTGTGAGTGACTGGAACAAATGGCAGCAGTGACGAGCAACGTTTACCCAATTAAAATGGGATGCACCAGCCTCTATTCCATAAAAATATTCTGCCCACGCTACCGCATTGACCAAGTTTCTTCATATGCTTTAAATTATAGTTGAGTTTTAATTTCATATCAGGAAGGGGAATCATATCGCAAAAATGAAAAAAAAACTTTCGTTTCTTTAAAAATTATTCATTAATATTTTAAACCGCGAATTTGAGATAAAACGGCTTAATGGAAATTTTTTCCGCTTAAGGAAAGAATATAATGTATTAGTCGTGCAAGGCTAGAGAAAATTCGGCATCGCGGTCACAAACCAGACTTGTAGTGTGTGTGAAACATGACCTATGTGTTGGAAAACTTGTGAAGAAAAACGCAACCGGAAGAACACGCAGCTTTTCAAAATATCCTTTTACGACACTAACTATTCGAAACGATTCGGTTTCAATTTTAAGCTTTCATAGATTAATAATTCCGCTCCACAATTCTAATACCTCGAACACATTCCAATTATTTTATTAGAAATATCTTGTTGGAGCATTAACTTGGTATTGGCCAAAATTCTAAAGCAAATTTCTATTATCTTAAATTAAAATAACTTTTTTATTCTTTGTCGCTAAAATATTTAACGTAGGGGCATCGTTTTCCGGTTTGCTCCTCTAAATTGTGAATGCTTTTTTAGGAAACCAATTGCATTTTTTATCAGATGAGCTCAATTTTGCATAAGTATTAGAAATGCAACTTCAAGTTCGTTTAAGTTAACCGAAGAAATATTAAATTTGGATGCTCAATCTGTCAAACAATATAATGAGCAAAATTGAGTATTCATATGCATAGAGTTCTCTACTAGCCTAATTTAACAACCGTAAAAACGAAATGTTTTCGGAGGATCAAACCGATCGTTCTAGATGGCAACGAACAAGCCAGTTGCTGCACATGAGTACATATATGGCAAGCGGAAGAAAATGGGAATATAATCCATTAATGTACACCGTTGCAACGAAAGCCTGGAGTAAGTGCCATTCCATGTGATCGGGAGTGGCCAGTGGAAGAAGTGTGTCAAATATATGAATACAGCAGGATACTCCTCGAACGCCGTGAGAATCATTTGTATTGATAGGTTATACGGAAAGGAAGGAAACATTTGTTATTTTAGTGTCCATAAATGAAGTCTCGATTGCTCCAACCTCTGCTGTAGTAGCATAGGCTGGACACGTCTTTTGTCAATACAGTTTCAGATGATAGAGATGTGCAACGGCATTTCTACTTGAAGTAGAAAGTAGACTACTTCTACAGTTTCTAAATTTTGAGTGACTGGAAGAAAGGATGCACTGGCGAACAATAGTTAAACATTAACATTTTACTAACAAAACTATAAATCGACCAATAACTTTTGCTAGCCCCGCCAAGTTGACTACATTCGATACATTACATTAAGTTTGAATGTAGGCTTTAAATCAGGAAGTGGAATCCTTGTAAAGAGAGAAAGTTAGATTTACGTATCATAAATCGCTATAATATGGAACAGATGGAAAGAACGTAAAAGTGGGTGAAATAAATTTTGTATCGTCTTGACACGTCCATTATATTTAAAGGAGACAAGACTTTGTATCAATAGATTTGGATACAGAGCCGTAAACCTTTCTGACACTACAATTATGAACGGACATAAGAAGTAACTCCAATTATTTTGAGGCAGGTTTTCAGCATTTAAGATTACACGTGAATACTAAAATCTCCGATTTTGACAATGAACTCATTTGCAGTTGTATTCAATTACCTAAAATGGTTTTTGATTAACAGTGAACGAAAATATTCATGTAGCATTGATTTGCTGAGGACGCAATCGGATCCTGCTGAAACCATAGCAATGTCCTGTAACTATCCAGTAGTTTTGCTCAACAGGTCCAATACCTAGGATGCGATTCAATTTCACGCAACTTTTAGCCATATTAATATTATAATACATATTTCTTCCTCGAAGTAAAACATATTTATATGTTATAACATAGTAATTTAAGGTCTTAAAAATATGAGATTTAATATACATTTAGGTTCTATCTAATTGGGTTAAATGTTGTTGTTATATTTCTGTAGCCACAATCGAATTCGAATTTAAATAATTTGAATAGTAACGGAAACAAATCTTATGACTACAATTCTTGCAGCATTGTCGAACTCGGCTTCAACAGACTTTGTATTTGCCCAAGCCCCTAGTTGCAGTTTGTCGATACATTGCAAAGACGTAATTCAATTTATGCTTTTCAACTTACGCAGTTTCAAATCTTGATATCTTTTGGGTGATGCCGCCTAATTTCAACAAGCGTGTTTGGTATTGTGAAACCAATTCACTAAATTGTACTGATAAAATACTACAATATTCCATTTCTAAATTTATATTGTTGACGATGATATAGTTTCTTTATTAGATTTACGATGTTAGCTTAAACACAATATTAAAATGTGGGCGTTTCCGATGCTTCTCACTGATAAAACATTTTATTTGCATTATACTAAGTTCATCAATTACATTTTGTAACTTAATGAGATCGCAAGTACGTGAATGAGTTTCTTGCGATTGCTAGTTTTCTGTCATATTTGTTTGTATGTTGAACACGATAAATTCGTTGCAGGTTCGCAGGTTTTCCCGATACCTGAGCATTGCAACAAATGACAAAGGTGAAAATCACCACTGACGTTTGACGTTTAGTGTTCCATAACATAATTGGGAGAACATATGACCAAGTTTTCAATGGGCATTATCAACATCCAAAAACTTTCAATAATCTCTAGCACGAACTTTCTGAAGATTTACTTTGACGTTTTGTACTTGCTGCTATGTTGTCCGTTTCGTCTTGCAAATGATGCGAACACGTCAAATGAACGCTGCAGCTATGCAGTGCACCAACGTAATTTCCAAAAGTTTGCGTGTGGTGTGATGAGCATATTGGGGATACTAAAATTGTTTGCGGGTTTTCCGGACAAAGTATCTGCGGCACATGGAGACACTATATCTCCAGCAGAGTACTTTCGATTAACAGCCAATTTCAGTTACGCTGGTTGCCAACTTACGCTCCTAACAATCTTGTGGAGAAACCAAACAAGGTTCTTAGACATTGTCAATTTTGTGGGATGGATCGAAACAAATGCATTGTTCCGAAAGAATAATTTACAGGTAATTCCGAATTGTTTTACAAAACTTGTTTGTACAAATGAATATTTTAGACGCAAACTAAGCTACCTAAATTTACACCCAGGTTCTAAACAAATATTTCGTGCAATTAACCTGCTCAATATTCACCGTGATTCCATTTCAGCAGTTCATCCGATACCGAGTACTCGATCCATCATCAACGTTGAGTAGAATTATTTGGAATCCTGAGTTGGTATCCTCAGGACGAGCTCTGTTTTTTCTTGAACACGTCGCCGATGCAACGTCATTCACCGACTCCCTGTTCGCAATATTAGCAGCAATTGCCTCTCTGCCGAAGTAATGACACTATTGTGAATGTGAAAAATAGTATGATAACGCATTAGTCAGCAGCAATGCAAATGATTTAATAAACGTTTTATCCGTAGCGTCTTGTTTCCATTTTATGTGGATCTCATGCTGTTGTTCACCGTACTCACAGTCTGGACTTTGGCGAAACAGCTCTCACAATCTCTTAAAGACTGTCTCCATTTAAAAACCACATGGAGGACTTTTCTAAAAACTGGATCACCTAATGGAGAGAATGCGTGTGATTATATCAAATGGGAAGATGTATATTCCTCTTTTAAATACATGCGGGAATTGTGTGACATGGTAAATGCATCTGTGGGATCGTTGGTGACCGTCATTTTGGCGAATAATATTTTTTATTACTCCACTGCACTGGACCGTGTTTTGGTCGAAAACGACATTACAATGCAACTTGAATTCGCGGTCTACATTTTCTGCTCAATCATCATATTTTTATTTGCTGCAGATATTTGTAGTCAGGTAAATCAATTCGAAAACGATTTATCCAAATTTGCATTATTATCATGCGGACGTTCAACGTATCACTTGTTGTTGGTTGTCATTTATGTAGTTGGACACAATAAACTATTGGGTGCGTCGGAATGAATGCGGCTTGGGTGCACCGCTAGAACAAATAACGTTCGTTTTGGACGAACTAAATGGGCGAGAGATTGGCATTCGTGGCAGCAACATATTTACAATTACATATCCGCTTCTTTGGAACGTAAGTATCTGTGTATAATATGCATGGTGATATCATGTAATCACGACATGAAATATTAATTATTTTATTGGTGCCTTACAGGTGCTCAGTACAGTTGTCACGTACTTCATCATATGCCTTCAAACGCGACAGCAGAGCCAGTAGAACATGCTGTGAAAAAAACGTGTTTCCATTTTGTTGCAGGCTTGAACCTGACCCGGGAAGGTAAATGTATATAATATGTGTGCTTTGTTGGTCCACGGAACGACATGCTTGGACGAGGGTGATTGACTGAATTAAATGGGCAATTACCTAGTGCGCTAGAGTTTGGGTGGAGCAGCTTATATAACAATAAATTCATTAAAAAGATATATTTTGACATTGCGTCACAATATTTCTCAGAAAATTAACCACACCCAACCAATTCACCTCTTTACACAGATATAAAAAACCGGATAAACATGTGCATGTTATGGCAGCAAACAAAGTTCTTACCTACGGTACATTTACAATAAATGAATTTACTGTGTAGGCATTTACTATGGAGCCACCGATTGTCATTCTCTTTGAATTAAACGGAATAAGAAGAAAGGTGGAAGTTGTGTGCCCAGTGCAAGTGACAACAGTACTGGGTGTGACCCGGGATATCGCTGTAAATGTTTCTCTGGATTTTGTCTACTTGAAATGAATATGTACTGCATGTATTTGCGTGATACTTGTCGGTTTGTGGTAAAATAAAAATACAATAAAATCCTCTTACATTTTCCCAATTACAATCCGTCTACTACAATTATCAAACATGCGTATTTTAGGACTCGTTTTTCGTTTCTAGGAAGTACTTTATTCATGGGTCACGGTAGTAGTTGACGTAAATGGAGTACCGATTTAGTTCACATTCGCACCTATTAGCGCCAAATGTGAATGAATGGTGTGGCCCTTAGTATTAACTTTTCAATTACCAATAATTTGAAACGGTGGGATACCTGTCATAATTTCTCGCTATTGGGACAAAGAATGTGGCATATTCATAATAATGAGATAATCGGAAAACGTTGTGACTGATATAACGCCATTAAGTCCTGGTCGCTCGTTAAATGCATTGCTCCTCCGATATTGGTTCATGAATTTTGGATACAAGCAATTCTGAAGGTGTTGTGGAATTTACGGAGTTGGGGGAGTACCATTAAAAATGAATTTCACAGATGCAGTAGAAATTAATGCTTGAATATATCATGTATATATACTAGTACACTAGCAAGTGGTTCGCAGTTTTGACATTTAAAAAAATCTCAATTCGAAGCCGTGGCTTCTTTCGTGCAGTAAAGTATTTATTCAGGAAAGTTACAAGTTAAAATTTGAAAAATGTCACGCTTTGCTATTTTAATACTCTGCCCAAGTAATATTCTGGAAAACTGTAAACGATAATTCTACAGATCACCTAAAATTTTGATACATCAAAGAAAATCTAGGACACTGAAATTACCAGGAACCACACCAGTGAGTTAGAGCGAGCCGGGTAGAACGTTATGATGTCTTCTATCTTGTCCATCCAAACCACGGTGGTATGTTGACGGACCGACGAGGGAGACTGGAGTTCTTAGGTTGCAAACCAAGGAAGAAATTAGTACATTTCGTGGTCAATCAATATCCGTATACTTAGTTTGAAAAGGTTGCAAATAGTTTTCAACTCACAGAGTAAATCTCCATTGAAATAACCGAAACGAAAAATGTAACTGTAAAAACCATAGCAACGAGTAAAGTTGAAAGAAAACTGCTTTGGATTTTCATTTTCTATTTTCACTCAAGAAGGTCGTGGTGAAACTGCAAGCAAGACAATATTTATATTTCGTTTTGTATATCTTGGATCTGGTATGCTGCACGGAGTAATTCTTACTGCTTGCTACTGATACACAATAATTAATAATATGCGAGCGTCGTTACTCATTAGCTGGAGGAAATAATTTTTTTGCATGAAGCCTATTAAAAATGGAAGCAAATATAAGCAAAACTCTTGTTGAGCCATTTTTCGTGGAAAGTTTTCCAAGTTACTTGTAAGACTTGCCGCTTTCTTGGAAAGCTTTCAGTTTTCGTGGAATACTGTCGTTGATAATATTTAATTGATTACTGTGTAATGAGTCAAGGCATACTTCAGAGTAACACATTTTAGCAGCATCACGTTCGACGCAATTGAATTGAATGGTGAAACAAACACGATACGAAATACGTATTTGGTAGGTACTTATTCATTAACTTCAAGAGGAGCATCAAGCCATGATGATTGCGGCTAATAAATTAAATCAAGAAACGACACAGTTCATTCGCTCCACGTACTTTGGACCACCGCTCAAAAGAAGGTTGCGGTAATTTCCAAGTAAGTGGCATTTTCTCCGAAAGCTTTCTTGCTTGTGCCTGACAGGAAAGTAATGCGAATTATATAAGAATTTTTCCTCGTATATAAAATGTATGTTCTACATGAAGACAATTTATGCCTCTAGGTTGCTTTTTTATTGAACCATATTACAACAAAATGACAAGACTCCGGTTCACTGCGTATGCTGTTCAGTACCAGTATGTAATCAAAATCGTTTGAATAATTACATACTTGCTTTTGGAGTAACACGGCGCATTAAATTATCGACTTCACCAATACGAGATCAAAATATACACCACTGTATGCAATGAAAGTTGTTCCAAAACAGGTAGCATGGCACTCTATCCTCGCTCACAATCTGCCTCCCCATGTCTAGATGCAATCACTCACGACGTTTGTGTAAACTTCGCCAAAATCGGTTAGGTGTTTCGGTATGTTATTCGATCCTCAAGCAGAGCTGTGAAAAAAAGCGAATTATTATTTTTGCATAACATGACGTCACCTGACTTATACTTGTCTAATGTGAACAATAGACAAATTTATTTGTTTTTTTGGCTTATTGCCAGAAAATAAATTAAATCCGTCAAATTATTATGTTAGGATATACTCCAGGTATAAAACGGTCAGTGTTCCGCTTGCACTGTGCAACTCACACTAATTGATACACGCTGAAAATCGTCTCCCATAAAGTTTGCAAGCATTGCAAATTCATTTTTCCGGAATAAAATTTTTCATGTTGGGGAAGCTCGAATAAAATTTAGTTAAGCTTGTCGTCTGCAATTCGATTCTCCTATTAACAGTCACATGCTGAAAATCTTCCGAACAGTTTGCTATATTGTCCATGCACATTTTTTGGAAGACAAGTTTACTGGCACATAACAAATTCTCTGTATATCCGCCATCAATTGTCTCTAATTACAACAATGTTTTGCTTAGATAAGACCATGTTCGTTCCTCGTAATTAGTAATGAAATTCTACACAGTATGCAAGCACCGGAGTGATGCGAGAAAAGAAACAATCCTATTCTCAGTCAATTATATACATTTACAGAATCCATTATTAAACACACGTGATCTATTGGTGCAAGGTAGAGATTCAAGCACATTAAATGTGGTAGTTTATATTCGTATTATATATTCCTTTGCATACCTACGCCATTTATTCGTGTACAAAATTCTCGGGTATACTATTTTTCATTGTCGGCATGAATTATAATATGCTAAGTAGTACGGCTTCAAAAACACAAGAACGTGTTCGTATCTTGTCGTTTTCTCATAGGTTTTCAGCTAGGCGAACCGCGTGACGAATCAGTCCTAGTCGCATTAATACTTATTAACAATATGCATATTGATATTGTAAAAGAGATCTAGATATAATATGATCTTTAATTTATTCCACATTTATATTGATGTACTTGTGTATCAAAACACAATGTTTACATTAATGTGTATCATTTAATATCCAGGCCATCATTTGGCAATTCCGATTGTTACGATTTCAAGAATCCATAACTTCATTTCATAGCAATTGAATCACTAATCCACAATCGAATAATGAATTCGATTGGAATGCGTGCAATCTAATTCACTGATAGCTCAACAATCACTGCTAATGTGCACGCGAAAACAAGAAACCCAAAACACATAAAGAGGACGCGCAAATTGCTCAATGCTACCTTAGTCATTTCATCTGAATTAACTAACTTAGCCGACAATGTTCCAGATGGTAGCATTCCACGTTGTATGGATGCTCTGGCAAAAGTATTGAAGTTTAATGTGAGACCAAAACCTCCCTTTTCATTTATTTTTCGCAGAAACTCGGCCACCTTAGCTGATTGGTAATAACTCCGTGAAAGTCCAGCAATTCCAGTTTCCACCAGGGAGGATATTAGTGAAGTATACCGAGCCACATAGAAGTAGTCTTCAAACAAAAACGACCATAGCAGCGGATAAGACAAGAATATCTCCTGGTTGACCTTTTCAACAATATTTCTTTTTGCAAAAATTTCAAGCAGCATTTTCAGCATTCGCGCATCGATTCGTTCTACCTCGAGTCCCACAACGTTTTGCAACAAGGTGAACCGATTGATAAAGTTACACAGCTCCTTCCGATCAGAAATTTTAGTGTTTCCTTCCGTATTACTTAAAAGCACGTGACAATCAATCCTGCCATTATTTTTCAACGCAGTTGTCATTGGTTGGTATTTGGTTTCGCCATCATGCCAAAACAACTTCAACTTAGGAAGTATGCGCCATTCAAATTTTGTCATTTTTTCGTCGTAATTCAGCGATTTGTTGAGCTTATCGAGCTGAGTGACAATTGTCTCTCCCAAGTGCTTTTCAGTAATGACAAATGCGCCTTTACTGGATTCAGTTTCCTTGCCAAATATTTCACGCATACACTCTGGAATTTGTTTCGGTTCTGAAGGCATGCTCAAGTTTGAGTAAATTGTGGACGAATAGAAGTTTCGAATAAGAATGCTGGCAAATAACCACATGACGACCATCCAAATGTTTCGTACATGTAATCGCTTTCTAAAGTCGTCACCTTGTTCCAAAATGACACTGAGCAGCCAATATAATGTAGACCATATGGATGTTCCTGAAATCAGCGCCGTCGTTGCGATAACGATTATCAGTGTAATCCATACATTCAGGTCAAAAGGGAGTAGAATCGAGTTTAGTTTGCCTTTGGTATCCAACTCGTCAACTCCCAAAACAACAGCGAATTTAATTCCTTCAAATTGCGCTCCAAACGAAGTTCTCGTGGCAGAGTATTGGAATACATGTTCAATTGATACGTACTCTCCATAGTGAACATGATAGAAACATGATGGAAGAGTACAGTTTAATTTTTTGCAGATATAAAGTTTAAGACAAGATACATCCCCGAATATATGTTGGTGATTCGAAAATATCCCTTCGTAGCAATATTTTATTCCGTCCAACTGAACCTCAGAATATGATATTGAGCCTCCGAAGTTGTCAAGTATGAGATGCATTGTGTCCCATATGAAATTCAGGTCCTGGAATGATTTTGGAATCCGGTCAATTTTCACAAGTGCTACCGTACTCCATCCGCCTTTATATGAATGCTGCTGGAAATAGTGCAGCTTCGAGCAAGTGTAGCATCCAATCAGCATAGTTGAATTGCCAAGATCAAAATGTGCGTAGAGAATCATAAAATATTTTGTATTCTTAATCGAGTCTGGCAGAGGCAGAAACATTTTATTCTCTAGAAACTTCTGCAATGACTTGAGTGGGATATACGCAAATGTAATGGTATAATCTGGATATAATGGTTTGATATGATGATCCATCAAGTCAGTGGGGTAAATGGCTGGAGGAAATATCGTGTCCATCTGTAACGATGTCATATCTAAAAGTGTGACGGCGTTTACGTATAGCCTACAACCAAGATGGCCAAAGCTTTTGACGGCAAATATTGTCCAATATAATTTTCGGAGCGGGTCTTCTTCAGGTACACTTAAATTGGAGCCAATTTGCTCATTAGACAAATGAAAGGGAAAACTGAGATGTGGTATGAGTAGAACGTGACATGCTTCAATAATGTCCTCCGTTGAGTAGTCAGCTGCTTCGGTTTCGTTCCATGCTTGATAATACTCAGTAAACGTAAATGTACATTGGCTAAAAAGATTGCAAAATTTATTAAGTCTTATTTTGCGAGCAGAAATTGCATTGAAGAATAATAGATTTGAGAAAACAAATACCGCAGACATAAGAATTATAAATATGTTAAATGATTCCATAGCTACGATTTATAAAAGTGGTAGCATCCAGTCGGAGTGAAACATCGAGCTAAGTTTCTCAACAATGGCTTATTGTAAAGCATTAACACAATGACGTACTAGAACATATTCCGTGTAAAATTCCAATTTTTGTTGAATTATAGAAAAGGGCTAACAGAATCATTGGAACTTTTTGTACCGACGAACAGTTGAATCTACTATAATATTAATAAATTATATAAAAAATACAGAATACAGTCACTTGTGTTAGCACTTTTTGCAGCTGCCAATTTGTAATATCAGTAATGAGACTTTTGTCAACCTGCTACCTATTTGGATGTATTGAGTTGACGATTACGTGATCGCATTAATTTCCTGTCCAATCTAAAGAATATCCAAATTATCTATTTGATGGTTTAACAAATGAATTTTCTGATGGCTCAATTGAAACTGATATTTGATAAGTGGATAATTCAACTGTTTCACTTCAAAACAAGTACCAATGTTTATATGATTGTTTTGATGACCCATTTTCCTAATGGTATGGTATCTTGAAATGACCCAATTCAATTTGAAATTCATATAATTTTTTCCAACTTGCTGTCTTTCATTCCCGGACAAGCTGATCCGGTCAAGATATGATGATAAGAGTCAGGGTTACGTTATATGATGTAAACATATTCACATTTATGTCATAACATCAATTTCATGCTATACTGGTGCTTCGTCATAAGATGCATTAAGAATGTAACATAAGTTGTGAACATTTCAAACAACGCTTTTAAAAGGTCGTCACGTCAATGAAACATTGATGAACAGCTGACAGTTATTCAATTCAATTCAATTCAATTCAATTTCCTTTATTGCAGATAAATCAGTACTGACAAATCCATATTTTGAAGAAGTAATAGAAAATGTTTGGTTGATGATATTACATAATTAGGTCATGATAAGATATATGTAAATATACAACAGTCTGAGTATTCAACAATTCATAACAAATAATATTGGGATTCCACCCGACAATATGCAAGTTAACTACGCAACACAAGGTCATATGAAGGCTCTGCTTCAGCAACTAGCCGCATGCGAATGCATTTTAAGGCAGAACCACGCAATAGCTTTCTGATAGCATTGCCAACATCAGACCAGAATGTTGCAAAAACATTAATTAAGTTCGATATTACTAGCATAATACATCAAGATAGAATAACTGATTACATATTCACAGAATTTAATTTAGCGTAGCATTTAGAGTGTTGTATAGGTCCAGCTCAGCTCCATACGTAGACTCACGAAGAAGAATGATTCTCCATGATTTATATAAAGAAGAATTTAAAAAGATTCTGGAGTTATAAATGTTGACCAAAATTGGATTGCTCGATACAGCAAGTCTGGACGCCAGAGAAAACGTAGACCTTCTTAGGACTGCATTGAAATCTGAGACGCCATTCTGAGCAAACATTTCACTTGCACTGCACCGCCTGGAGTACGAGAACATGATTCTGAAAGCATCATTGTACGCCACTTTCACCGCATTCACAAATTTTGTCAAATTGGGCACCCAGAGACTGGAACAGTAAATGTTGCTGAAGAAAGTTTTGAAGATATATTTTTTAACATCCACACTACACGTACCAAATCGAGAACGAACAAGATTTGCTTGCATGTAGAGCTCTCTTTTCCGTCTTGTCAACTCAGCCACGTCACGATCCCAACAGCTAATCTCATAACCCAGATACTTTACGCAATCTGACCATTGAATAGAATGTCCGTTCATTTCTAATAATGGCCTTTCCTCATCACTCATGGACTTTGGGATGAAGCACTGTAGAAATGATTTTGCACCATTGAATGTTATATTATGAGATTCTCCATATTCTCCACATATTTTCAACAGTCTTTTCATTGCTGCGATGGTGGTCGTCATTAAAACAATATCATCTGCATAAGCTAAATAATTGCAAATTATGGATCCAGCGTGGCACCCAATTCCAGTGTTTTGCAATTGTACATATAAGTCGTCCATGAAAACTGCAAAGTACTGACTAGAATTTAATCCACCCTGGCGTACACCGACTCTAGCAGCAAACCTATTGGAAGTTTCATTTCTCCAGCGACATACAAACATTTGGACATTTTATAGTTATAAACACAACTACATGATCGGCTATGTCCTGTAACTTTTTTTGCTTAAGTACCAAATTCAGTACCAAAAAGTAGCCAATCAGAATGTCACTGGAGGCGGAGCTACTAGATTTTATTTGCTTTGCCAAACTGGGCTCTCTCCGCTCGCATTCCCCATTGGCTGAAGCTCGGAATTTTTTGGACAGAAAATTTTGCATGCCATAGCCGATCATGTTATTGTATTTATAACTGTCAGCTGTTCATCAAGGCTTTGAATCATGTTATAACCTTAGTATCGCTGTGGAGTCGCCCAATTGAAACGTCGTGGCATGAGCACGATTTGACGCTGGAGAACACACTAATATATCAAATATACAAACGATCATGTCGAGTGCAGCTGTGTATATGGCTGGTTTTGATATTAGCCAAATATTAGCTTTGGACTCACTCACGCCGCGACGTTGGAGCAAAGTTGGCCGACACCGGCGTGTTGTTAAGGCATGTAATTCATTAGCCAAGTGCAGCTAAGACAAAAGACAGGACGCGAATTATTTATTGCTTAATATGACGTCATGCAATTGACTTATATTGGTTTTATATGAAGAATGGATAAATATATTTGCATTCTTGGCTCGTTGCCAGATACTAAATTAACAGCTTATAAATAACAAATTAGGCCAGACTTCAGGTATAAAGGGGTGATCAGCTTGTACTGTTGAACGTGTTTCTCGTACTAGTTGACACAAGATGAAAATCCCTTTCGATAACTTTTGTACCGCGTTGGGAATTTATTTTTTCCGGAATTAAATGCTTGATTCGAAGATTCCGAGCAGTGTACGAATACAACGGAGTTCATCTAGCTGTGTATGATTCAGCTCTATCATTTATTGGCGCAATCTGAAAATGTTCACTCAAAAAAATGTCGGTTTTAGCAATGCCTATACATTTTTGCGCATATCAGTTCTGGTGGAAGATAAGAAATTTTCTTCATCTGCGTCATCACTATTACTAATTACTGTTTCGTGAAGATATTCCGCCATGGTATCTAATTCCGTGGAATCTCTGCTCTGATGTAATATTGAGGTGATTTGTGAATATTTTTGCCATTAATTAATTTAAACCAAGTTAGCGATTTGAAGTGACTGCATGACATGTTAATTCGTATTATTATTGAATATATTCTTTGCCATGGTGTGAAGAATCCAAAATGCTACATTTGTCTTGCATTCAACCTTTCAGGACAATTTAATTTACACTTATGAACAGCACACTACCATTCAGGAATAGCTGTAGGGGAAAGATATTTTAATTGATATATATACAATATAACGAGGAATTTAAATTACACATGCAATATTACTACATGATATGGAAAGGAAGTCACATGACTTAAAATTTAAGTAAAATATTCTTAACAATATTCGGCTACAATAAAATTCAATAAAAAACGAGTGGTAATATTATAAAACATCGTGTCATTCATACCAAATATTTTGAACAAAATTCTTAAGAATATAAAACTGCAGTGATTTTTAGGAGCGAAAATATTTTTTTTACAAAAATGACCTTTACGTTTTAATAATAATTATAGATCCCATGAAAAATCCCACATCATTTTTTATATAGTTTTTTAAAATAAAATAGGATAAATAATGAATAATATACATGTTGGTTATAATACCCTCATAAATTGAAAATACAATTACCCGCTAAAAATTAACTAATCTGCCATAGTTCGTAACCCATGTTGAATTCGATGATTATCCTCATCCGATTCCAACTTTGATTTTCTCAAGGTGAATTTCTCCGCACTTCATGCTGGCCTCGTTGCTTAACCTTTGCGTTACCACCTTGCCGTCACACTCGCTTCAATGGATACTGTAGGCGAAACCACAATTAAACTAATATACCAAATCAGCAAAAAATAATTTGTGTTAATTGCAATATGTCGTCAAAAATATTATAAAATTCCATCACCTACTGGTTGGACCGGATATGCTGCCGGATCTGATACCAAGTTTGGAACACTCTTCCGCACACCAAACATTCCATCGCCCTTCCACTTGAAGGGCACGTGTACACAATATTGTGCGTGTAGATCAGGTGACGCTTGATGCTCTCTATAAGGTCACACGCCTTGTTTTTGCAAAGGGCGCATTTGAAACCCACGTCTTTCACCGTGGTAACATGATCCGGAGAATTTGCAGGTGGAGGTCGCTTGCTTCTACTTCCGGAAGCCGCACCATCCATTTTTCTTTTCATGCTTCTCCCAGGACTTGAAGAATTGCTGCAAATATAAAGCGATGAAAGTATTGTCTGTAATAATTTCAAAATAAATTGCATCCCAAATTTTTATTTAAGATTTTTTGCAATTGATGAACCTGTGCTCTCCATTGTGGTATTTCAAATGAGTGGACAAGTTGTGTTGGTTGTGTTGTTGTGAATCCTTACCGTGGTCATCATTCTTGAAATCCTCACGGTGGTCATCATTCTTGAAATCCTCACGGTGGTCATCATTCTTGGAATCCTCACGGTGGTCATCATTCTTGGAATCCTCACGGTGGTCATCATTCTTGGAATCCTCACGGTGGTCATCATTCTTGGAATCCTCACGGTGGTCATCATTCTTGAAATCCTCACGGTGGTCATCATTCTTGGAATCCTCACGGTGGTCATCATTCTTGGAATCCTCACGGTGGTCATCATTCTTGGAATCCTCACGGTGGTCATCATTCTTGGAATCCTCACGGTGGTCATCATTCTTGGAATCCTCACGGTGGTCATCATTCTTGGAATCCTCACGGTGGTCATCATTCTTGGAATCCTCACGGTGGTCATCATTCTTGGAATCCTCACGGTGGTCATCATTCTTGGAATCCTCACGGTGGTCATCATTCCTGTTATCCTCACGGTGGTCATCATTCTTGGAATCCTCACGGTGGTCATCATTCTTGGAATCCTCACGGTGGTCATCATTCTTGGAATCCTCACGGTGGTCATCATTCCTGTTATCCTCACGGTGGTCATCATTCTTGGAATCCTCACGGTGGTCATCATTCTTGAAATCCTCACGGTGGTCATCATTCTTGGAATCCTCACGGTGGTCATCATTCTTGGAATCCTCACGGTGGTCATCATTCTTGGAATCCTCACGGTGGTCATCATTCCTGTTATCCTCACGGTGGTCATCATTCTTGGAATCCTCAAGCCGGTCATCATCTTGGAGATCGTCACGGTGGATATCATCCTGGGAATCCTCACGGTGGTCATCATCCCTGAAATCGTCACGGTGGTCATCATTCTTGGAATCCTCACGGTGGTCATCATCTTGGAGATCGTCACGGTGGATATCATCCTGGGAATCCTCACGGTGGTCTTCCTGTACCACAACATCGCTTGCCAAGGTTCCTGAATGATCGGCAATACTTTCACTCATGCCATTTGACGATGTTTCTACATGACCCTTTGCCGTTTTATTGGAACTGCAACAAAATTGGAAAATAAAACAGTAAAATGTTTCATGAAAGTTTTATTGTAAATAAAATATTCTCTTGGAAGCGTTACTGCTCAATTTTTTTGGTGGTCATGGCAATCAATTTGACAAAGATTTGATAATCCAGCATTTTCATTTCCTTTCATTGTCTCTGGTGGCGTTGCCTCGGGGTGGACTGCACTCAAGTGGCTTTCCAACAAGGAGAACCACTCAAATCTCTCCGTGCAGAGATGACATTTGAGATGTCCTTGTCCAGTAAATATTCGAGCGTGAGTCACGAGACTTGACAGTAATGAATATTCTTTCGCGCACAGGCAAAAGAAACCTTGACTGGATTTGGAAACATCTATGCCGTGCTGCATATTTGAGTTAGTTGCCATTGTGGTCCCTGAAGATGAACTTTGAGTAGACTTTTCCGGTACATTTCTTAACAGTGACCTTGGTGGCGCTGAACTTTCAATCACTTTCTGCATCTCAGCCAGTTTATTCTTGGAACCAATCCGACTCTGCGTCCACTCCATAAACATGGTCTGCACCAAATCCGAATTGTTGTCCACTTTCAATTGGAGACTTTGAAATGATTCGGTTGGCTCATCTGGAGTGCAAATGGACATATGCAACAACTATATTTATAAAACTCGGATGGTATGGACGGTTCTCTGACCGCGATGCTACTCGTAGAAGCATTGCTTCTTTCAAAGTCGCTTCTCTGCTAAAATCTACAAGTTAATATCTGCCCACGATTCAGGATATATGTATAGGTATATACATTTAATGCTTATGAGCTTATAAGTATATTCCTAACTGTACAATACGCATTCACGGGAATGATAATAATTGATTTATACTATATATGAATGATGAAACATACCTTACTGGGTCGGTATATATGTTTGTTGAAATATGACGATGTCAGGCTGTGTACTATTTAGGCATGTGCGCAGAACGTTCTACAGGATTTATGGTTTTGCAACAGCTTATAAGATGAAACTTTGTCATGAGACACACCATTTAGGCTCCATGAAATGAGTGGAAATGTAATATCCACTTGTGATTACTCATGGAAGGCGTCTTGCACTAGATATAATGGGATAGATATACAGACAGCCTGTACAGCCTAATCCTTATCTTAATATCTGCATTCCTAATTTAGTATTCTTATTACTTGTTAGACAACGCGAGAAATGCAAGGCTATCAAAAATGTCATGAAATAGAAAATAGGGTGCAATGAGAGATACCTATAAAAGTAAGCAAAGTAAATGCTGATCTTATTGATTAATACAACGAAACGGTTTGTTGCGAACTTTTCTTTCTTTGCCACAAAAATCCAGACTGATGGCATTCCATGCACAAACTCAACAAATGCTAAGTTGGTGTAGTATCGTTGTAGGTGATGTTATAAAGCGGGCATTTTTATTACCCGGCATTTTGAGCAAACTCGTTTGTAAGGTGCAAAATCATTAGTTTTATCTGATACTCATATTTTCGTAATGCCAACAGAGTCTTTATGGAACCTCTGCTCATACTTTTTTTAAACTTTAGAATGGTCGACCTTTTCACCACAAACAAATTGTTGTACCCTATGCGCTACGGCAGAGAAATTATGCTAAATTTTCTCATGCATACAATCTCACGTCTATCATGGCAAGCATCGGCCCTGTTCCAGGAGCCATAGCGTTTTTTAAAGTTTTCACGAACTGGCCACAAGCGTGTGATGTCCAACACCAAGGTCATGCCACTGTCTTCATTTTTAATTCATTCAATTTTAATTCTAAGTAAACATTATGTTACCACACAAACACACCATGCATTTCTCGCAGTACTAAATGCAATGCACAATGCTACGTTTCGAATGCATTCTCTCCTGTACCACTACTAACATTTCTGTTCATTTGTGAACTCCTCTGTACAAACACCCTTTATTTAGTACTTGAACAATGGCATGTTTTTAGAAAGCCAATTTGAGGGAATATTGATTTGCCAGTGAGCTTGATATTGTAAATATTTCCATACTTGATTTTTGTGTGATGGCTGTCACGTAACCACGTACAAAGTTCGACTCTTATTCATGCGGTTTAAAGTTGTGTCTACGTTGATCCCAATTACAAGAGTAATAAATGAACCGAAAAGGTGAGTGTTACTACGCAGCATTGGTCTCAGGAGAGCAAAGAGAACAAAGCGATAAAATATGCAAGACGCAGAGAGTAGAGCCACAAGTGTTCATAATTGAAAAAGATATTAACTCGCAGCTGGCATTATGTACTGGGCTGACAAATTAATTTTCGTATTTTAGCACACGCCTTTATGCCACACAAATCCGACTAAATCCGTGTACTTTTTAATTGTATGTTATTATTTTCGATTTGGCTTGAAACCGTAAATACCTTGGCGCATGAGTAAAACATTATTTAAAATCCTAACCAGGTACACCTTGGAAGTGTTAGTCGTGTTGACAAAAACACAACTTTGGATTAATGGCAACACTGGGTGTAGAATCCGAATGTGAAGTCCATACATCAGCTAAACCGCAAATAAAGTATGTATTCAAACTCCTCGCCAAAAATTACCTACAATCCGAACTATATTTTAGTGACCTCGACTTGCACTTCATAGTTGTACTTGTACGTCAAAATGAATTGTGGAATTAAAATGAAACTAATAGGCTCATGGGCACTCCTTTTTCGCATGTGTTACCATACATATAATCACATGAATCTGCGCAGTAAACGAGTTTCAGTGAAGGTTAAGTTGAATACTTAAGCACTTAATATTTTCTAAGACAAGAGAACAAAACGGAATCACGGTCAATGATTTGTTCCAGCCATTCCCACAAACGCGTTTCGTTGGTGCACAAGTAAATATAACCTTTCTCGCTGTGTCTAAAATGGAGTTGCATTTTTACCATTTCAATAAGTGGAAAATCCAATTGAGGGTTTTTATTATCACGAGTTTGTTATTTCAAAGCAGCACTCAGTTCTCAACAAATTACAATGCAAGGGCATGCGCGAAAGTTTTTTCACAACCGCGATATCAGGGTGATTCATTTTTCCTGAAAGATGGGGATATTTACAGCGACTTGTCATCTGATCAAAGAATTTGGAAAGGCAAATGGGAATCCACCGGCTCCATTATTGTCGAAAACAATTGTAAACTGGAAGTGTGCAACGGGACATATTTGTATGACCACTGCCACAGTTTAGAACACAATCTCATCTCCGTAACCGAAATTGATGGCCAAAATAGTTTTTTCGACGGAATGATGTCTGCTAAGTGCACTTGCCATAAGGTATGTTGTTCTTGTTTGCAATGAAATATTACGTTTCTACAAAACTAATAAAAATTTACACACATGATTCAAATTGCAGGAATGCAACTGCTCTGATGTTTACATAGAGCAGTCTTCATGTGGCCAGGCGTATTTAGAGAGCGGCGGATGTAGGTACTGTGACGCTTTATATACCGAACTCAGTCAAGGTCGTACCGACTATTTCTCCTCTTACAATGTTACGACAATTCGCTTGCGGAAAGGCTGTACATTCACATACTTTTCTGATGAGGATTTTGAAGGCTCGGCAAAGACGATTAAGACAGAAACAACACAGGTGATCTCACACATCATGAACTAGTTTTTGTTATAAAATCCGATAAAACACTGTTCAATGGATACTTGCACTGCTTTAAGGGCTTGTCTTGTTGGTAAGTGTAAATGGTAAAAAACTATGCATATGACAAGTGCATCGAGTAAGCGGCAGTTCAAGCAGCCAGTGCAAGTGATGATGTTATTGTGGAACGAACAAAATTGTGGAATACTGCTTATTTTTTTAAAATCTGGTTCCCGTAGTCTTTTCTCTAGTTATTGGGGATCATTTTGGTACCTTGTTCGAAAGTTTACGACAAGTTTTGAAGATTTGTGACTGGATTTTCTTAAGCGTATTTCGAACAAAATTGACGCAAAAGAATCCAGCCGCATTCCTTGAAAACTAGTCGAAAAATTTCGAACAAGGTTCCAAAATGATCCCCATTAATTAGAGAAAAGACTACGGGAACCAGATTTTAAAAAATAAGCAGTATTCCACAATTTTTTTCGTTTGCAAAACAGGCTGCACTACTACTACTTGTACTATTGTTTTTTGCTGGGTTTCACCATTCCTCCTTTCGTCTGTTTTTGTGGTGGTGTTTTTGCCGCTATTTGGTGTACTCAATGGCTCTCGCATATGCATATATTTTTCCATTTACACTGTCAGGTAAGACAAAAACTTAAATATTATTGTTTTCAATTGGTAGAATTTTTCGGAAAAAATGAACTCATATATTTGTGAGTGCCCCAACAAGACGGGAGAATCCATTAAACGGCCTCGGAGACCAGATTCATGTACTTCACAATCAATTCTAAAACGAAACATCATGGAAGCGTTCCCACAATTAACTAATTGTGCTTAATTCCATGTGTAATTCAAATAGTTCCCGGATTTGTTAATATCCCCGACTCCATAAATGAGTTGCATGCAATGCTACGCCTCAATACGAGAAAACGTCACCCTGGCTTAACTGCAGCTCGGCGGTCGTACAGGAAGGGACGGAGCGCAAAAAACGGTTACATTTTGGTTCTTGGCTCATACCACGCAGGGAAAAGTAGCGCCGTAAGATTAACACATTCCATATTACGGTTCAGTATAAATTCAATACATTTGCTAACATCTGATATTCATGACTCAGATCCGATTACTCGTCGGCAATAGGACAGGACTTACTGACACAATATTGGCCACAACGGATATAAGGTATGCGGTGCTGTTTTGTTTCAAATGTTAAATTTGCCCGATTTTCAAATTTATAAAAATACTTGGTTTTATATTCTATACAGGGAGCATCGATTTCCCGTACCCATCGATGACCTCGGCGTCGCCAATTCCGAGTTAAGGATTATTGATACCCCAGGAATTGTGTCGAGGGGCGGAGTACAATACGACGCTAAATCATTAGCAACTTTGGACCAATTCCTGTCATCTCATGACGAACTCAAGCATCGAATTCCAAATGCCGTGCTCATTTTTCATCCGTTTAACGACAACCGATTTAATGGCGAGGCCTATGCTTTTATCAGAATGATACGCAGCCTCAGTATGTTCAGCAAACGAATTTCGGACGATACATATTCCAACGTTGTATTTGTCTTTTCTCGGTTTTGTTCGGAAACGAGGAGTACGAAGCGAAAACCAACACATAAACTGTATATGTTCAGGCACGCAATCCTAGAATATGGTGGATTGCCTGCACCGCTGCACACTGTCGTTGCCGAAAATATGGGAACATACAAAGAACTACCTTTACGAAACGGTCATTTTCTACTTCCAAATAATGAGTATTATCCTCGTAATCTTATCGAGAAATTATGGCTAATCACAGAGAAACGTGGAGATGAAATTGGACTCGGAGTCTTTCGGAGTGCGTTCCGTGATACTTCACATTTGCACCAGAGTAGCGAAATAATTTTCCCAAGAGTAACCGACATTGGGAATTTGACGAAATATATTAATGCCAGTTATTACCAGCCCGATTACACGAGCACGGACATGGCTCGTAGTGAATCAAAAGTGGAGGAAGAACTAACGGGTTGTATCGAAACATTGGAGGATGAATTAGAAAGCTTCAGGAATGAGGCGAAGGAACAAAATCAAGAGCTTATGAGGAAGGCAAGCAACGATCTGTGGAAGAGGATCAAATTTGAATTGAAAAAGCTTTTTGACTAACTCTGTTACCTATGCTCTAAATAGGTGTACTCACAGCAAAATATTTTAATTTTCATACTATGTACTTTAATTTTCTTTGTAATGTTAAAAAGCATGTTTCTCACTTCCCCCTTGTAGCACAAAAGCATTCAACGTGATAGTGCTTCTTTTGAAAAGCACTGGTAGCCCATTTGACCATAATATCATGGCACAATTACCAATCAACACTTTAGATACAGTGAGCTAATTGCACTTACTTGTTTGTGAATCATCAACTCACGAAGATAAGGGATATTCCCAACATTGTTTTATGCGATTGGTGAACTTTAATAAACGTAAATGCGAAACTCATTGATCAAAAATTTCATACATCGAAGATTTAAATGCAATTTAAATGATGAGGCATCTAATTTTATTGTTGAATACGTCCAGAAAACGAAATATTAAATCACTAACCAATCGTTCATAGTGCACGAGGAACCGCAAATTTTCATTTTACGTATTTTCAGCAAATTAAAAATGAATGCTAGTGATTTTACAACAAAATACGCGGCGTTATTGGTTAATATGGCGCAGTCGTGTGATGTTTCGTAATGTAGATTATGCCTAAATTATAAATAAGTCCAGCAATCGAAATATAGCAACATTGCGAAGAAAATATATTACATTAAGACAAGCACGAAGACAATAATATTAAAATGCAATTTAGGTATGCTGAAAACTACCTGTTATTCTACAATCACGAGGCGATTTTGTGATGTGACAATACATTCATGTTCCTTGCTGAGAGTGGGATATCATTCCCATATTGAACAGTCGAAATGGTACCTATAACTGTTAGCGTTCACCAATTTTGTCGAACGCGACCTTTTTCTGATGATTAGTTAGATTGGGTAGATTCAATGCCATCGAAGAAAAGCAAGGCTACTAAACTCAAATCCAGAAAAAGATACTAATTTTCCATGAAATAATATATCAGTCAAAGGGTACTGGAATGTAAAGACAAGAGTTACGCTACATTAGAAAGGCACATGTTTTACCACTAAAAAGCATCATCAGTGCGAGTGCAAATGGATCATCCTGTATTAACAAACAGAAAAGCACCATTCGTCCAGGGCTACAGAAACTTCCGGTTTCCGGCATCCTAGATCCCGCAGCGGCATTTTTTGTTTTATATTTGTTTTTAGCGGATAGAGCCGGAGGGGGATTTCTTACTTAATATAAAAAAATGGGGGTCTTTACTTTTATTTTGTTTTAAAAACATGATTAAATGAATTGCTTGTGTGGTAATTCATCACTTTTAAATGTCATTTTAAAACTCCGTTTCTCAAATGTCTCCACTCGGATGAACAAAACACATTCAGTTAACCCATCAATCGGGGCACTGTGAGAAATTTTTGAAACTTTTAATACGTGACTTCTTTGTTTTTTTTTAACAGATATTATTGTATTCAAAAATATGGTTTAGCGAACGAAATGCAATTCAAAAGGGGGCAATGTGAGAATATACTGCGATATTTGAAGAAAAATATTTTCATTTCTGAGCTTTTGGGTCGCACATTAGCCTGGAGCAGCATTTTGAATTAATGGCGCATTATGATACTTTGCTGGGTTTTGCAATATTTGGGTATTAATCAGATAAACTTTTGACTTTTTTGCGTTCAGCGAATCGACATTAGCCCGGAGCAACATTTTGTCAAAAAATGGTACATTTTGAGAATTTGCTGATTTTTGCGATATTTGATAAACAATCAGATACTTTTTTGGATATATAATAGTATTTTAGTTATATTTTTTTATTTCAGTTAAGAAACGGTACATTTCATCTATTGAAGTCAATAGTACATTAAATGTGTATTTTATTCTGTCACTTCAATTCATAAGTTGAATACCACATGAAATACATTAAACTTGGAAGCGTAGAAATCTGAAAATTTGGTTACAAGCTGATGCATCGAACTCATGACATGTAAAACACGTTACATTTTTGAATTGAAGGCAATGCTCGCTGCCCGAGTAATTGTACGGGACGCTCCAGTTCCACGTAGGCCATCTCGGTCGATCGGAAAATGAATGGCGTGCAGGGATGGAAGCAGTTTCCAAATGATTGACTGACGAATTTGTTTAGATGTCCATGATGGATTGAAGACAAGGGTAGGGCTATCAAGAAAATCCAGACGAATGCGCGCTCTTTTTTCTTTAATATTGGCATGAACTGCGAATTCCTCCAAAGCCGGAAACTGTACCAGGAAACTCCAGTCGCACTCCTGGTAGGTCCAAAATAATAACCCAAGTCTCTTCAATTTAGGAAAGTGAATTCCAGCAATTACAGCAGGATCTAACAACAGTTTACGTTGATCGGGCGTGCGGTCTCCTTGAACTTTAATGCTGAGATCTTGCAAGGTTTCACCAAAACGGCTCAACAAAGCCAACAAGTCTCCAAAACGAAAACGAGACTGGCCATCACGACCAACATCCAGCTCAATCACGTTGAGCGGAGCTCCGGTAAAGCTTTCCAGAACCGTAATCGGGTCTACAGAACCTTCTGAGATGGAAATGGACAACTGTGTCAAGCTGAAGAAAACTGTCGTAACGTGGCACACGTTGGAAAACGTGCGAAGGTCCAGGTGAGATATGCAGCTGCCGTACTTCTGCAGCAGTTTCCTTCCAATTTCCGGTTCCCAAAAGCTTATCAGATGAACGTGTTGAAGATGGGGTAGATCCGGCAGAAAAAGGGCATCAAACATTTCTCGGTCTTCCTCCAAATATTCTTGGGTCCAGCCATAGATTGTTAAACGCCTCACATTTGGCATCATCACCAGACACTCGGAAATGCTCTCGAGAGCCTGCAAGGACGACCCTTGACGCAACCGGAACTCAACGTCCCAAATTTTGGACCCATGGTGTCGCACATCAACACGTGTCTCGTCCTCCTCTGGTCCAGGGTCCTCATTTCCACCAGCATCACCGGAGCCACTAATGTTAAGTGACATTGTCAAGAAGTTGGCTGGAGCAGTTGGATCATCACTCACATAAAAGTCACTAACACGACCTAAGCTTTTAAAATCCCACGGTAATGTATAACGGGGGGGTAATATTGATGAGCCAGCTAACTTGGTGAGGTCATGTTCATATTCCCTGGAGACGAACTCGCGAAAGTCGGAATTAACTCGGGTCAGGTTTATGACGTCGTCCCGGTCCAGGTTGCCATGCTCCATCAAACTTGGAAAGATCTGGAATATAAAAAAACAAGCATTCGTAAACTAATAATTACACTAAACATAATTATCTCAATAATCGGTTAGAGTTAAGATATATTGACCCTGGAAATTGACCTAGAAACTTCACCAAAATGTTGTACTCGACGAGTACTATCGATTGGCACTACTCCCGGGGTGCGCAAACCCCCCGGGGGAAACCTGGGGCAAGTGTGGGAAATGACCTATAAAACCATATTTCCAACGTGAAAACTGTATTTTTGATACTGTATTACGTTAGGTTGGTTAGGTTAGGTTATGTTGGTTAGGTTAGGTTATGTTGGTTAGGTTAGGTTATGTTGGTTAGGTTAGGTTATGTTGGTTAGGTTAGGTTATGTTGGTTAGGTTAGGTTAGTTAGGTTAGGTTGGTTTGGTTGGTTATTTTTGGTCTTGTTGTAGATCCCGGTAGGTTAGGTTACATGTTCGGTTCGGCGTTTGGAGCTTTGGGATGCACGACAAATCGTTTTTATTAAACCTATCCGAACCAGTAACCTAACCAAACCGAACCTGTAACCTAACGAAAGTGCACCAAACTAAACAAAAGTTTTAAAATGTTCAATTCTGGTAGAATTTTAAGGTTTTAAAGGCGTTTTCTCAAGGTGCCCCAGGTTTCCCCCGGGGGGTTTGCGCACCCCGGGAGTAGTGCCAATCGATAGTACTCGTCGAGTACAACATTTTGGTGAAGTTTCTAGGTCAATTTCCAGGGTCAATATATCTTAACCCTAACCCAATAATCCCTGTCTTAAATATAAATCCCTATACCAATTCAAATTGGAGGCTGGTGATGTCCCAATTCATCAGTTTACTGGCGCCCGGGATGGCTTTGGCAACTTGCAACTTGTCAGAGGCGGTGGAAATCTTTGTTAGAATCGCCTCTTGAACCTGAAGTTGTTTTAGAATTTAATTACGAACATTAATTACATACCTCAGAGCAAAAAAAGAAACTACTTATTGTCAGTATAATCGCCTTGGAGTTACCTCGGGTGCCAAGTCCATGTAACGAGGAAACCCGCCAGTTTGGTCGTCCTCCTCCTCCTCCTCTTGGAAAATCCAGTCAACGCGACTCCTCCCCCTCCTCAAGTTCGGAATGGACATGACCTCCAAATCTGCTGCTTCCGCCTTGGCGTCCTTTCTCGCAATCGCCACAAGTTTCCTCAGCTCCACATTTGGCTCAGGACTCCAAACAGGCATGAGGGCGTCAATAACGGCAAACTTTCGGAAAATCTCGCATAGGAGTACAGATACCGACGCCGCCGTCGGTGTCAATTGAGCAATTAAATCCCTTTGGCATTTCAGACGCAGGATTTCATCCAGGATCTCCAAGATCTTAGCCTCAACCGTAGCCTCCATCCTGTGCTCCTTCTGAAATCAATAATTAATAAATGAATTACGTAGAGGTTGCCATTGTATTTATAGAAATTGCATGAATTACATGAATACTTTTGACCTATTAATAGCTATGCATTGCTTGTGCATTTTAAATTACGTGCAACCTGAGATTTGAACAATAAATTGTTACGCTAATTAACTGATGTTTTCACTTTTCTGCAAACTCAGTTTTTTTAGGAATGGGAAGGAACAAAACTATTCACTAACATTGACTGATATGAACATTGATAATCGCGGATAGTGCTTCAAAACAACAGTAAACTTGTTTAGTAAAAAAACGATGGGGACACAAGACAGCTTATTCGTACAACGGCAAGCATTTGTCTGTATCTTTTTGCTCAGGACAGACAACAAAATTTAAAGTTACCGCGTGTATCTCAATGTACCCCAACAAGAAATCAAGGATGAGGCTTGAGCGTATATGTATGTGATGGACTGAAAAGCACATTTCTGGGATTCGAGTATATGCAACGAGATCAACGTTGTGAACTTGAAATTAGTTTCGGAGCAAAAAATATCAAGTTCTAAAAATCAATGTTTATTGAATATTCTGTGCCTGCTGCCAAACACAGAAACCAAGTCGTGACATTTATTCGTAATAATCAAAGCGTAAACTTGTTGTGGGATCACGAATCATGACGAAATGGAAAGCGAAATTCTAATTACAAATCTGTATTCCATTGAAGGACCACAACCCTTCCTTTTGTTCCAAGTTGATACTGTTCAAACTACAATATGTAAATCTACAGTTATCATAAATAATAAATGTCATGACAGCAGCATACCGACATGATGTGCACCCAACACCTACCGCTTTTAATTTAATTTTCTTCAATAACATGTACTGGATCCAAGGAATGTACGCGTTCGGGCATTGTAAATACTAACGGAATAGTAATTTGAGTTTTACACTATGGAGATTTAACATATATTCAAGAACACATGGGAATTCCCTAAGTCGTTCGCAGCTTTAAATATCTAAGAAACATGAATAAAACAATGACGACGTAGACAAAGTCCTGTGACTAAATGCTACCTACCGGGAAGGCAAAACGGTTGCCATAGAATTTTAATAATACGTACCTGCTATTTTAATTAGATACCGGTCCAAGGAAAAACAGTAATCGCTGTCACCTTGAGCAACTTTAACGATATTCAGGATTTTCGTTGCGTGTTTTCTGGTTTAATGTTATCAACTAAACTCATGGAGATGTAATTTTATCCACCAACCTGATAATTTGGCTGAACGTCTGCCTGTGGTATTTCCTGGGAAAAACAATGCTCGGATCTGTAATTTACGTTGGACATTGTTCATCAGAACAACTAGTTACAAAATGTATGGAAATATTTTATCCTCGCTTGCACAACTTGCAATTATCAGTGGTCAGGCAAAGAGGTAGATCTAAACGCCACGTACTACTAAAACATATGACATAATGAAAGGCCTAAAGGCGGATCGTGATGTTATAGAAAGTACGCCGTATTAAATATTCTTTCCTCTGCGCCCTCTAAGGTACGTTAAGCAAATCATGATTCTGTCAGGTGATACTGTACTTTTCTTATTGAAATTAATTTTCGGTTTAATTGTTCACTCAAAGAGTGATATGGATTCTACGACACCGGAATATGTTATAACTCCAATAGAAAGTTCTTCACTTTTGACTTCACATATTGACGAATATTCAAGGAAAAGGTTTGCTAGGCTCAAAACCGATTCGACCAGGCTAGCAGCTGTCCGTGACATTACGTTTAACGTCCATAGTATTCTTAATATATTTGCGAATTCATTTTGCCATATCGTATTAGACAATTTTGCAAGTGTAGATATCGGCACTTTACAGAACGCCGTAGTAATAAGACGACCGCATTTGGCAGTATTTAAATATATCAAATGGGGAAACGATGAACCTAATGCTCTATGGCTGCCCTTGGGTTATTTGGGTTCCAACGACACAAGAAAAACCTTCAGCGGCAACACGGTCGATTGTACGCGTTCCAAATATTTGGCTGGAACCGTGCATGATGGGCTATCGTTCCCAACACCTGACTTGTGTGTTCGTCTAAACTTTCTCGAATATGTGGTCAATACAAGAACCTGGAATTGTCAAATGCAGATGTCAGTTCACACGCCGCCATCATACCTTATCGATGTCACTTATCCTCCGGCTCTTAGATTTAACATTGCGGAACAAGTCATGGGGAGACTTGGCACGCCTGACACATCAACGCTTTCGAAAGTACACATTTTTGTCAATGTGGAGCAATACCAGCTTACAAGTAGGAGTCTACAGATATTTATGACAAATCTGAGGGATGTGCCAAACAAATCAACATATTTTGGGGACGTCCTTCAACCGTACATCAACACAGTACCGATACTGGTAATACTGAAGCAAGCAATTCCCCATGACATTGATTCGACCATCCGAGTACTGACGTATTGGGAAGACATATCTGCCGAGCAAGTATCGATTACATGGTCGTCTACAAATATTACCAAAGTCGCAACATTTTTGCAATATCGTACAATGGAAAGGGAACTTCGATGGCACATTCAGGTAGTCCCTATGGTTGAGTTCATGCAACACATTTTTCATTTCTACCTGAAAATGCACAGCTGTAGTATTGACTGGGAAAAATTTATGCATGGTCGACCAAGTGTTACAGAAATACATTCCACCGCAATTGCATCCATCCTGTTGGATATTATCTCCAACGGAACTTTAATGTTTGGTGTGCTACCAGTAGAACAGATGTACTGTAAAAATGGTAATAGGATTGTTCATTCAGTAAGCCATCGAGCAACATTTGACGTTTATCTTGAAACATTTTTGGTTAACGATAAGCGTTCCAACCATCTTGTGCTTGCGTATAAAGAACAATTACATAATTTAGTTTTTATTAGCTGTGGCGGCGACAAAGGGAACCATTCCTTTGGATTGTCGGAATTAGTAAGCTCTTATGACCATACTAGTTGGGCATTCATTCTTGTGGCTTCTCTGATTTTGACAGAGATGCATCACACCATTTCTAGGAATTCATCACGCGTCCTTCATTTCCTTACTATTGCCAAAGTATTCTTACAATGGGAGGGTCCAGGGTGGTGGACGAGAAACTTAAAATTTCGGGACGTGTTAGGGGTAAAAATATGCGGCGAAAACAATGGCACTCTTGGATTTTGCTAAATGTGAAGTGGTTTGGACCTATAGTCATTTATATGGGTGCTGATGGGCTAATCAAGCATATATTTGAGGCTATAAATTTCGAAGTGAGAAATTGTTTTTATGACACAATTTCTAAATTGTGTCTAAATTAGGCATGCCTGACTAAAAGCAAAAACGAACGATGATATCTAAAGGTACAGAGAAATGGGGAGAGAGATGTGGATAGTTTCTTCATTCGAGATTTACAGCTTCCAATGTATGTTTGATTTGTCCGTAAGCACGCATATAAATGGCTGTGGGTCCAAACCGTTTTACATTTAGCAAAATCCAAGAGTGCCATTGTTTTCACCGCATATTTTTACCCCTAACAAGTCCCGAATTTTTAAATTTCTCGTCCACCACCCTGGACCCTCCCATTGTTAGAGCAAGGCGATCCATTTCATTCAGCATCCTGCAACAACTTACATTTAAGGTTCACGATAATCACGACGCTCCTTGTTGGTATCGTACTAAGCAACGGATACAAGAACAATAATGTCTACAATGTTATATCGCCCAAGCAATTGCTGCCATACACTAATATTTCTGAGTTATTGCAGGATGGTTTTACCGTCCTTGTGCGACCGTCCTACGTATCACTTCGAGCGCATTTTTGGAAGAAGCGTTCCCCTGAAGTTTTCTTAAGCTGGGTCGACACAATACGCAATACCTCAAAGCACAATATTGTAAGCATAGACTTCAAATTTCGTACAATGTCTGAACTTTGGCAATGGCGTCGCCCATATCTCAGCCGAGTTGGAAATTCTAAAGTAATAACAATGCTACAAAAGAACTCATCCTTGCATCCAAATTCCACTAGCATTTTCAAGGAGTCGCTACGAATTCGTGCTCGCCAATGGTCTCAACTCACAGCCCTAGACGTCAAATCGATGCAAGGCGAAATCCCAAAATTATTGGGTCCGCCACAGGAAAAGGCCTTGTGGGAACATTTCGAGATGTGTAGGAAATCAGCAATTGTACTGCCAGAACATATGGCCAATAAGTTTGCTGTGAAATTATTTCAAGCACATCCAAACTATTTTGTGAACTTAGGCAAGGAAGCATACGTGAATGCTTCAGTTGGCTTCAAGATGTTTGGACCAGTTCCCCCGGATGTCGTGAGGAGAGTTCAAGCGATTACTTTTTCCGGAATATGGAATCGCTGGGCCAACTTTGTTCGAGAGAAAACAAGCTATACTCCTGATTTGAGAGACACGACGTTGAAGCGGCCCAACATGCATGGGAATGTGCCAACTATATTCTTCGTGTTACTGTATGGTATTCTGATTGCTGCTTGTTGTTTTATATTGGAAAATTCAGTTGGCATATATTTTGTTGTTTTGCTTGGGTACAGACGAACCGTCATCTTTGCTGTATTTTTATGGATATCGGTTCAGTGTACAGCTCGAAAGCAGGTCACAAGGTTATTCCACATGATTTGTCGTCTCTCCAGTTTTATAAGGAAGACCCGACGTTTTATATGTAAATGTGCTCATATAAATAAGTATATATGCAATGTAACGTCTTCCCATGTTCACCAATCCTCACCACTTTCCCAACTGGACAAGGACCCTGCTCGTTTAAATTGTAGCACACACTCTTATCCCTTTTGTCATAAACCTGGCCATGTGGGGATGATTTGAAATATCATTGTTGGTATATATGATACTCTTCCTCAAAATTGGGACCATTTAATAAACAATAACGCGTACACGTTCCAGATTTAACAAATCGAGCTTCCCATGTGGACAGGAGCCCTGAGTTCCAGCCAGATAGCAGCGGCAGTCTCCATCGTATTTATAGTAAATCCAGGGATATCCGTCAATTGACTTGGGGCAACCTGGAGAGCTCACAAGTTTGTCATTCCCCCGTCCCGTCTCATTATATCGGAAATTCCTTCAAGGTACCTTCAAATAATATTTGGCGGTGGCGGGATTACAAAGCCAAATATAATTGTTATGTGAAAACTTGTAACGGTTTGCAGTAATTGATTAATAATTATAAATACAAATTTAATTCTACATTTGTTGATTTATTTTTAATAATAGGATAATAAATAATTAAATACATTTGAACGTTAATTGGTAATAACCTCAATCAATCGCTGACAATGCAGGGCACATCGCCTTCATTTCCGTTCACTGATGGAGCCGGTGAGGATGATCCTGTGGATGATAAGGAGGACGCAGAATAAGGTGGATGTGGTTGATGATATGCTCCCACCTCCCGACTTCTTCAAACTGTCCCTAGTCTCTGTCAAGAGTCTCCTCCAATATCCTCCCACCAGAGCTTCCGTTGCTCGCACTCCATTCCCTTGGCCCCCTGTTTTGTGTCAGCAAACTCGGTGCTGGCGTCAGGTGAGTACTCCACTCCATCGACAGTGACGCTGCTAGTGTACGTGGGGTCATGTTTTTGCCCCCGCATGGCGAACTTGGACTTTGGTAGCCGCTAGTGGTGACTCAGTGCTACAGAAAGTTCAAGTTTCCGGGATCCCGGAGCGGGATTTTTTTGTTTTGTTTTATTTTTGTATTTAGCGGATAGAGCCGGGACGAGATTTCTTACTTACTATAAAAAATTGGGGTTTTTAATTTGTTTTTTTTTAATGAAATGAATTGCTTGGGGGGGCATTCACAGTCATCACTTTTAGGTGTCATTTTATAACTTCGTTTCTCAAATGTCTTCACTCGGAAGCACCAAACAAACACATTCAGTTAACCTATCAATCGGGGCATGGTGAGAAATTGAAAATTATAATTCGTGACTTCTTTGTTTTTAGCAAGACTTCATTAAAACACATATTATTGTATTTAAAAAAACATTTAGCGAACGAAAATGCAAATAGAAAAGGGGCAACTTTCAAAATTTGCTGACTTTTGCGATATTTGGAAAAAAATATTTACATTTTTGAGCTTTTTGATAGCACTTAGCCTGGAGCAGCATTTTGGTAAAATGGAGCACTGTGAAAATTTACTGGGTTTTGTAATATTTTATTAATAATTGGATAAACTTTTGATTTTTTGCGTCCAGGGAATCGATACTAGCACAGAGCAATATTTTGTTTAAAAAATGGGGCACTGTTAGAATTGCGGATTATTGCGATATTTGATAACTAATCATATACTTTTTGGATTTTTTGAGTTCAGGGATCTAAGAATACCCCGGAGCAGCATTTTTAAAAATTGGGGTAAGGTGAGACTTTCATCGCTTTTGGTGCAATTGCATAAAACATTTGGTACTTTATTCTATATTCGACTTTATGCAACTCAAATTTTGGTCGGAGCGGGATGTTTCTCCTGAGCCGGATATACACTTGGTGAGCATATATTATTTTGTATCCCGAAGCACGTTGTTGCCAAATGCTTAAAAGATTCCCATAACTACTTTCATGACTTCAATTACGAAGGGCCACTATACGCATATCTTGGTATTTGCTATATACCATTTTAACCTGATCTTTCCAATGGTGAAGGTTTCAAGTCAAAAAAATTGAAATTTGCCCACCACTTTCATAAAAAAACACTAAAAACCGGTACTTTCTTTAGAAAAGTTTGTGTTGCGGAAAAGTGCGAACCTGGAGCGCTCATCGGCTAGCAGATTCGAAATCAGCGTCATATTGTACCCCTAGTCTCGCTAACATTTAGACGCTCCAGCTACGAAATTTTGAATAATTGGGTAATTTGTGGACTGATTTCAACATTGGATAAGGGTTCCTTCACCATATATGTAAGCATATATATGATAACTCGGTTGATAAGAACTTTTAATGTAACTCCCATTTTAAATTCAATTTGCTTGCACTTTAAGTTACTAGCAACCGTCCTCGCAAACTTCATTATTTGTATGCAGTCAACTGATTACCTCGTTCGCAACAATATCAAAACGAAGTTGCAGAATTGATAATTTGCATTAATGAACGAAGGTAATATTTAGCTTTTTATTAAAGCATTAGACTGGTATTCTGTCACATATGTTAAATTTTCATCAGCATAATGAAAGTGTACTTTATATTGCAAAATTGACGTTGATGTGCTAGCACTCATGTAGGCGTAGGCCAAAATAGAGTTTCCCAGCAAAATCAAACGCTCAGGTTAAAACTGAAAAATGGAAACCGTTTGTACGCAAATAACTTGTCATGTACTAGATGACACGCTACAATTATCGCAAGAGTTATATATAATAAACTTTTCCTACAATGCCCAAAGAGATATTTAGGTGAAATGCCGCTTGGATATGGTGTGACACGAGATAAATTGAAGTGGGAGTTTACTGCTGAGGCCACACGATTTCGACAGCACACGTGTTAAATATATTCAAAGTAAATGCCAAATGTAACTTGCCAAATGCCTAAATGTGCTGGAGTGTGTGACTATAAATGCACTTTTGCCATAAAACTTTTCTATTTTTTATATATCTTCGTCGAGAGGTTTGATTGAATAGTCTGAGGATAATTAATTTAGATGCATGACGCACATGCTTTATATATTTCGCCGTTGTGACTAGGTCCAAATGACCAACCATAAATCACACCTACACAGAGGAAATTTTCGTAGACATCAGTAAATCGTCCGTGAACTCTCACTCAACATTTCGTAACAAGCCATTCGTGACGTATACGGAATAATCGCAAATGGCGGTTCATCTTATATTCAACTTATTTACTGGAAAGTTCTATTTTTATGTTTTCTCAAATATAATCGTAAACTTGTTTATTTGTACGATGACTACGCCTGTATAATCCATTTCAAGGGCACTTTCATACCATATAATTGCTTTAAATGGATATATAATCATAATTAATAACCGTCATTTCTCAACACAAGAAATGTAAAATTGTACAGCTAGGATTTCATAGATAATTTTGGTACGCTAGCCTTTCCCATGTTCTAAAAACATTATATAAAATCGATATGTGAAAAACACACAAGAGAAAATAGACTATACGTATCCCTTTGAACACGAGAGAATATATGCTTATTTTTCGTTTCACATCCAAATTGGAATTTTGCCGGACAGTTTCGAGGTGACTTCTAAGCTTGCAATGCCAGTATACAATATTGTTTTCGTGTTTTAGTGAACAATTGTTTTTTCGGTATATTTTTGTAAATTTCTACCTAAATCTAGAATGGAAGTCCAGGCTCAAATAGCAACCAAACCAGAGCGAATTAAATCATTAATCCACCGACAACTTCGTTTGATTGAACTTGTTCCAGGACATTTGAGTCCCTATCAACGCAGCGATTCTCCCGAGAAAGTTCTGACGGCTACCCCAAATACCCATCCATTACGTAACTTGCAATTTGTGGAGTATTTGCACATTTTTGTGAGATCTTTACAATCCGTGTGCCTGGGAAATGATTTAATCCATAATCCAAAGAATGGAAACTTGATAATTTATACATGCTTTTGGTTCACCGCCGCTCTTTTGGGATACCATCTAATTTCATATTCTCGACGTAATTATTTGTTCGTCGTACAAGCTATCAACACAATTTACCAACCTCATGCAATCGGGCATTCTGTTCGCATAAAGTGCCTTGCTACGCTCGTGCCGATAATATCAGTGATTATGACAATATTTTACGCCATACTTATTTTTGAGAATGGCGAACCAATTTCTACCAGCTTCAGACCAATCATGGTACACATGCCAGTCCTGTGGAAAATGGTCTTTGTTTCGTTGACATGCTTTGAAATCTGGAATTTCTCGGTTGTTGCTACATTGGGATGTTTCGCCATGTATGATGGGATGTTTGTGAGTAATGTGGTGCTGTACGAAATGACAAACCAATTAGCCAGAGATGTCCAGCAACGGCAATTTTACATCACAAAAACGGCCCACCAATTTATTTCGTGGTACTCAAGGTATCGTCATCTGCAAATTTACACCAGTCTTGTAAACGAATGCTTTCAAAAGTCTCTCGCAGTCTCACTAATGATGGTGATATTGTCAGTGAGCATAGTTCTTTCGGCGCTTCTTATTGATCCAATACTGAGATCCAGTTGTTCAATCGCTGGCGTTCTATTAGCTGGGTACACCGTCGTGAGTACATATGCCCTCATGATGATTGGATTCTCAGTACCCGGCAAAGCAAACACATTAAGTAAGCAGATGATTTCTAACTGGGCACGGGATATTGGACGGAAGCAAAGTGGAACAACTGAAGGATGTCACACTAAGGAATGCATGTTATTAGTGAAATCATGCAGGCCGATAAGGATTTCAATTGGATCGGCCAATTATTATGGACGAGGGACCGCATTGAATATATTACATTTTCTTGCCTATAAGACCGTTCAGCTGGTCCTACTTATATAATATTATCCATGCAACATATTACTATTGAGTGTAGTAATTAGCACACGAATAATATAGTCACTATGCAAGCTATTTTAATCGTTAAATAAATAAGCTTAATTATTGTTATTTAAAAAAATTAAACAATACATCTAATGTCTATGTATCCCGGAATAAATAATGAATCAAACAAATATTAAAAATATTATCCAAATGCTTTGGACTCTACCATCTATAAAAAAGTAACAAATGCATTTCAGGCCATTTACATTTAGGACGGCATTTGAAGTATGATCAATCCATAAGTGATAACCAAGCCCAGCATCTGAAATCAATTATCATGCCATCAATAATTATTGCTATATAAAGTATATTGCGGAGTATACCATGCTCCATTAACTTGATTATCAAACTAACCGAACCCATGAATCCATAAGTAATGGTAAAGAATCGACACGTAATTCCTAATGGCTCCTTAATAGATTCCAAGGAAAGTGTCATCAAACTAGCGTCATGCTGTGGCACATGAGTAATGCGATTACAAACCGAATTCCTTACACAGCTAGCAACCCACTTGGATGTCGCCGAGTTTACCTACAAGTACAATCTCAAGTCGTCACAAGAAAATAAAATTGTTTTACAGAGCTAGTATTAGAAGTTCCCATCTGCTTACTTTCCGATGAAACTCACAAGCCAAAGTGTAGGACGATATTACCATGATCGCATTCGAAACGAAATTAAGTAGAATGTTGAACTGAGGTTTAGTATGACACGTCGTTCCCACACAATCCACCAGATACATCAGATTTTCTAAATAAAAAACGATCACCAATCCTCCTCCAATCTCGTTAGCACAATCCGTTATGTCCTTGAGTTTTGAATACAGGTGATAACCCTGAATCCAATTATTGCCCTGATTGTCTGATTCAATCTTTTCCAGTAAGCTTTTCTCATAACGGTCGGAAATTCGAAATAATGTGAGCATTAGGGAAGCATAAAACATGCTTGCTGCGCTGTATATTATGCCCGTAACAAAACTTAAGATGACCTTCAAAACATACGAAATGGGGACCTGGTACCCCGGAGAAACGTCTATGTTCTCGAGTGCATCCAATACAAGTCCAAATGGAACCTCGTAGTATACAAACGTCGCAGTAGCAATCGAGTAGCTTAGTGCGAATCCAAAGAAAATAAATATCTGAAAAAGGAAAAATTCAATTGTTTTCTAACGATCGTATAGGTTGTCACTGAATGGAAAGTATTTACCAAACGCTAAATGTCTTCATACCTGGAACTGTTTCTCAAGCACGTTAAAATCACGATGAATCACGTTTATTAATTTCGAAAACGTTTGTCCCTTTCGCCATACAAGTACTGTGAGGACGAGTCCTTTGATTTCACTGATTAGTATTCCGAATGCTGCGAATATGAAAAGTACCTTTTGAGAGGATGAAGTAATTTGAACTCCTCGTCGTTCGAGCAATGTTGCAAACAGCAATCCCGCCACAAAATGCCAGAATAATTGCACTAATATGCAGACCGTCTAGAATGTAAAAAAGGTATTTTGAAACTCAACGTTTTTGTTATCCCTGCTGTCAAATATCATCTTGAAATACAATATGTTTACACCCCTAGATTTTTATTCAAGAAATACCTTTCGTAACGGACCAGCTTTTTGAAGAACAAATGAATTCAGTTTCGGAGACCATAAAAGTTTGTCCGGAATTATAAACAGAATACTATAAGCATTCCAAACTGAAACCAGCAATGATATCGGCGGTTCATTGGCGTCCACGTGTGCTAATTTTTTATGCATTCTAGAGTCTATCGTCTTCAGTTCTGAAGTGCATAAGACATTTTTTTGTGAATCCATCGACGTCATCGATTCTGATGATTTACAGGCAAAAGATGTATGCATTTTGTGCCGGAAAGCAGAACTAACCTTATATATGGAACTGGACGGAACAACGATATTGAACGGATGGGAACAAGAAAAGTTAAAAAATGAATTATTAATCTAGCTCAAACGTAAATAGCAGAATATTAAAATAGTAATCTACACGAAAAGCCAATACGAATTACTAGGACGCCCATAATTCAAAATATAATAATGCAAATCGGTCCCGTGTCCAAATGAATATCAACAACTCGTATTTTTTGGGAACGCTCGTTGGAGTGGCAATTCATAATAACCAATCATAATAACCAACACCTAGGCATTACAAAACCAATTGTCGAATAGAAACTTAAGTGCACATGTACTTTGCTACACTGTCAATATTTCTGTGGCAAAGAATTTAATTTGAAATATTCAACAAGAAACGCAATTACCGAAGTACCTACAAGGTTTGCATGGAAAGTTATAATGATACAATTAATATGAAAGTCACGCCAAGATTTCAATCACTCGCTCTAAAGTTGTGGCATCTGTGTAAAGTTAATTGCTCCGTAAGTTTGAGCGGTGTTGGTGTGGCATACCTTGCCGAAATGGATTGGTATCTGATGTAGTCCATTCATTCACAAATTCACAGACAAATTCATTCGCCATATACTGCATAACACAAATATATAGTAAAACTTTTGTGTTTTTAATAGGACCCCATGATACTGGTTATTAGTTGTTGTTTGCAAACAGTATATACTTTTATTGTTTCTTGACTTGCTGTCAGATATTTATTCGTCAATTTCAAAATACACTTCAGAGGAATAAAATGGCAGCTAGTCAATCACTTAATGTTTTCAGAAGCGTTCGCTTGGAGACAGACCACAAAGTACGTGATTAGTGTTGACAGAACCTAAAAAATGCATCAGTTCAAAACGTTTGAATTTACTTACAATTAGCCATACTGCATAATGTGTGCATTATCTTACACTCCACAGCATGTTGTACGTAACAGTAAACCTGTTACTGGCGTAGATCCCAATTTCATGATTTCGTAGCTTGCTCAAAACCTGGGTGGCTTCATCTTGGGGAACATGTCTTCTATTTTCGTCCTCATCTAACCAATGTGTCAACGCTTCCATCTACAAAAACATATTTTCGATTTGGATTGCACTACACACGAACATGGACTATTAATGAATTTGGAAAAAGCTACGACTTTTCTTACGTTTGTGACTATTTCCGCTGCCAAAACATATGTGCTTACGAAAGCGACGGTGTAATACAGGTATACTAAAATTGCACGGAATCCCAAGTTGAAAAGGACCACATCCACACTAACAGACTGTATTGTGACACCTACCACCAGATTCCACATCAACATGTTCCCAAAGGCAAAACTTACCATTGCGCATAATTCGCGAATTGATTTGTAAATATAATACAGCTCATCCCATTTTAATCGCAACATAAGCACAGAATGTGGAACGTTTGAGCCAGCAGTATAATCCATGCCGTTTCTGTAATATGTCGCAGCGTTGACGAATCTTTTGAATTCTCTGGAGATGGACCAAACGGTGAGTACAACTGAGAGCAATACCATGTTAACAGATAACTGGCAGGCTAAACTGCTAAGAGTTGAAACAGCAGCAATGACACCCAAAACATAGTCCAATCTAGTAGGATCCGGTACAGAGTAGTTTGTTGTGTTGAGACCCGAAAAGAAAAATAATTTTCGTCCCTGGGCCAGATAATCCGATGCGAACTGATCCAACAAATTGGGATCCGACAGCAACCCAATCAAATTTAGAAATTCGTAACCAATTACGCACATTGCTGCCAAGTGGCCAATGTAGCTAGCATGTTTGGTTTGCCACCAGGATGTGGAGCGGTGCGGAAGCTGTAGCCCCCCGGAAGTGACAAAATTTACGATTCTAACAATTCTTTGAAAGTGTAGCCAGTAGGACATGTTTTTAAAAATTGTCAGTGCAAACTGTGAAGTAAGGCCAAGTGCAAGCATGTATGCTCGTGGATCCCGATATTTCATCTTGGTTGTAGTATACATGTGATTTCGGATCTGTGCAATGTCAGTGAGTACTCCTAAGGAGTTAAAAATTACACACATAATTTGATGGGGTGGATATTTGTGAACTCGATAATTGCCAGGAGTCGTCTCGCATCGCGCAAACCTAAATGGTGAGACGAAAATACAGTACATTAGATTAACGTGACTGACAAGAAAGTTTGGAAAGTAGTTGTCAATGTTGGCGGTGAAGTCAGTGGAGGTCAGAGGTGATACCATTTTTGTAGTAAATAGTATGCGTTTAAAAATCTTCATGCTACTTGATAGGTAAGCTAATAGTAAGTGGTTTGTTCCACAAATCGCCCACAAATAAGTTATGACCACTTCTTATATTATTCAATACAGAATGCGACCTGTCGTCGACATTCTTCAACCGTATTCCATAGAGTGCATGCTCTCCTGAATTTTGAAATATTGAAACTAAAGTGTTTGGAAAACTAGCTAACCGATTTGTACCAAAATTGAATTCCAACCAGTAGGCGCAAAGAGCATTTTAAAGTATCATTTGTGTCTAAGCTTAATCCAACGGACACAGCGTTATTTTGACTGCAAGCAAAATTTTTATACTAGGATGACATTGTGCCAAGATAGTACTTAAATACCTAAATTACTTCAAGTTTTCAACTTTCCATTCAATTTAGCATAATGAGGTTGTTAGTGATTTGGAAATTTTCTTCCGTGTTTGTTATGTTCTGGTTGGTATATGGTAGGACACCAGCCAATTGAATCCGCACGTATATTTAACAACTATTTAGTAAACGGTTTAAGAAATTGTAGGTCCATTGCGTCCACAAATTACCTTGCTATTTGGACCATTTCAGCTCTGATTTGAATGCAACCATTTTGTCAACCTGTAGTTGAAATCACATAATGCAATACCTATTTCAGAATTTGGGCAAATTATTTTTGTGTGTTCTAGCAGATTGTGTATTTGTATTTCAGCATATTTGTTTTCATCCTAAACGGCAATAGCTGTGTATTTTCTTCAACGTGGACTCTATACAATTGTCTGAAATAACCATGTCACTAACGAATAGACAAATTTGAGTTTATACGAATTTGTGATAATTTCACAACAACATATAATTTTGATGTGAGATTACATGTATTTCAACATTTGTTGTAGTGTGGAGTCACATATAAATTATGTGCACGTAACGAATACATTAGCTGATACGTCTGTTCGTCATTATGTCACTAAACGGAATGTGACAATTGATAATTCACTGTCACATCAAATTATCATTATATCATGCCTTTACCAGCTAACAACCTAAAGCAAAAATGTTCTGCTTGCGACGTGAATGTTAATAGTGACAACTTTACTAATTCTAACAACATTTACACAGCATACATACACATTTGAGTCCAATCACCTGCAACGTTTTATTAAGCAATTTTTATCAAATGTTTGTACAGTTCGTTTTTCGAGGTTGACAAATTGGTCTTCTGTGTAAGTTGGTGGGATAATTTAGAGCACCACATTATTTTACCTTGGTGCAACTTTAAAAAACCCACCAAATTGTGTAACTTTATTCAGCGTCACCAAGGCTACTTCCAATCTATCTTTATATTTCCACAATTAGGAGAAGATTGTTCCAGATTGTGCGACGCAAAACATTACCAAAAGTGCCTATTACTGCACTACCTTAGTATCAACCGATGAATACATAGAAATTTTCAATTAAGGTATAGAAAACGTATTAAAAGGACGATATTTCCATCAGAATAAATTTATTGATTTTTTCGATGCTATTTGAAAGTTATAAAAAACAGGTATTCCATGCAAACCTCTACATAACTGGAATTCACTCCAGGCACTCACAGTTGCATTCACAGCATATCTTGTATTGAGCCGCGTAATAAAAAATCAACCCTTCATAGACTGTGTTAATAAACGGATTAGTGCATGTCAACTGTGTGACAATTTCTTTTATATTTTAAACGCTTTTGATAACATCTTTATGGCATTTGGATGAAACCATCAAATCATTTTTAGGCCCACGAGTGGCTAACCATTCTCGCCGAGATAACGTTTTCATCGTTCCTTTAATTTTTGGTATTATGTTAGATTTATGATTACTTCAAAGTTAAAATTAACATAGCGATATGACAAGCTTTCATGACCTGACTCGAATTGAAGCAGGCATATGATCATACATCTATTGGCCATGGAACCACGCTGTATTAATCATCGCCTTGATGTTGCGTACACAAGCACATGTCTCCTTATTGCTATATCCTGGATTATGCCCAACTTTCTTTGATTCATTTATTACCTTTGGATTGTGGTGCGATATTGAACTATTTTTAGTAGTGCTATAGTGAGCATCTCATCTTCATGCAAATCATCCCGATCATACTCATTCCAATGAACTAATTTGTGAAACTAACAGCGTAATGCAATGCGACAGTTTCTTAAAATAAGTTTGCATCATATGTTGCTCGTCATAGATGTCATCTGTCCTTGAGAAAGTAATATGGTGCCACGTGTTTCCGCAATAATTGTAGCCCCACTTGCAATATACATTTCCGATCTACATGTTACTAAATATCCACCGGAACATAAATGCATCGATAATTTTATTGTTGATACGGATAATGGTAGAACGAGGACAGCTGAAGCTATTTCCCGGTGCACCATTTCCGCATTTCAGAACGATAATTTACATGACCAATTTGCATAATGCGCGAGTTGTAATTCTTTTGTTGCCTTGAAAAGTCTACAAATCAAATATTTTTCAAAATTGTAGCCTTGGTTGCATAACATGGATGGTAAAAAAGCTTTAACTTTCCATTTTCAATTTCAACAGCTAGGTAGAAACTGGCAAAACATTGCACATAAATTTCAAGGTGATATAGGACTTTCAGAGAAACATCGTCACATCCGGTTTTGAACAGCTTATGTTTGAATGTATTTATAGGTAACCGTGGAGCTCAAAATCAGTATATGCATCCTGTAAAGATGCAAACTGCTCAAACTTAACCAGTGACATAATCTGCTGAGACCGACTGTTGCTACCGATTGATGGACGCACCTATCACAATACCATTGTTAATTCTATCCTGTTTTTGAGTACATTTAAATATGACATTAAATCGATTGGAACTTTACGCTTTCAAACTGCATAAGCTTGGATTTCTTTACATGCCTAGGCACCCATTAAGATGGAATGCGTCATATACTAGCATTCGTCTAACCACTGGAACAGTGGAGCGGCTTCACTTCTCCCTTTCCCTACTTTTCAGTGCCCTAGCGTCTGCAGTAGACTTCTACGACGTTGTGATTCACATTTTTGTTCGTCCTTGGAAAAACTTCAATGTTGGAAACGTGGGAATGCAACTTTCGGCAATGTTGGTATGTCTCGCATTTATGTTGATTTCTCTAGCCATTTATCTAAATACTGAGGTTATTGAAGGTTTCAATCAGCTGTTGGCTTTAAAACAATATCTACCAAATGGTGAGCATTTACTGTAAAAGGTTATATTTTAATACAAATTATGCATTCGTTCATGCTAATACTCAAATTAATTATTGCAGACATAAGACTACCTGTTCGATCTAAAATACAAAAACGGCTTGATTACTGCTTAATATTTCTCGTGGGTGTTTGCATTTGGGCTCCGATAATTATCATTTTCTTCGCAATTGCATTCTCACTCGATCCACTCTACTTTGTCGTCGCAGATATTCTCGATAAACATCCGGAATACAACACGCCTACAATATCGACGGCATTTTTTGTAGCCCGAATAGTCCTAATTCTCTGCGGCTTTGAGGCGTCTAGAACAATTGGTCTGATTCTCGCATGTGGCGTGCTGATGATAAGCAGGGTTCAGGAACAAATGGAACTTCTCAGCTCAGTTCATCTTCGAGGTCAGTACGAAAAGAGCTGCGGAATCCTTCAAATATATTCCCGCTTCATGGTTACCTATGCGATTATGCAAGACGCGATGCTTAAACTGGTATCTATTGGAATTTCGATCAGCTTCTGGGGAATTGTGGCTACAGGTTGGATTGCAATCAAGGGTAGAAAAATAATACTACCGGTGATCTACTGGGTTGTCGTCACGTCAGTTGTGAGTATCATGTTTTTCGTTGTCGCTGGAGCGACGGCAGTTTCCGTCATGGATGAAACGGGAAAGGCTAACATTGCAAGGTGGAGACGCCAAGCAAGGTTTATGTATTTCGTCATGTCTCGCTACCAAGCAGATGATGAGCGGAGAAAGTGCTTGATAATATACAAAAGTACCAAGTCTCTGTTCAGGCTGAGGATCATTTACAAGCCATTCTTTGTAATTGATAGACAGTTTTGCACGGATATATTCAGAAACTTGACTTACAGAATGGCTGACGCAGTATTGATGTTCTGATGATACATGCGAAATAGTACCTAAACATTTTCTGTAAATGATACGTTATTATTAAAATTACTTATTGACTTACCCATGTATATAATAATGTACTGTGTAACCAAATCTAATTTGCGCTTACCATTGCATTTAAGTAAATATTCGACAACTAAACTATACCAATAAAATCCACTATCTTTCAATCATACACCATCACTATATAGGACATTCTAATCGAGGCCACTGTTCTCATCCACATGGCTAAACTGGGCAATCATTGATTCGTCTCACTGCCAAATGCCGAGTTATTTTCGGCGGGAATTTTAATTCAAAGCCTTTCAGCTATCTTGTTCTGCTATGGATTAAAATTCCCACCGAAAATAACTCGGCATTTGGCAGTGAGACGAATCAATGATTGCCCAGGTTAGCCATGTGGATGAGGACAGTGATCGAGGCCACTGTAACCACTATGAGCAGAACTCCGTATGAATTTCCGTATTTGGTAAAAGTGTTTCAGGAAGCAATTTGATGTTGAAATTTGATTAAATGTAGTTAGAGGAAGTGTACTTACTACAATAATACCAATTTGTAATAACCGTTATGGATTGGTTGAAATATTCAATATACGGAAGTCAATGCTATTTCATTTACTTTGTAAATATTTCAAATTTATTACATTTCGGCGGGACATGACAGGAGAAATGATTACCTATTTCATTCATGTATGCCACTTTGCCATTTCACAGCTTTAACGTTGCATTGAACAAAAAGTTGGCTGGCAACAAATTCCAATCATCAATGAATATATATTAGTACCTAAGCTTTCTCAAATTGCAATGACTATCAAAGTTATTTGATAATTTCATCTCCCATTCTCGCTCATTGGAAATCCATATAGCATGCCATGAATGTCACAATTGTTACATAAGTGCGTCACAGCGGTGAAATTTTTGGTGCCCGTCATAAGAGATAAATTCCATATGAATATATTGATAAACAGCACGAATTAACTAACTTTTGTTCTAAAGGAAATATTTAACTGAACATCACTGAATAGCGTGGAATACCACCTGAATTCAAATTGCAACAAGCATTAAGATAGTTTATCCAAGAAATATGGAATTCAATTCCACTCATGGACGATGCACAGACCAGTTTCGCATAATATGAAGTATATGAGAATGAAATGCCAATGAGCAATTTCCTGTCAGATATGCACTTTGTTCTCTGGAATTTATTTATTGCGGTAGCATTGTGAACAAAAATATTTCATATTTGTATGCATTTTGAAGCGATTACATCTAGCACTGATGAGATTGTGAATATTTAATACATTCGATTGTTCTAAGCATTCTAAAAGACAATCCTAAAATTGATTCAAATTCTCATGTTCTTCTCTCTGGTGTCAAAGCCTATTCCTTCACCTGGACGAAAGCAACGTCAAATCCACGGTGCGTTGACAAATAAAGTCGAGCATTTTAAAAGGGGTACTTTTCTCAACAAAGTTGGAGTCGCCCATGGAAATGCGCATTGGCTGCATAGATCGTAGCAGCATTTTATTCAGTCGCCTCCGGTGTAGATAAGGAAATGCCCGTTTCAACCCAAGAATAACTTCAGTTGAGTCCTGATTCACCTCTCCCAATAATCCCACCAATGATAGGACCAAAAAGCAGAGAGCCACACACGGATATCCGTATACAATCTTCTTCTCGGGAGGTAAGAATTTTAGTAGGTTGACGCAAATGTACAGGCTCAGCGTTCCCATGACCGAGACGAAAATGACTGCTGTTGCCATAACGTTTTGCTTGAATATCGAATTGTAAACTTTGATCAGAATCTGGAGTTCCCTGTATTTAGAAATAATACGGGATACCCTCGCGTCGTTGTATTTTAGATTGGGTTTGCTTAATGTAGTATCTTTGACTATGCCGAGTGTAAGGTTTTATGTGAAATGCTATGCTGTGCATAAATCAATGATGGTACGTGGAGTCTTTGCCTGTTTCTAGTCTCTAATCTTTACTACATGAAAGGTAGATTGGGTCTGACTGAAAGTCAGGAGAGTTACAAGAGTCATACTTGATCATCAGTTCATACATCATGATAATGCAAATTAACTTAAATTGGTTTTCTACCAAGATTCAGGAGACATGAATATTTCATCAATTATCCAATATAAATTATCATCATAATTCCAGACATTCAATGTGCATACATTACATTTCCTCTTCCCTAACTTAATACACACTTGAATGAAGAAAAGACTACGTTTAACTAATCCAAATCTTCAGGTGGTGTCTCGACATCATGGTCAGCGTCGTCTTCGTCTTGATTACTGTTGCCATGCATAAACTTGCGGTGGGACTCACGGATTTGATCCACGTGTCTCTTCAGGTTTCTGCCCCCTGCTTGCACGACGTAGGTTACTGGACCCAGGCGGGATATGATTTTGCCTAACGACCATTTCTCATCGCCTTTTGAGAATGTCTGCACCCAAACGTTGTCCTCTTCTTTAAACTCGCGTTGCTTGACTCGCTTGTTGTAGCCAACTTCTTGCTTGAGCTGATTTGTGCGGACTGAGGTGGCCACATCTGGTCGTACAAGATCCATGGTGGTCCTCAATCGCCTTCCTTGCAGGAGCTCCGCTGGACAGGAGTTTGTGGTGGCGTGGGGTGAATTGCGATATGCCAAAAGGAATCGCTGCAGTCTCAGCTCTACTCTCATATCTTGAGCTCGCATGCCCTCCTTGAATGTCCTAACGAATCTCTCTGCTTCTCCGTTTGACCTTGGGTGGTACACGGACGAAAGTATGTGTTTTATGTTGTTGGCTTTGCAGAATTGCTCGAATTCACTGGACACAAATTGCCTTCCGTTATCTGTGACAATCTGCTCTGGAATCCCAAACCGGGCAATCACTTCTGCTAACTTGCTGATTACGGCTGTGCTGGTGGTATTGTTGTTCATACAAAACACCTCTGGCCACTTGGTGTGTGCGTCCATCATGATAAGCCACATACACTTATGCAGCGGCCCGGCCAAATCCATGTGAAGACGCTGCCAAGGTCTCTCAGGATACTGCCATGGGTGGAGTGGAGCACTTGATGGTGAAGGTGCTTGCTGTTGACATGTATTACATGCTTTTCCAATATTTTCGATTTCACCATCAATTCCTGGCCAATACACGTGCTGCCTTGCTATTGCTTTCATTCTGACAATTCCAAAATGGCAGTCGTGTAATTGCTGTAGAATTTTCTCTTTCAGGTTGGTGGGAACGACTACACGAATTCCCCACATGATGACTCCTTGAACTATGCTGAGCTCATCACGTCTGGTAAAGTAAGCCTTTAATTGCTTGTCTTCTTCTCTCAACTTGGGCGGCCATCCGTACAAGATTAACTGCTGAACCTTTGATAGGATTTTATCGCGAGCTGTAGCTTTTCTTATAGCTGATGCTGTTACAGGTAGCACCTCCAACTGCTCGCTGGCCAACATGTTGACACTTTCCTCTTCCCCAATTACTGCTTCTCCCACTTGGCGCACTGGCAAGCGAGAAAGTGCATCTGCATTTCCGTGTTCTGATGACTTCCTGTAGACCACTTCATACTGGAACTGGGATAAGGTGAGACTCCAGTGATGAAGGCGGGTGGCTACTAAGGGTGGAAGTTGGGTTTTAGGCCCAAAGATGGTCAGCAACGGTTTGTGGTCAGTGACCAGAATGAATGGTTTGCCCCACAAATATTTGAAGTATTTTGTTACTCCATGTATGATACTGAGCCCCTCCTTCTCTATTTGGCTGTACCGCCGCTCGGTGTCTGAAAGGAGCTTGGAAGAGAAGGCAAGTGGCTGTTCGGTTCCATCTTCATTTTTCTGGAACAAAACGACTCCAAGACCGTAAGAGCTACTGTCGCAGCTTATCCCTTGTTTCTTTCCAGGATCAAAATGGGCAAGGACTGGTGTGCTGGTTATCTTCTTTTTGACGGTTTCAAACGCTGTCTTGCATTTTGTGTTCCAAACGAATGGCTCATTATCTCTTGTCAATCGGTGTAGAGGCTCGCAAACAGAAGACAGGTCTTTAACGAACTTCGAGTAAAAATTTACTAATCCTAAAAAGGATCTTACTTCAGTCACGTCCCGTGGTCTTGGCATATTGATGATGTCCTTCACTTTCTGCTCTGTAGTTTCAATTCCAGCTTTGGAAATTTTGTGTCCCAAGTATTCAATTGATTGCTGTAGAAATTGGCATTTATCCCTTGACAATTTATAATTATATTGCCGCATTCGCTCAAAAATCTGTTGTAGATTTTTCAGATGGTCTGCATCTGTTTTCCCAGTGGTGATCGCATCATCCACAAATGAGCCTGTGGTTGGAATGCCTCTCATCATGGTATCAACAAAGTGCTGAAAAATGGCTGGCGATGAGGCTATTCCTTGAGGGAGTACGTTATATCTGTATAGCCCTTTGTGAGTATTTATGACGAGAAACCTGCGTGAATCTTCGTCAACTTCAATCTGGTGATAAGCGTTGCTTCCATCCAGTTTGCTGTAGGTGTTTCCACCGCTCACTGTGACGAACAAATCGTCGGGGTTGGCTAACGGATATTGCGTGACATGAAGCTGAGCATTGACGGTTGTCTTGAAATCACCGGTAAGTCGTACGTTTCCATTTGATTTCGGCACAACAACGAGAGGAGATGCCCACTCACTAGTTTCAATTTTAGTGATGGCACCCGTTGCTTCCATCTCGTCCAGTTCCTTTTCAACTTTCACTCTCAGAGAGTAAGGAAGTGGGCGTGCTTTTAAAAATTTCGGTGTCGCGTCCTCCTTCAGATGAATGCGAGCGGTGAAATTTTTGATTTTATTTTCTGCTGTCGGCTTCTTAAAGATGTCTTCATACTCGGCCAATAGTTTTGGTAATTGCACTGGAACGTCTTCACTCACAGCGTTACACTGATCTTCAATAGATTTCCAGTCAATTTTAAATTTGCGCAGTAAATTTCTTCCAAAAAGTGAAGTACCCTTACTAACAGGAATTAAATGGCTCTCTTTCTGTCCATTGTATTCCATTTCAATCGGCAAAACCCCCAGTGGGCGGAAAATCTGTCTTGTATAGGTTCTGAAGACAATAGGAGTTTTCTGGAGTGGTGGTGATCCCAACTGATTTTCCCAAAAATCCTGACTAAGTACTGCTGACTTGCATCCAGAATCCACTTCCATTCTATGCTTTACGCCGTTGATTTTAACATCAATCCAGATTGTGTCATCTTCTTGGGTGGAATTGACATTCTTGATATCGATCACGTTGTCAGTAATTAACTGATTATTCTGCTGGTGTTGGCCCTTTGACCTACAAGCTGATTTTATATGCCCAATCCTGTCACAGTGATAACACTTTGCATCTTTAAATGGGCATTTATTTCCAGAATGCTCCTGTGAGCCACAACGAGAACAGTTAAAATTATTTTGGCTTTTATTTTTACTGTTATTTGGTGTCTGTGACTTGGAATTATTCTGCTTCTGAAATTTCTGATGATTGTTGTTCCCCTTCTTTTTCTGGTGCTGCTTTTGATGAGACCCAAATGAACTGGCTTTGTTGACTTGTTCTGTGGCGGTCGCTGATGCTGACTGCTGACCACGAACAAGCGCTGTACTGGCTGCTGCAGCTTCTTGTGCTACTGCCAATTTCACTGTGTCCTCCAGTGAAATGTTGTCGTCTTGTGTAAATAACTGTCGCTGGGCTGCTTCACTCCGCAATCCGAAAATGAATTGATCTCTGATCCTGTCCTTCAAGTCGGTGGTAAATTTGCAGTGAACAGACAGTGTACGTAATGCAGCCACAAAATCGTTCACTGATTCACCTTGCTGTTGAGTCCGTCCCGTGAACTTGAATCTCTCTGCAATCGCCTTCGAAGATGGTCGAAAATGCTTTTGCAAAACGTCAACAAGGTCACTTAGATTCTTGCTGGTGGGAGCGGTGGGAGCCAACAAATTGCAGAGGAGCGTGTACGTTGAAATACCGATGGATGAAAGGAAGATTCCCAGACAGCGTTCAGGTTCCTTGCCTTCGTCCAATTTATTTGCCGTTAAGAAGCAATGAAAGGTGCCCACCCACATCTCAAAATCATCTTTAGATGGGTCGAAGGGGATCAAGATTCCTACAGTGCCCATTTCCAATTCTTCTGTTGGACTTTGCGGCGTTTGTTGTGGTGTGGAAGTTGACTTCGTTCCGGATGATGTTGCTGTGGGATCGGTGGTGTCTTTCTTCTTCTTTTTCTTGGGCTTCGGCGGTGGCGCAGGCCCTGGCTTTGATGGCGTTTGTGTTGTGAGCTCTGTGACAAATTCAACGTCTTCACTATCACTAGTGTCTTTCACTATGACCTTCTTTTCTTGGTCACTCATGAAGATGAGAAAAACTTGAACTTTTTTCAGTAGCAGCTAAGGGGTAACTTGGTCTATCTGAGACTATGGGAAACGACTTCTCGTCGCCAAATGTAGTATCTTTGACTATGCCGAGTGTAAGGTTTTATGTGAAATGCTATGCTGTGCATAAATCAATGATGGTACGTGGAGTCTTTGCCTGTTTCTAGTCTCTAATCTTTACTACATGAAAGGTAGATTGGGTCTGACTGAAAGTCAGGAGAGTTACAAGAGTCATACTTGATCATCAGTTCATACATCATGATAATGCAAATTAACTTAAATTGGTTTTCTACCAAGATTCAGGAGACATGAATATTTCATCAATTATCCAATATAAATTATCATCATAATTCCAGACATTCAATGTGCATACATTACACTTAACGTTTCGCAAAATCCTTTGGCCCGTTTTATGTGCCCATCCAAGCAAAGCGGTATCAAAATGAGAAACACGGCTATCTGATTATATAATATGTTTAGGATTAATAGCATCTGCGAAAGTCTGTATATTAGTAGAATGACAAGTGTTATTCGTGACGGCCACGGCATTGTAAATCCATGCATGATTGAATGAGATGGCAAAAATGCTCCCATGTCGTTGCACGTATCAATCAGGAAATATCCGAGAAAGCCCGGGTTGCAGGGTTTCCGAAACATGACCAAGGATCCGAGAACAGGCATTATTATTCCGTTTGGTACCATGGTTTTCACCAAAAGTATTCGACAAGCCTGGAAGATATTTAGATTGGATTCGTCGACATGAGAACGGCTTTCCATTACTGAAAGTAAAACCAAATTAATTGCTAGTACTACAAGCCAAGTGTGAAGTATATGTCGCATTTACCTTGTACCTGTTTCTTTTCAAGTGCCAGCACCGCGTTTAATAATGCAACAATATCCTTGGACTTGCGTGCTTGATCGTGAAGCGCATACATAGAATCAGCGTCAAATATTATGTAGAACAATCACTGTAGAAAATGCGCTAATGTGATGCACTTAGCGATATGGGCTGTTTGGATCGTGAATGAAAGCAGGTAAAGTATTCCAATGAATAACTGTACTTTGTTTCGCCGTATGTTTTTGATGGGCTTTTGCACAAATTGCTTCCTCTTGTTGTCCCAAGTGAAGTTCATGGCGTAGCCACTTGAAATATCGTAGTACCGGAGACATTGAGGGATTAATTTAACATTCGACGATCCCGTCATTTCGTCTCTAACGAAGAAGATTTATTAGACACAAAATAAAATAAGTGAAAATACGACGGTGGTAGTGTAGTCACCAGTTCTGAACGAATGAGCAGTTTGGTTCTCAAGTTTTGAGGCATTATGCCGCCGGCTGACAACAATGTTTCGGAATGTCAGGAACTTGGGAAGAAATTAACGAAAAGGAACCTAGCAATATTTTTTGTAGTTTTAATCAAGACATGGAATTCCAATAGCCGAAACCGTATATAAATGGCTTGCGTGTTCAGCAGTCAAGCTATTTTTTGAAATAAACTTTTCAATTTCGTGATATTCCAAAGGCATTTCCAGTTGAGAGCTTTTTTGCAACATATTTGTTTCGAATGCATTTTTTAACCACATAACGCAACATTGATTAATGCGAGTAGAGATGTCAGATGTCTTTTGTCTTGATAGTGCTTTATTCCCAATCCAATGGCGATCAAACTGAGAACTCCGGCGATACTTAAAAATATATGGAGTGAAATTCCAGGTCTCTCTGAAAACGATTAAAGAAAACAATATCGAAATTGGTAATGGATCCATAAACTCATGCTTTGTAGAATTGCAATTCTTACGCGTCAGTTACCCAAAACACAAACAGTAATTGTCCGCCTTCTGGTCATATTGAAGTACCAGCTCATGTACTTCCACAAAACTTGATCCTCATGCGTAATCGCCCTCCCAAAATCTATGTTCAACTTTATCAGATCCAATATCGTCACCAATATTAAAATACTCAATTTCGTTTTATTTATCTGCAAATTTGGGAGCCACAGTTGGCAGGACTTGAACCGACTTTGACGTTTTGTCCCATCTACTGCCATTTCTTTGCCGGCATCCAACAGCCAAAACTCCTTCCGTTTGGTCGCCAATTTTGTCAATTCTAGCTACTGTTAATATGGCGCTTTCTGTAAGCGAATTATGTACCTCTTGATGCACGTCTAGACATATATGACCGTAGGCACTGATTGGTACGGGAATGTTTTAAGCCATGGAGATATCAATTGGCCACGATATCAGCGAGCCAAGGTAATGTTCTTTAAAATTTGGATACGTCAGTTGGCTCTTTTATGGATTGATAATCAATACAGAATACACCAGCATACTGTAAGCAAAATGGGCTAACGGATCCACCGCGGACAATGAGGGACCTTGTGACTCCATTCATACGCTACAAATGGGAAGCTCCAAAATCTTTCATGACCGCGGTTGCTGAAAAAATGTATCAATACAGTCGGAATCCTAGAGTACAAAAATTGCATTCCAATAAGAATATCGCCGCCGAGAATTTGGGAAGTATAAAGCAAACATTGAATGAAGAGTATGTCAGTTTAAATTTTGACATGTCCTACGAGTTCTATGCGACAGTATTTGATAGGATTCAACCCGCAATGCAACTGTAGTTATTTGCGTATTCGCATGATGAAATTGATTGACCTTGTCAAAGCATCACTGCAGTAACACAATAACATAAAAATCAAACAGCAGACAATCGTTTGTAGGTAAGTGGAATCATGATCAATGACAAATTACACCATCTGCGATTGTGAGATTTGTTTTAATGAAAAACAATACACTCATTCGTTTTTTTGTACTCACAATCAGTAAAAGTAAAGTAAACAATTTGCTTAGCACAAGTAACACTGTATAAATGCACATATGATATGGCACATATCAAAAACTCAAAAAACTGTTACTCACAAACAGCAACTGAAATTACCACAAGGACTCTCACTAAATTGGCTAAAAACATAAAATGACCCCGAGGTATCATCGTAAGTAATATTTCAGCATATTTTGTAGTTTGAAATGGCTGCTCAAAGTTGGCCGACAGTTATGCTTTGCCTCGTCCTCCTCACGAAGCCACAGAATTGGTTAGTAAAGGCTCAAGCCGTCATAAACATTGACAAATGCATTCGATACAAGGAAATCCCTTGCTCAGAGCCATCCAGATCAAAATAAAGCTACAGTATGTATATTATATTGTGCATTATATCATGAAAGTGAAATTGTCCATTCAAGTTGAAAGTGAAAATTTCAAAATCGCGTTTTTGATGCCCATAGGGACAAATACAGGAGACTTGTGGCTATCCATACAATGAGTACAATGGCACTTTACAGCTTTAACATTGTTTTTGTATCATTCGATGCAATCTTTAAGAAACGATAAAATTATTGTTCGGGACCTTCATTTTGCTAGCATTAATTGTAAAAGCAAAGAAAAATAGGTGTAATATTTCAAATGTGGATGTTCAAACCTCGGCCATAACATTCATTCTGCATTGTTCTGTTAGTATAGAATCTTAGAGGAAGTGTTCTGAATCTGAACCTCTATTGGCGATGTGTGTTGTGTTGACCATTTCCGAATACATGCTTTATTATCATATTCCCCAACTTCGGTTTAGTTTTATTATTTATTTATTTAATTTTTGATTATGGATTGTCTTTTAAACATGCTAAATCTGTTAATAATAACCACGTATTAGAAATCCTCAACTTTCACTCCATCATGCAATAAGGAAAAACGACACGTAGATATGTTGCTCGTATTTGTACTGTAACACAGATGTAGATGTATGCAAGAACAAATATATGTACTACGGTACTGATGCTCAAAGTTAGGCACCATGAATCAAATCATGTTCTGTTCAGAAAGGCATTTTGTACTATACACTTGTGAAATTATTCTGCTAGTCTGATATACACGACAAGAATCAGATAAAAAAACTGCTCAATTGTGGTAGCAATATTGCTAATGACACCACAATGGTAACCAGACAATGCGTAAATAAATAGGCACATCCTGAAGTGTTTGCATGTATCATTTTTCCAACGAATTTACTTTGAGTAGGTAATATGTTAACCGTCTAATAAGCACCGCAAGTGAAAGTAAAGTGAAATGCAAAATTCCCATACTATTCCGTCCACATATTTTGTCGGAAACAGTCGGTTATGTGAACGTGCCTAAGAGCACATCATCTGGCCATCCAGAATCTCTTCGCTTTCTTTTTTCGCGTTTCTGCATCTCATAGCACCCACATATAACGCAACAGTGAGAAAGCAGTTGTGACGTTTGCTCCGTGACAGAACATGTGTGAATGCACAAGTAACTTTATACATTACTGATATTATATTCTTCTAACATTTAAAAAACAATTATATATCGTACGCAGCAAGCGCGTCACCCACACCTTAACTCTATTTTCCATGAATGTTAAATTAAAGCGAATAAATATAAAACACCCGTCTGAAACAATGTATCCTGCAAGGAATCCGGTAGAATACGTGGCTCCTGAGCTTTGGACAAAAATCTTTGATTCGCTCCACTTCTCAGTATTAAACGGCGACACTAATATTTTATACAAGCGTTCCCACCATAATTGCTACAATGCGTGCACAACATTTCGAAACATTTTGGCGCCAACCAGATCTAGCTGGCTATTTCATGAGGTAAGTCAATTAAAACGCTACATTCTGTAATTTAGCCCCCCAAATTTACAATCTTTGAAGCATTAGACTGACACTTTGTGAGTTAATTTGTTTTATTATTGCTGGTAGATCGCTTCATTCATTACGTCATATCTACACAAACCGGACCTTCTTAACTGCCGTGTGGTCTGCAAATGGTGGAAATATGGAATTGATCAATTGATTGAACAAGAAGAGCATACCATTGGACTGTTTCGACGGCATCACCCACTGCGAAATAAGTGTAGAATGTCCTTGTCGACATCCGAAAATATTATATCATTTTTAGACAATTTGAAAAATGAAACCGGAAATCCATTTCCTGGGCGAGTGCTATTACTTGCATATACCTCTCTGAGTATGGAACCTCACCCCAACGCTGGCTATGTAGAATTTTGGAACTTGACGGTACACCACATCCTGTGGCCCCTTGGTTATCATCTCACCAGCCTGCATCTGATATTTCGATTCGAAAGCTATGATTCTATCGTCCACTCTCTAAAGCTTCTTCAATCATGTCTGGAGTGCACACCAAATTTGAGGAGCCTGTGCCTCGTCGGACATTCTCCTTATCACCATACCGCAGATATTGACATCAACGCTCCGGCTTTGTCGCTCCCTTCACTATACCATCTGGAAACCTTGAAATTTACACATTCCGCAAGTGCTGAACATCGTCCTTGCAGTCCAATTCCTGTAAAGCTTCAGTACATCATATGTGCTAGATATTTAAGACAGTTAAGACGCATCGACATAAGTTTTGCCGACGCCCCGGGAACCACTTTGCGCATGAACCCACCTCCATACCTAAATATAAAAGATATTCGTGTGCAAGTCATGTCAGCAAAGCAACTGTGCTACATTTTTGATTCCGCCACTAATGCTTTCACACAGTTACAAAGTGTCACTATAGAAATGACGAGACTTGACATTGAAACGACTAATGAGAACCAGGTCAGTATTCTTGGTGACATTTTGCAGTTACTGGAGTCATACAAATACACAATTACTGAGCTGGTAATAGTAATTCACAACGCGTTATTCAGAATCGTCCAGGAAAAGGAAGTGCAAATATTGAAACAATTTAAGAGGTTAAGGTATCTTCGCATTCAGGGATTCTGCTTTGCTCTGGTGCAGTTAATAAAGTGGCTTCCGAGCAAGTTGGAGCATGTACACTTTAGTGCGTACAGGAGGCAGGATCCCAGGGAAAGAGAATGGCATGTGTCTAAGGATTTAAAATGCAGTGAGTGGACAAGGTGGGTGCTACTTTGGAGTAGTTTGCCGCAGTTGAAGTGGATTCGGGTGGATATAAAAGAGAACTATGTGCTGGCTCGGAGTTACACGAAGACGTATCAAAGGGACATTTGGCAGTGGATGGTCCAGACAGACAGAGTTCCCGTTGACACGGTAGTGAATGTGGATGTTAGAGAGAATGATACTCGGCAGGTGGATAAGGGCATTCCAATATTTGATTGTAAATTGGCTGCCACGTTCGGCTTTTGTAGCATTGTATTAATTGTAATACTAATACGGTTTAGTGAAACACTCTAATATTTAGCTACACTACTTACGATTACGTGTAAACTCATTTCAAGAATTTATTCAAAATGTAATAAATTTACGCTAATTCAAAATGTTGAAACAAATTCAACTGCGACAATGTATATTTGGCCATACAAAGATATCTAAAAACCATATCCAGTATAGAATAATACTGAACGCTGAACAGTTTGTATGTTTTGCTTTCACTTGCATGCTTGCGCTTGTACGTATTGCGACGGATTACAAGTTCTCCTTTCTGGTTTGCTTGTGCCTGATACAAGTCACCAGTGCATATCTGCTCCCTTTCTCGTCTTCACGCACCATCAAGCGAGAGCACGCATTTAGTTACCTTGCAAGCGAGATCACATTGAAATGTGTTGAGCGCTTCTCATGGTTTCGTTTGCGGTTCAATGTCTTGAAATGGCTACGTGTAATAGGACTTAAATCATCACTCAATCTACTGGCACTGATATACATGTGTAATTTTGCAAAGTATATATACGTGTCAATAAATCTTAATTGTTAGAGTCAAACGAAAGTTGGCGTAGGTTGGATTAGCATGTTCTCCCTATCAATAAAAAATATGGGAACACGTTTCCTTGAACAGCAAGAACTTGCGAAAAATGAGTTTCTTAATAACCTTGTTTTTCAATCTAAATGCGATATCAATTATGTGAGTCAGCCAAGTCGAAATATCACGAATACGTGACTAAAAATATAAATGACAAATATATTAATTATCCAAATCATATTCATAAAATGCCGTTCATTTATTTCACAACAAGCAGTTCCATGTGATACAGAACAAGTACGTGTACTGGTGCCCTCAGTATTTGGCGCTATCAACATACAAGCTGACTAAATACAGCAAGACATGTGTAGGTAAATTAAAACCTCTATTCCAACTTGTTTTCTACTAAAATTAATGATTTAACCTACGCGTTTATCTATTATGAACACAGGCATAACTTTCATTTCACGAAACAAAGACATAAATCAATATTCATGTGCCTTACGAAATTTAATAGATTTAAAGAAGCGAATTGGCATTCTGTTTCGCGTAATTAGTTGACTCCCACTGACGGAACAGTTTCAAGCACGCAAGCAAGAAAATATTACTCCCAGAAACATTTTTGTTATAAAAAATGTCAAAGCGGTTAGTTCGGGAACTTGTTCAGTTCCTTCTGTATATCTGCAGCAATATTCTATTTCTGCTTCCAATAAAATTTAGCAGCACATCAGCGGGATTTTTAGTCAAAAGGAGTATCCTTCAAGACATAAAATGGAAAATGTGGCAATCAATAGCAGTGTTATCAGCAGCCGCCACTTGTGCCGAATTAAAATACCTTTTGTTTTGGGTCGAAAAGAAAAATCTAGTACTCATATTGTATCACTGGTTTATGCTGTTTGTTAAATGCCCCATTGCCTGCCTGATATATGACTTGAACATCAATGCGGAAAACTTTTGCTGCATGTATAACTCAATATTGGCACAGAAATGTAAAAGGCGGTTTCGTAACGATATACAGTGCAAATCGAATCAATCATATTTTGTGATTCTACTCTATTATTCTTGCCTCTTCATGTTACTTTTTTACTCAGTATGCTTACCTTTACTCACCCTGATATTTCCGTGCCTCCACAGCAGTCCAATTTATCATAATGTAGTCGGTGCATGTGCAACATTTAAATTCCGCTGGATCGTTTATGCAATTAACATGTTTCTTATGTTGCCGGTTGGAAGCATTGGATCACTAATGGTTGCAACATGTTTGATCTCAATGAAACACATCAACAACTTGCTAATGGAAATCAGGTTGGCCAAATTTACTATGAATTTAAAACATCCCCAAATTTATAATTTAATTAAATGTTGGAAATGTTTAGATCTCTGGTTGTCTCCGCCAACCGAGGATCCTTTGGCATAAGTGGTTCCCAAATTGGACGTAGTTATCGACATCTTCAAATTTTTGTGCTGCTCGCAAACGAGTGCCTCAAAAACTGCATGCTGAAAATTATCGAGTTCGTGGGTTCCGTATTTGTAATTACGCTGCTGTATTCACTGCTCGTGTTTGGCCATAACCTATCAAAGGAAATTCAATGTGGTATTTGCATAACAATTGTAGCAGCACTATGCATTGTTCTGGTGTGCCTCAACATGGCCAGTCAAGCAATGACGGGATCTGCCAGGGTACTGATTCAAATAAAGAGCACGGATTGTTGTCGATGTTGCCAATGGACCAAAAAGGTCTTCCGGAGCTGTCCGAAAATTTACTTGACAGTTGGTGCATTTCACAAATTGGACCAGGCAAGAGCACCGTCACTGGTACGATTTATCCGGCAGAGAACATTCTTTCTGGTATTAAAAACGAGATCAAGTGGATTTAGTGAGGAAAGTTTCAATGCTTTGTTAACGCTGGGTCGTTAGTTTCAAATGATGGAATAAATATATTCCGTGTACCGGTGACACGAGCTGTCACTGATATTGCTGCATGAATGACTTCCATCGTCATTTTAATTGCTCGCATACCTATTTTAATATACCGGAGAGTTAAAAATCGCTGTCGTCAAAGCAGTATTTCAGTGGAAAATTACACCTAATCTACATATACTTGTATCCACGTTTTTGGTAATGACTAAAATAATACTAATTTTAGTTGCAACCTATTAAAGATCAATAGTGTTGATATTGGAATAGTAGGTTTTGGTCAGTAAGGATTAGGAAGAACGTGGCAGATTGTTCATGTATTCAGAATTTAATAGTGATATCCTCGTAATTTAATACATAGCATGTAGCTTAATCAAGTATTAAAAATTTAATTTTAAGACTTTTGATAATTTATCACACCAGTATATAATTTGTGTACTTGTCCAATCATGTCGACGAATTTTGAGAATACGTTCTGACAAACTGTGAAATAATTATTATTCTAGCCTCAAACTTGTATCCAATGAACACTTCACATAAGCCTAAATTAATTTTACTAACATTTCGACAGAATGACCACGTTTACTCGGCCGAATAAATTAGTCCACGTAGCACCAATGTGCGCATAATTTATTGATATTACCTTTATCATTTTATTCAACTGTCCCATTTAGTATCATTGGGTTTGCTTAAATTCAAGTCAATGTGTGATCCGCCATCAGCCTGTTTCACCTTGATCATGGACTTCCATATTCAAGAAAATGCTATTTTATGGTGAAAAGCAACACGTAAATGGAAACTAAAGAACGTGCAATTGTGAGGGTCTACTTGAGGAGCTCCTAAAACATCAAAGTACAAAGGCCTTGTCCGCAACTGTATATTAATGGGTTAACTGCCGACGTTTGGAGCCTGACGTGTTGTAGTGTCCTGATGGTCAGCCATAACTCGTTGTTGGTATATTCAAATGAGAAATAACCACTACAAAAAGCAGAACGCTCATGGTTATAAAGAGGAAGGAAAATTATTATTTTGCTTTCCTATAGTTATTTTAATCCGGCATTTCAATATATTATAAGCATTCAAATACATATAAATGGGCTCGTAAGGATTTTGCTGTAAATCGAGATACCGAGCACTTTAACTCAAGTGGACGTCCGTATAGCGAATGGATAGTTTTGCCTCCAATAAGCAAATTTGCTGCAACTCATGTTGTCGCAACTGGGAGAATTTCCGCGAATGCAATGCACTAAAGTATTATACAAGTTTTTCCTGCTCCACGAGGTCCATCCAAGAAGATACACTTGGGAGAAATGGCGTTGTCATTGATAGCTGTCATTATAGCGTCAAATGCCGCCCTTTGTTGAGCATGTAATGTCAGGCGCATTTCGGCTCCGAATAATATTTTTTGCTCAACATCATATTCAGATTCATTTGAACCAAAATCTATTGGTGGAAATGGCAATTGTAAATGTGACCAACATTTCCCATGCGTAAGGTATACATTTTGCACATCCTTCAAAGCGTATTGCTCACAATCTAAACATTCATTTATCCCATGATGCCGTTTGTGACAAATGACTTCAGTAAGTTGAGACTTAAATTTATTCCAAAGTTTGTCTGGCTATGTGGGAGAGCAGAACAGGCATATGTATGCATTGAACACCATTTGCGGTGAGTAAGTCAGACCAAGAAGTGGCTCCTTTTACATGGAGTAATAATATTCTGAGATAATATCTTTCTGGATCACTAACAGCAACATTACCCATTCTGCCAATTGTGTTATGTGAGTTACGCACTCTTTCAACCCATTGGTAAGGTAGTTTCCTTTTTTGTGCGCAAACTTTATTCTTGTCAAACCAATATTTCTCTCCCAAAAGTGTAAATCCCTTGCTTGATATTTAAATGGATGACTAATATTTAAATTAAACCACGCCTGCAGTGTGGACTGCTTTCTATCTGCATTTTGCACAGCCGCATCTGGATTTTGTTGTGCTGCATCAGCATTGAAATATACAGTTTGTTCATTTGGTAAATGTACATCGAGTCTCATTACCGAGTGCGATTGCTTGTGCATCGAAAATCCAAATATGCGCCATACTGCTTCTGGGGCACTGACATATCTCCCGTCAACAAAATCAAAAGTTCATCTCTTTGGCTGACATTTACTTTGAGCCGCATCATGACCTTTGTAGACATACCTAAAAAGATATTACACGCTTTTAATTGAAGCGCATACTTCAACATTGACAGTGAATGACAGTTGTACTTTAACAACAGATAAGGATTGTATGGAACTATCCATTGATTATTTATTCTTCTGCCTTTCTTTTCGGCGATAAAGTGGATAACCATTTACGTTTCCAATCGTGGCATCTTGGAACTGTTGGGGAAATTTCTTTGAGCATTTTCTATCTTGCATACATGTACTGTCTTTTTTGTCATTCCCACACGGTCCGTGGACGATGTGTTTCAGCACTCTCTCACGAAAAATTGGATATTTTCCGCAGGAATTTCTGCACTAACACAATTGTCAATTTCAGACTCATCTTTCAATTTAAAGTCTGGCATCACTGTAAGTAATAAGTGCGCATGTGGTAGGCTTGTTTTTGGAAATTCAATAACATGAATAATGGATTGCAATTTTCCAAATAGACCGGCTTCAAGATCTTTCAAAAGAGCGTTTTTCTTTATATTAAAAACCCGTGAGACAATATCGGGTCTATCTTCCGATCTTTCCCAAGACTCAATATTATTTAAAATTTCGGGCCGCTTTGGATTACACTTGATTGTTGTAAAAAAATCAGGTTAACTGAATTTTGTGACCATGGCCATGGCGTCTTGGTACCATTGTTGGTAATTTATTGGACTTCCTTCAAATGTAGACGGTAGTATAACAGCCTTTCCTGGTTGATCGTTGTCATCACCATGAATGTGATCAACAAATCCTTTGTAGTTGTCAACTCTAAGTTTTGGCTGGTTTGTACGTAAATAGTTCAACCTGTTTGCCTCCATTGTTACGTAGGAATCCACAATGTATTGCTGGGTAAGCCTTCCAGCATGTAGAATTGGGTTGAATTCCTTACGAACAGACATTCTATGTCCATAATAATAGATTTGGGACATTCGAGTTCTCTGATTTACACCTTGTCTCTGAAGATCTACCAACCTCCTTGTTCACCGGATGGAAATAATAATGGATAAGTCATTGCATCTAAATTCGGATCCAATATTCTTATCCTTTTTAGTTTGGAAGCATTTGGATTATGAGGATTGCATCTTTGATGAATTAAAATATCCCTATGAAATGGAGGTTATCCATCAAAATTATCAAACACAATTGCCACTTCTGATACCCTTTGCTCGTTAAACCTTCGCGGGTTAGCCTGTCGGTCATTTTTGATAGCCATTGTTATGGTATCATCAAAGCCGCTGTCGGCTACCTCTTCTACAATTTTATGTAACTTCCGGTAAGATTTTGCAAACTCATTAATTTCTTGCATGATCATAGCTACACGATGCATTAATTCGGGGTCACATTCGGTATTTGCTGGATGTTTCAACCTTTCTTCAGTTGGTTCTGCCGGATCGAGGACATACAATTGATCATATTGTCGTTGTTCTCCTTCCCATGGGTGTAGAGTTCCTGTTCTATGTTTAATCTGTCCGTGAATTCGAAAACAGAATGGTCCACCTGGAGGTAATTTAGCAAAGTTAGCTCCCATTGATGCAAATGCAAATGAATTGTTAATGGAGCGTATGTTTTTTCGAAAATTATCGGATAATGGGTCTTGCTCTGTTAGAAGACAACTTGGACTTTACGGATATTTCGGCAATGGTGGTGGATTATTTTTACCTTTGGAGCAACAACGGGTTGCCATGTTTCCTGATATTTCATCTTTAAAATTAAGAGACTGGCATGCTTGACAAACGTGCGTCATACCACCGCAATCATGCTGCAGTACGTTATTTTCGTTTTCAGTATATGAATTAATCGCATTGGATAAGACCGACCGTTGGCGGTCTAGTCGTACAGAATAACTTATGTGATCTTGTACAGCACGAACCTGTCTCCGTGCAGATGCTTCTGCGCCAGAAAGATTTGCTACTCGATTTCGTTCTTTGTTTGCGTGGGATTGTCTACGCAGTATTGCCTCTTCGCTACTTTCGTTAGAAAGGCGTTGGCGTCTTTTATCTGGATCTGCATCATTTGGTGCACGTTTTGACTCCCTGTCTTTAGTTTGTCTTGCGGCACGTTCTGCATCGGTTTCTGCGGCTCGCCTTGCTGCGACAGCTGCTTTCGTTTTGTCCAGATGTACACGACGTTCATCAGGAGATTCTAGAGATTTAGGCATTTTAATACAGAAGTACAAAATATACAGCGAATTTAAGCGCAATATTTAATACTTGGGTAGCTAATGTGCTGCTGAATGATGCTCATAGGCGTAATAATGCTCATAGGCGTAATAATGCTCATAGGCGTAATAATGCTCATAGGCGTAATAATGCACATAGGCAAATAATAGCACATAGACTTTTTACAAAAAAATGTTCAAGGATGAACAAAACAGAAATGAGTAGGTTGAAGAGATTGTAGAGTGCAAAGGTAGGTAAGGTAAGAGCGGCAAAGTAGGTAGGTAATTTAAGGTAAGAATAAAGGAATGGTAGTGGTAGGTAATGGTGGTAGAAGAACCACAAAAACAAAGGTAGCTTTTGCGCGGAGGTCAAAACTGAACCTAGTTAGCCTTAAGACGACCGAAACATCAAGGTACATGTTTGGCAGTCAGAAATACAATCGACTTTTATCGTTACATGCAAATATTAATACAATGTAGCTTAATATTGCTACGGTATTTAGAGTTATTTGTGTTTCACTCTCTTGTAGTGTAAACTGTGCAATCAGTTTTCAAACTTCGCTAAATTCTCATACCTTCAGTGAAAATCTGATACTTTCGGTTAAATTCTCATACCTTCGGTAAAAATCTCATACCTTCGGTAAAAATCTCATACCTTCGGCAAAATTCTCATACCTTCGGTAAAAATCTCATACCTTCGGTAAAATTCTCATACCTTCGGTAAAATTCTCATACCTTCGGTAAAAGTCTGATACCTTCGGTAAAAATCTGATACCTTCGGTAAAATTTTCATACCTTCGGTAAAAATCTCATACCTTCGGTAAAAGTCTCATACCTTCGGTAAAAATCTCATACCTTCGGTAAAAATGTCATACCTTCAGTAAAAAGCTCATACCTTCGGGCAAAATCTCATTCCTTCGGAAAAAATCTCATACCTTCGGTAAAAATCTCATACCTTCGGTAAAAATCTGATATCTTCGGTAAAAATCTCACACCTTCGGTAAAAATCTCATACCTTCGGTAAAATTTTCATACCTTCGGTAAAAATCTGATACCTTCGGTAAAAATCTCATACCTTTGGTAAAAATCTCATACCTTCGGTAAAAATCTGATACCTTTGGGTAAATCTCATACCTTCGGTAAAAATCTCACACCTTCGGGCAAAATCTCATACCTTCGGTAAAAATCTGATACCGTCGGGAAAATTCTCATACCTTCGGTAAAATTCTCATACCTTCGGTAAAATTCTCATACCTTCGGTAAAAGTCTGATACCTTCGGTAAAAATCTGATACCTTCGGTAAAATTTTCATACCTTCGGTAAAAATCTCATACCTTCGGTAAAAGTCTCATACCTTCGGTAAAAATCTCATACCTTCGGTAAAAATGTCATACCTTCAGTAAAAAGCTCATACCTTCGGTAAAAGTCTGATACCTTCGGTAAAAATCTGATACCTTCGGTAAAATTTTCATACCTTCGGTAAAAATCTCATACCTTCGGTAAAAGTCTCATACCTTCGGTAAAAATCTCATACCTTCGGGCAAAATCTCATACCTTTGGTAAAAATCTCATAACTTCGGTAAAAATCTGATACCTTTGGGCAAAATCTCATACCTTCGGTAAAAATCTCACACCTTCGGGCAAAATCTCGTACCTTCGGTAAAAATCTCATACCTTCAGTAAAAATCTGATACCTTTGGTTAAATTGTCATACCTTCGGTAAAAATCTCATACCTTCGGTAAAAATCTCATACCTTCGGCAAAATTATCATACCTTCGGTAAAATTCTCATACCTTCGGTAAAATTTTCATACCTTCGGTAAAATTCTCATACCTTTCGGCAAAATCTCATTCCTTCGGTAAAAATCTCATAATTTCGGGCAAAAGCTCATTCCTTCGGTAAAATTCTCATACCTTCGGTAAAATTTTCATACCTTCGGTAAAATTCTCATACCTTTCGGCAAAATCTCATTCCTTCGGTAAAAATCTCATAATTTCGGGCAAAAGCTCATTCCTTCGGTAAAATTCTCATACCTTCGGTAAAAATCTCACACTTTCGGTAAAAATCTCATACCTTCGGGCAAAAACCTCATACCTTCGGTAAAAATCTCATACCTTCGGTAAAATTCTCATACCTTCGGGCAAAAACCTCATGCCTTCGGGCAAAAACCTCATGCCTTCGTTAAAAATCTCATACCTTCGGTAAAAATCGCATACCTTCGGTAAAAATCTCATACCTTCGGTAAAAATGTCATACCTTCAGTAAAAAGCTCATACCTTCGGGCAAAATCTCATACCTTCGGTAAAAATCTCATACCTTCGGGCAAAATCTCATACCTTTGGTAAAAATCTCATAACTTCGGTAAAAATCTGATACCTTTGGGCAAAATCTCATACCTTCGGTAAAAATCTCACACCTTCGGGCAAAATCTCGTACCTTCGGTAAAAATCTCATACCTTCAGTAAAAATCTGATACCTTTGGTTAAATTGTCATACCTTCGAGCAAAATCTCATTCCTTCGGTAAAAATCTCATACCTTCGGTAAAAATCTCATACCTTCGGTAAAAATCTGATATCTTCGGTAAAAATCTCACACCTTCGGTAAAAATCTCATACCTTCGGTAAAATTTTCATACCTTCGGTAAAAATCTGATACCTTCGGTAAAAGTTTCATACCTTCGGTAAAAAACTCACACCTTCGGTAAAAATCTGACACCTTCGGTAAAAATCTCATACCTTTGGTAAAAATCTCATACCTTCGGTAAAAATCTGATACCTTTGGGCAAAATCTCATACATTCGGTAAAAATCTCACACCTTCGGGCAAAATCTCATACCTTCGGTAAAAATCTGATACCGTCGGGAAAATTCTCATACCTTCGGTAAAATTCTCATACCTTCGGTAAAATTCTCATACCTTCGGTAAAAGTCTGATACCTTCGGTAAAAATCTGATACCTTCGGTAAAATTTTCATACCTTCGGTAAAAATCTCATACCTTCGGTAAAAGTCTCATACCTTCGGTAAAAATCTCATACCTTCGGTAAAAATGTCATACCTTCAGTAAAAATCTCATACCTTCGGTAAAAGTCTCATACCTTCGGTAAAAATCTGATACCTTCGGTAAAATTTTCATACCTTCGGTAAAAATCTCATACCTTCGGTAAAAGTCTCATACCTTCGGTAAAAATCTCATACCTTCGGGCAAAATCTCATACCTTTGGTAAAAATCTCATAACTTCGGTAAAAATCTGATACCTTTGGGCAAAATCTCATACCTTCGGGCAAAATCTCGTAACTTCGGTAAAAATCTCATACCTTCAGTAAAAATCTCATACCTTCGGTTAAAATGTCATACCTTCAGGTAAATTCTGATACCTTCGGTAAAACTCGCATACCTTCGGCAAAATCTCATACCTTCGGTAAAATTCTCATACCTTCGGTAAAAATTCTCATACCTTCGGTAAAATTCTCATACCTTCGGGCAAAATCTCATACCTTCGGTAAAAATCTCATAATTTCGGGCAAAAATCTGACACCTTCGGTAAAATTCTCATACCTTCGGTAAAATTCTCATACCTTCGGTAAAATTCTCATACCTGCGGTAAAAATCCCACACCTTCGGTAAAAATCTCATACCTTCGGGCAAAAGCTCATTCCTTCGGTAAAATTCTCATACCTTCGGTAAAAATCTCACACTTTCGGTAAAAATCTCATACCTTCGGGCAAAAACCTCATACCTTCGGTAAAAATCTCATACCTTCGGTAAAATTCTCATACCTTCGGGCAAAAACCTCATGCCTTCGGGCAAAAACCTCATGCCTTCGTTAAAAATCTCATACCTTCGGTAAAAATCGCATACCTTCGGTAAAAATCTCATACCTTCGGTAAAAATTTGATACTTTCGGTAAAAGTCTCATACCTTCAGTAAAAATCTCATACCTTCGGTAAAAATCTAATACTTTCGGGCAAAAACCTCATACCTTCGGTAAAAATCTCATACCTTCGTTAAAATTCTCATACCTTCGGTAAAAGTCTCATACCTTCGGTATAAATCTGATACCTTCGGTAAAATTTTCATACCTTCGGTAAAAATCTCATACCTTCGGGCAAAATCTCATACCTTCGGTAAAATTCTCATACCTTCGGTAAAAATCTGATACCTTCGGTAAAATTTTCATACCTTCGGTAAAAATCTCATACCTTCGGTAAAAATGTCATACCTTCAGTAAAAATCTCATACCTTCGGGCAAAATCTCATTCCTTCGGTAAAAATCTCATACCTTCGGTAAAAATCTCATACCTTCGGTAAAAGTCTCATACCTTCGGTAAAAATCTCATACCTTCGGTAAAAATGTCATACCTTCAGTAAAAAGCTCATACCTTCGGGCAAAATCTCATACCTTCGGTAAAAATCTCATACCTTCGGTAAAAATCTCATACCTTCGGTAAAAATCTGATACCTTCGGTAAAAATCTCATACCTTCGGTAAAAATCTCATACCTTCGGTAAAATTTTCATACCTTCGGTAAAAATCTGATACCTTCGGTAAAAGTTTCATACCTTCGGTAAAAAACTCACACCTTCGGTAAAAATCTGACACCTTCGGTAAAAATCTCATACCTTTGGTAAAAATCTCATACCTTCGGTAAAAATCTGATACCTTTGGGCAAAATCTCATACATTCGGTAAAAATCTCACACCTTCGGGCAAAATCTCATACCTTCGGTAAAAATCTGATACCGTCGGGAAAATTCTCATACCTTCGGTAAAATTCTCATACCTTCGGTAAAATTCTCATACCTTCAGTAAAAGTCTGATACCTTCGGTAAAAATCTGATACCTTCGGTAAAATTTTCATACCTTCGGTAAAATTCTCATACCTTCGGCAAAATTATCATACCTTCGGTAAAATTCTCATACCTTCGGTAAAATTTTCATACCTTCGGTAAAATTCTCATACCTTTCGGCAAAATCTCATCCTTCGGTAAAAATCTCATAATTTCGGGCAAAAGCTCATTCCTTCGGTAAAATTCTCATACCTTCGGTAAAATTTTCATACCTTCGGTAAAATTCTCATACCTTTCGGCAAAATCTCATTCCTTCGGTAAAAATCTCATAATTTCGGGCAAAAGCTCATTCCTTCGGTAAAATTCTCATACCTTCGGTAAAAATCTCACACTTTCGGTAAAAATCTCATACCTTCGGGCAAAAACCTCATACCTTCGGTAAAAATCTCATACCTTCGGTAAAATTCTCATACCTTCGGGCAAAAACCTCATGCCTTCGGGCAAAAACCTCATGCCTTCGTTAAAAATCTCATACCTTCGGTAAAAATCGCATACCTTCGGTAAAAATCTCATACCTTCGGTAAAAATTTGATACTTTCGGTAAAAGTCTCATACCTTCAGTAAAAATCTCATACCTTCGGTAAAAATCTAATACTTTCGGGCAAAAACCTCATACCTTCGGTAAAAATCTCATACCTTCGGTAAAATTCTCATACCTTCGGTAAAAGTCTCATACCTTCGGTATAAATCTGATACCTTCGGTAAAATTTTCATACCTTCGGTAAAAATCTCATACCTTCGGGCAAAATCTCATACCTTCGGTAAAATTCTCATACCTTCGGTAAAAATCTGATACCTTCGGTAAAATTTTCATACCTTCGGTAAAAATCTCATACCTTCGGTAAAAATGTCATACCTTCAGTAAAAATCTCATACCTTCGGGCAAAATCTCATTCCTTCGGTAAAAATCTCATACCTTCGGTAAAAATCTCATACCTTCGGTAAAAGTCTCATACCTTCGGTAAAAACCTCATACCTTCGGTAAAATTCTCATACCTTCAGTAAAAGTCTGATACCTTCGGTAAAAATCTGATACCTTCGGTAAAATTTTCATACCTTCGGTAAAAATCTCATACCTTCGGTAAAAGTCTCATACCTTCGGTAAAAATCTCATACCTTCGGTAAAAATGTCATACCTTCAGTAAAATTCTCATACCTTTCGGCAAAATCTCATTCCTTCGGTAAAAATCTCATAATTTCGGGCAAAAGCTCATTCCTTCGGTAAAATTCTCATACCTTCGGTAAAAATCTCACACTTTCGGTAAAAATCTCATACCTTCGGGCAAAAACCTCATACCTTCGGTAAAAATCTCATACCTTCGGTAAAATTCTCATACCTTCGGGCAAAAACCTCATGCCTTCGGGCAAAAACCTCATGCCTTCGGTAAAAATCTCATACCTTCGGTAAAAATCGCATACCTTCGGTAAAAATCTCATACCTTCGGTAAAAATTTGATACTTTCGGTAAAAGTCTCATACCTTCAGTAAAAATCTCATACCTTCGGTAAAAATCTAATACTTTCGGGCAAAAACCTCATACCTTCGGTAAAAATCTCATACCTTCGGTAAAATTCTCATACCTTCGGTAAAAGTCTCATACCTTCGGTATAAATCTGATACCTTCGGTAAAATTTTCATACCTTCGGTAAAAATCTCATACCTTCGGGCAAAATCTCATACCTTCGGTAAAATTCTCATACCTTCGGTAAAAATCTGATACCTTCGGTAAAATTTTCATACCTTCGGTAAAAATCTCATACCTTCGGTAAAAATGTCATACCTTCAGTAAAAATCTCATACCTTCGGGCAAAATCTCATACCTTCGGGCAAAATCTCATTCCTTCGGTAAAAATCTCATACCTTCGCTAAAAATCTCATACCTTCGGTAAAAGTCTCATACCTTCGGTAAAAACCTCATACCTTCGGTAAAATTCTCATACCTTCAGTAAAAGTCTGATACCTTCGGTAAAAATCTGATACCTTCGGTAAAATTTTCATACCTTCGGTAAAAATCTCATACCTTCGGTAAAAGTCTCATACCTTCGGTAAAAATCTCATACCTTCGGTAAAAATGTCATACCTTCGGTAAAATTCTCATACTTTCGGTCAAAATCTGATACCTTCGGTAAAAATCTCATACCTTCGGGCAAAAGCTCATTCCTTCGGTAAAATTCTCATACCTTCGGTAAAAATCTCACACTTTCGGTAAAAATCTCATACCTTCGGGCAAAAACCTCATACCTTCGGTAAAAATCTCATACCTTCGGTAAAATTCTCATACCTTCGGGCAAAAACCTCATGCCTTCGGGCAAAAACCTCATGCCTTCGTTAAAAATCTCATACCTTCGGTAAAAATCGCATACCTTCGGTAAAAATCTCATACCTTCGGTAAAAATTTGATACTTTCGGTAAAAGTCTCATACCTTCGGTAAAAATCTCATACCTTCGGTAAAAATCTCATACTTTCGGGCAAAAACCTCATACCTTCGGTAAAAATCTCATTCCTTCGTTAAAAATCTCATACCTTCGGTAAAAGTCTCATACCTTCGGTAAAAATCTCATACCTTCGGTAAAAATCTCATACCTTCGGTAAAAATCTCATACCTTCGGGCAAAATCTCATACCTTCGGTAAAATTCTCATACCTTCGGTAAAAATCTGATACCTTCGGTAAAAATCTCATACCTTCGGTAAAAATCTCATACCTTCGGTAAAAATCTCATACCTTCGTTAAAATCTGATACCTTCGGGCAAAATCTCATTCCTTCGGTAAAAATCTCATACCTTCGGTAAAAATCTCATACCTTCGGTAAAATCTCATACCTTCGGTAAAAATCTCATACCTTCGGTAAAAATCTCATACCTTCGGTAAAAATCTCATACCTTCGGGCAAAATCTCATACCTTCGGTAAAAATCTCATGCCTTCGGTAAAAATCTCATACCTTCGGTAAAAATCGCATACCTTCGGTAAAAATCTCATACCTTCGGTAAAAATCTCATACTTCGGTAAAATCTCATACCTTCGGTAAAAATCTCATACCTTCGGTAAAAATCTCATACCTTCGGGCAAAAACCTCATACCTTCGGTAAAAATCTCATACCTTCGGTAAAATTCTCATACCTTCGGTAAAAGTCTCATACCTTCGGTATAAATCTGATACCTTCGGTAAAATTTTCATACCTTCGGTAAAAATCTCATACCTTCGGGCAAAATCTCATACCTTCGGTAAAATTCTCATACCTTCGGTAAAAATCTGATACCTTCGGTAAAAATCTCATACCTTCGGTAAAAATCTCATACCTTCGGTAAAAATCTCATACCTTCGGTAAAAATCTCATACCTTCGGGCAAAATCTCATACCTTCGGGCAAAATCTCATACCTTCGGTAAAATTCTCATACCTTCGGTAAAAATCTCATACCTTCGGTAAAAGTCTCATACCTTCGGTAAAAATCTCATACCTTCGGTAAAAATCTCATACCTTCGGTAAAATCTCATACCTTCGGTAAAAATTTGATACCTTCGGTAAAATTTTCATACCTTCGGCAAAAATCTCATACCTTCGGTAAAATTCTCATACCTTCGGTAAAAATCTGATACCTTCGGTAAAAATCTCATACCTTCGGTAAAATTCTCATACCTTCGGCAAAATCTCATTCCTTCGGTAAAAATCTCATACCTTCGGGCAAAACCTCATCCTTCGGTAAAATTCTCATACCTTCGGTAAAAATCTGATACCTTCGGTAAAAATCTCATACTTTCGGGCAAAAACCTCATACCTTCGGGAAAAATCTCATACCTTCGGTAAAATCTGACACCTTCGGGCAAAAATCTCATACCTTCGGGCAAAAACCTCATGCCTTCGGTAAAAATCTCATTCCTTCGGTAAAAATCGCATACCTTCGGTAAAAGTCTCATACCTTCGGTAAAAATCTCATACCTTCGGTAAAAGTCTCATACCTTCGGTAAAAATCTCATACCTTCGGTAAAAATCTGATACCTTCGGTAAAATCTCATACCTTCGGTAAAAAACTCATACCTTCGGTAAAAATCTGACACCTTCGGTAAAAATCTCATACCTTCGGTAAAAATCTCATACCTTCGGTAAAAATCTGATACCTTCGGGCAAAATCTCATACCTTCGGTAAAAATCTCACACCTTCGGGCAAAATCTCATACCTTCGGTAAAAATCTCATACCTTCGGGAAAAATCTCATACCTTCGGTAAAATTCTCATACCTTCGGTAAAATCTCATACCTTCGGTAAAATCTCATACCTTCGGTAAAAATCTCATACCTTCGGTAAAATTCTCATACCTTCGGTAAAAATCTCATACCTTCGGTAAAATCTCATACCTTCGGTAAAATCTCATACCTTCGGTAAAAATCTCATACCTTCGGTAAAATCTCATACCTTCGGTAAAAATCTCATACCTTCGGTAAAAATCTCATACCTTCGGTAAAAATCTCATACCTTCGGGCAAAATCTCATACCTTCGGTAAAAATCTCATACCTTCGGTAAAAATCTGATACCTTCGGTAAAATTGTCATACCTTCGGTAAAAATCTCATACCTTCGGCAAAAATATCATACCTTCGGTAAAAATCTGATACCTTCATGAAAATTCTCATACCTTCGGTAAAATTCTCATACCTTCGGTAAAATTTTCATACCTTCGGTAAAATTCTCATACCTTTCGGCAAAATCTCATTCCTTCGGTAAAAATCTCATAACTTCGGGCAAAAGCTCATTCCTTCGGTAAAATTCTCATACCTTCGGTAAAAATCTCATACCTTCGGGCAAAAACCTCATACCTTCGGTAAAAATCTCATACCTTCGGTAAAATTCTCATACCTTCGGGCAAAACCTCATGCCTTCGGGCAAAAACCTCATGCCTTCGTTAAAAATCTCATACCTTCGGTAAAAGTCTCATACCTTCGGTAAAAATCTCATACCTTCGGTAAAAATCTCATACCTTCGGGCAAAATCTCATACCTTCGGTAAAAATTTGATACTTTCGGTAAAAGTCTCATACCTTCGGTAAAATTCTCATACCTTCGGTAAAAATCTCATACCTTCGGGCAAAATCTCATACCTTCGGTAAAATTCTCATACCTTCGGTAAAAATCTGATACCTTCGGTAAAATTTTCATACCTTCGGTAAAAATCTCATACCTTCGGTAAAAATGTCATACCTTCAGTAAAAATCTCATACCTTCGGGCAAAATCTCATTCCTTCGGTAAAAATCTCATACCTTCGGTAAAAATCTCATACCTTCGGTAAAATTCTCATACCTTCGGTAAAAATCTGATACCTTCGGTAAAATTTTCATACCTTCGGTAAAAATCTCATACCTTCGGTAAAAATCTCATACCTTCGGTAAAAATGTCATACCTTCGGTAAAAATCTCATACCTTCGGTAAAAATCTCATACCTTCGGTAAAAATCTCATACCTTCGGTAAAAATCTCATACCTTCGGGCAAAATCTCATACCTTCGGTAAAAATCTCATACCTTCGGGCAAAATCTCATACCTTCGGTAAAAATCTCATACCTTCGGTAAAAATCTGATACCTTTGGTTAAATTCTCATACCTTCGGTAAAAATCTCATACCTTCGGTAAAAATCTCATACCTTCGGCAAAATTATCATACCTTCGGTAAAAATCTGATACCTTCATGAAAATTCTCATACCTTCGGTAAAATTCTCATACCTTCGGTAAAATTTTCATACCTTCGGTAAAATTCTCATACCTTCGGTCAAAATCTCATTCCTTCGGTAAAATTCTCATACCTTCGGTAAAAATCTCATACCTTCGGGCAAAAACCTCATACCTTCGGTAAAAATCTCATACCTTCGGTAAAATTCTCATACCTTCGGGTAAAATCTCATACCTTCGGGCAAAAACCTCATGCCTTCGTTAAAAATCTCATACCTTCGGTAAAAATCTCATACCTTCGGTAAAAGTCTCATACCTTCGGTAAAAATCTGATACCTTCGGTAAAAGTCTCATACCTTCGGTAAAAATCTCATACCTTCGGTAAAAATCTCATACCTTCGGGCAAAAATCTCATACCTTCGGTAAAATTCTCATACCTTCGGTAAAAATCTGATACCTTCGGTAAAATTTTCATACCTTCGGTAAAAATCTCATACCTTCGGTCAAAATCTCATACCTTCGGTAAAATTCTCATACCTTCGGTAAAAATCTCATACCTTCGGTAAAATTCTCATACCTTCGGTAAAAATCTCATACCTTCGGTAAAAATCTCATACCTTCGGTAAAAATCTCATACCTTCGGGCAAAATCTCATACCTTCGGTAAAAATCTCATACCTTCGGTAAAAATCTCATACCTTCGGTAAAAATCTCATACCTTCGGTAAAAATCTCATACCTTCGGTAAAATCTCATACCTTCGGGAAAAATCTCATACCTTCGGGCAAAATCTCATACCTTCGGTAAAATTCTCATACCTTCGGTAAAAATCTGATACCTTCGGTAAAAATGTCATACCTTCAGTAAAAATCTCATACCTTCGGTAAAAATCTCATACCTTCGGTAAAATCTGATACCTTCGGTAAAAATCTCATACCTTCGGTAAAAATCTCATACCTTCGGTAAAAATCTCATACCTTCGGTAAAAATCTCATACCTTCGGTAAAAATCTCATACCTTCGGTAAAAATCTCATACCTTCGGTAAAAATCTCATACCTTCGTTAAAAATCTCATACCTTCGGTAAAAATCTCATACCTTCGGTAAAATCTCATACCTTCGGTAAAAATCTCATACCTTCGGTAAAAATCTCATACCTTCGGGCAAAAATCTCATACCTTCGGTAAAAATCTCATACCTTCGGTAAAAATCTCATACCTTCGGTAAAATTCTCATACCTTCGGTAAAATCTCATACCTTCGGTAAAAATCTCATACATTCGGTAAAAATCTCATACCTTCGGTAAAAATCTCATACCTTCGGTAAAAATCTCAGACCTTCGGTAAAATTCTCATACCTTCGGTAAAAATCTGACACCTTCGGTTAAATCTCATACCTGCGGTAAAAATCTCATACCTTCGGCAAAAATCTCATACCTTCGGGCAAAAACCTCATACCTTCGTTAAAAATCTCATACCTTCGGTAAAAATCGCATACCTTCGGTAAAATTCTCATACCTTCGGTAAAAATCTGATACCTTCGGGCAAAATCTCATACCTTCGGTAAAATCTCATACCTTCGGTAAAAATCTGATACCTTCGGTAAAAATCTCATACCTTCGGTAAAAATCTCATACCTTCGGTAAAATCTCATACCTTCGGTAAAAATCTCATACCTTCGGGTAAAATCTCATACCTTCGGTAAAAATCTCATACCTTCGGTAAAAATCTCATACCTTCGGTAAAAATCTCATACCTTCGGTAAAAATCTCATACCTTCGGTAAAAATCTCATACCTTCGGGCAAAATCTCATACCTTCGGTAAAATCTCATACCTTCGGTAAAAATCTCATACCTTCGGTAAAATTCTCATACCTTCGGTAAAAATCTGATACCTTCGGTAAAATTCTCATACCTTCGGTAAAAATCTCATACCTTCGGGCAAAATCTCATACCTTCGGTAAAATTCTCATACCTTCGGTAAAAATCTGATACCTTCGGTAAAATACTCATACCTTCGGTAAAAATCTCATACCTTCGGCAAAAATCTCATACCTTCGGTAAAATCTCATACCTTCGGTAAAAATCTCATACCTTCGGTAAAAATCTCATACCTTCGGTAAAAATCTCATACCTTCGGTAAAATCTCATACCTTCGGTAAAAATCTCATACCTTCGGTAAAAATCTCATACCTTCGGTAAAAATCTCATACCTTCGGTAAAAATCTCATACCTTCGGTAAAATCTCATACCTTCGGTAAAATCTCATACCTTCGGTAAAAATCTCATACCTTCGGTAAAAATCTCATACCTTCGGGAAAAATCTCATACCTTCGGTAAAATCTCATACCTTCGGTAAAAATCTCATACCTTCGGTAAAATCTCATACCTTCGGTAAAAATCTCATACCTTCGGTAAAAATCTCATACCTTCGGTAAAAATCTCATACCTTCGGTAAAAATCTCATACCTTCGGTAAAAATCTCATACCTTCGGTATAAATCTGATACCTTCGGTAAAATTTTCATACCTTCGGTAAAAATCTCATACCTGCGGTAAAAATCCCACACCTTCGGCAAAAATCTCATACCTTCGGGCAAAAACCTCATACCTTCGTTAAAAATCTCATACCTTCGGTAAAAATCGCATACCTTCGGTCAAAATCTCATACCTTCGGTAAAAATCTCATACCTTCGGGAAAAATCTCATACCTTCGGTTAAAATCTCATACCTTCGGTAAAAATCACATACCTTCGGCAAAAGTCTCATACCTTCGGGAAAAATCTCATACCTTCTGTAAAAATCTCATACCTTCGGTAAAAATCTCATACCTTCGGTAAAAATCTCATACCTTCGGTAAAAATCTCATACCTTCGGTAAAAATCTCATACCTTCGGTAAAAATCTCATACCTTCGGTAAAAATCTCATACCTTCGGTAAAAATCTCATACCTTCGGTAAAAATCTCATACCTTCGGTAAAAATCTCATACCTTCGGTAAAAATCTCATACCTTCGGTAAAAATCTCATACCTTCGGTAAAAATCTCATACCTTCGGTAAAATTCTCATACCTTCGGTAAAAATCTCATACCTTCGGTAAAAATCTCATACCTTCGGTAAAATCTCATACCTTCGGTAAAAATCTCATACCTTCGGGAAAAATCTCATACCTTCGGTAAAAATCTCATACCTTCGGTAAAAATCTCATACCTTCGGTAAAAATCTCATACCTTCGGTAAAAATCTCATACCTTCGGTAAAAATCTCATACCTTCGGTAAAAATCTCATACCTTCGGGAAAAATCTCATACCTTCGGTAAAAATCTCATACCTTCGGTAAAAATCTCATACCTTCGGTAAAAATCTCATACCTTCGGTAAAAATCTCATACCTTCGGTAAAATTCTCATACCTTCGGTAAAATCTCATACCTTCGGTAAAAATCTCATACCTTCGGTAAAATTCTCATACCTTCGGTAAAAATCTCATACCTTCGGTAAAATCTCATACCTTCGGTAAAATCTCATACCTTCGGTAAAAATCTCATACCTTCGGTAAAATTCTCATACCTTCGGTAAAAATCTGATACCTTCGGTAAAATCTCATACATTCGGTAAAATCTGATACCTTCGGTAAAATTTCATACCTTCGGTAAAAATCTCATACCTTCGGGCAAAATCTCATACCTTCGGTAAAATTCTCATACCTTCGGTAAAAATCTGATACCTTCGGTAAAAATCTCATACCTTCGGTCAAAAAGCTCATACCTTCGGTAAAATTCTCATTACTTCGGTAAAAATCTCATACCTTCGGCAAAATCTCATACCTTCGGTAAAAATCTCATACCTTCGGTAAAAATCTCATACCTTCGGTAAAATTCTCATACCTTCGGTAAAAATCTGATACCTTCGGTAAAATTTTCATACCTTCGGTAAAAATCTCATACCTTCGGGCAAAATCTCATACCTTCGGTAAAATTCTCATACCTTCGGTAAAAATCTGATACCTTCGGTAAAAATCTCATACCTTCGGGCAAAATCTCATACCTTCGGTAAAATTTTCATACCTTCGGTAAAAATCTGATACCTTCGGTAAAAGTCTCATACCTTCGGTAAAAATCTCATACCTTCGGTAAAAATCTCATACCTTCGGTAAAATTCTCATACCTTCGGGCAAAAACCTCATGCCTTTGGGCAAAAACCTCATGCCTTCGTTAAAAATCTCATACCTTCGGTAAAATCTCATACCTGCGGTAAAAATCTCACACTTTCGGTAAAATCTCATACCTTCGGTAAAAATCTCACACCTTCGGTAAAAATCTCATGCCTTCGGGTAAAAACCTCATACCTTCGTTAAAAATCTCATACCTTCGGGCAAAATCTCATACCTTCGTTAACAATCTCATACCTTCGGGCAAAATCTCATACCTTCGGTAAAATCTCATACCTTCGGTCAAAATCTCATACCTTCGGTAAAAATCTCATACCTTCGGGTAAAATCTCATACCTTCGGTAAAAATCTCATACCTTCGGTAAAATCTCATACCTTCGGTAAAAATCTCATACCTTGGGTAAAAATCTCATACCTTCGGGAAAAATCTCATACCTTCGGTAAAATTCTCATACCTTCGGTAAAAATCTCATACCTTCGGTAAAATTTTCATACCTTCGGTAAAAGTCTCATATGTTCGGTAAAAATGTCATACCTTCAGTAAAAATCTCATACCTTCGGTAAAATTCTCATACCTTCGGTACAAATCTCATTACTTCGGTAAAAATCTCATACCTTCGGTAAAAATCTCATACCTTCGGTAAAAATCTCATACCTTTGGTAAAAATCTGATAGCTTCGGTAAAAATCTCACACCTTCGGTAAAAGTCTCATACCTTCGGTACAAATCGCATACCTTCGGTAAAAATCTCATACCTTCGTTAAAAATTTGACACCTTCGGTAAAATTCTCATACTTTCGGTAAAATTCTCATACCTTCGGTATAATTCTCATACTTTCGGCAAAAATCTCACACCTTCGGTAAAAATCTCATACCTTCGGGCAAAAACCTCATACCTTCGTTAAAAATCTGATACTTTCGGTAAAAGTCTCATACCTTCGGTAAAAATCTGATACTTTCGGGCAAACTCTCATACCTTCGGTATAATTCTCATACCTTCGGGAAAAATCTCACACCTTCGGTAAAAATCTCATACCTTCGTTAAAAATCTGACACCTTCGGTAAAATTCTCATACCTTCGGTAAAAATCGCATACCTTCGGTAAAATTCTCATACCTTCGGTAAAAATCTCACACTTTCGGTAAAAATCTCATACCTTCGGGCAAAAACCTCATACCTTCGGTAAAAATCTCATACCTTCGGTAAAATTCTCATACCTTCGGGCAAAAACCTTATGCCTTCGGGCAAAAACCTCATGCCTTCGTTAAAAATCTCATACCTTCGGTAAAAATCGCAAAGCTTCGGTAAAAATCGCAAAGCTTCGGTAAAAATCGCAAAGCTTCGGTAAAAATCTCATACCTTCGGTAAAAATCTGATACCTTCGGTAAAATTTTCATACCTTCGGTAAAAATCTCATACCTTCGGTAATAGTCTCATACCTTCGGTAAAAATCTTATACCTTCGGTAAAAATGTCATACCTTCAGTAAAAATCTCATACCTTCGGGCCAAATCTCATTCCTGCGGTAAAAATCTCATACCTTCGGTAAAAATCTCATACCTTCGGTAAAAATCTCATACCTTCGGTAAAAATCTGATATCTTCGGTAAAAATCGCACACCTTCGGTAAAAATCTCATACCTTCGGTAAAAATCGCACACCTTCGGTAAAAATCTCATACTTTCGGTAAAAATCCGATACTTTCGGTAAAAGTCTCATACCTTCGGTAAAATTCTCATACCTTCGGTAAACATCTGATACTTTCGGGCAAACTCTCATACCTTCGGTATAATTCTCATACCTTCGGGAAAAATCTCACACCTTCGGTAAAAATCTCATACCTTCGGGCAAAAACCTCATACCTTCGGGAAAAATCTCATAACTTCGGTAAAAATCTGATACCTTCGGTAAAATTCTCATACCTTCGGTAAAAATCTGATACCTTCTGTAAAATTCTCATACCTTCGGTAAAAAATTCATGCCTTCGGTAACATTACACATTACACTATTAAATGTAGTTTTTATTCATTTGGCTACTAACATAGACTTATATTTCCAACTCCAACAAACAAAATCTTTCAAAAACCGGGAAATTATAAACTTATGTTGAACACAAATTCTGTAATTTTTAAATTGCTTTCGTATCCCCCATGCCTCCACTTTTTATATGAAGTTTGTTCAATGCTTTTGTGTTTGTGTAATGACTAATATTAAACTTCGATTGCCATTGAAGATATTAATAGTTTATGGTAATACGAAATTAATTAAACACCAATTTAAACCTTCCCACATTTTGGTGAAGTAAAAATAACATACGTGGGAAGCGGAATATTTTTGAGAAAAGCGATTACAGTAAATTTATACAGTAAGTCAAGCAACTTTAACGAAAAATATCTTGAAAAGCTTGAGCCGTGGCAAGACCGATATTATAATGTTGCCACGGGCATTCGGAAATCATCGGTTTAAGCGTGCGGGTATATTTGCATGGTTCTTCGCTGCATATTTAATTCACTCTTATAAATAATTCACCATTTGCGGAATATTCTCGCTTAAGACTCAAGCCGATCTCCACATATCCATGTTTTTTTCCGGTCATATTTAATGAGTTATAAAACGTTATAACTTGTTCAGCTCGCCTTTTTGTATGCCAACTAAAAGCGACCATTATATACGTGACGATTTCATATGTTATGAAACCTTAAAGCCCACGTTGTCGGACTTTTATAATTTTAACTTACCATTACGAATGCTATCCGGTCACGTATTCCAACATATTTAGCACTGGTGACCAGATGGTTGTTTGGTGGTGACATTTATCATTACCGTTTACATTGGTACTTGAGAACCACTTGGATTTCTAGCCGCAAAGCCGTAAATAAACTTAAATATTAATGGTAAAGTTAAATTCAGCAACAGCATTATGATTGTGTTTACTACATCGCGATGAAGTATTATATGAGTCTCAACCTGGACCTAACCGTTGTGGTAGTCATTATTCAACACGGACGCTTTCTAAAATCGTAAAATTTTAATTTCAAAACTGAAATACTCGAGCTTTCAGTTGTTTACAACATTGAATTTTTGAAAAATTGGTTGGCATAAGGTAAGATCTCTATAACTGATGACGGGTGAACTCTATAAACAAATTATTTTAGTACGCCCGAAATTATATAGAAATAGAGCGATAATTCATTGGGTCTCAAGAATCCCAAAATATTCAAATATATGTAACACACTTGCCTGATGGGTTTTCAACGCTTAAGTGACTTTTATTACGTTCTCCAGTTTATGAGGTTTGCAGAAGAGTTTACAAACACCCAGTAACTCAAAAGTTTTATTCCGACGGGCGTATCAGAGGATTTTGGCTTTTCCCATTTCGACTTCCGGACACTACTGAAGTTTCGGAAAGCAGATTGATGGGCCGTCATAAATACTTGGATAAGTTAACTCTTATTGCTTTATATTTTGTCTGCTGCAAAATTAGTTTTCTTTCAACTTAAGATGGTTTAATAGGATTTTGGCGCTTAGTAAATTAGATTATGGTATTTTAAGAACATAAGACGACAGTGAAAGTTAATGGTACCCCAATAACTTGTAGATGCTAACGCTCCAACTGGACTCAAGCTTGTTGCAATAAAATGTTACAAAAACACATAAAACTGGTTAGAAAAGGAGTTTGGTTTGTAGAGTTTGTTGGGAGCGCGAACATTTATTGGGATGCCACGGACGACAAAATGAAAGTACGTGAGGAACGATCAGGCCTAAAGACCAGAGATTTAAGGTTGGTTTTGAAATGCTGGTTGCACAGAGTTGTCATGGTTCTGCTCGGATACGGAGCGTACCGTAAATTTTATGGTACCACATCCTTGAACCAATACATGGGCGAAATAATATTTTTTGCAATTACGGCTACGGGAGTATTCTCAAGTCACCTTCATGTAATAGCGTGTATGCAACATGCGTCTTGCATTTGCGCCTATGTAAACGGACTTCTAAGCGTTACCAACAGCTTCAAGAGTTCGGGGACATCCAGTATCCAAAAATTGTCTGTGACAACAATCCTCAACTTGGTGTACGCCTACGGAGCGTTTGTAACCGTCATCGTTTTACCACTTGTATTTCCGTTCGGCCTGCACTGGTTTTCCCCATGCAAGCCACCGATTGCTGGCTATTTCCTCTTGCCACAATGTTTGGAGTATTGTCCACTATATCCTGATGGTAGCCCGCTATATCTTCTTGTGTGCTTTCGAGCTGTCAAATTGCTCGTATTTCTAGGCAACTACTGGATGTGGTCCTTTGGGATTGGCATCGCGGCACTGTCACGGAGCACATTATTGATTCTTTGTACGTTGACGCTCAGAGAATGTCTTCGGAGGTAAATTATTATTAAAGCGTTTAGTTCGAATTATAAATAAATTATTTTGCGCTAACGTCAATTCCTTTCCGCAGGTTTCAGCATAACTTCTGTAAGGGAGATATATCTCCATACCAAATCACAATCCAGTACAGAACCTTGCAGTTGCTGGGAACAATGATCAACGAAATACAGCAGTCGTACATGATGACAGGAATCGTGCTCGCCGGAATCCTCTCACAAACTTTCGGAACTGTTGTACTGGCTAAATCATTTGCATCCAATGACAATTGGGTTGCGGTTGCCATTTTCATTTTGATCTTGTTTAATGGCGTCTCAATTACGGTAGTACTCACTGGCGGAATGGCAACAATCTTTGAACAATCGGAGGATAATTTTGCATGTCTTCGCCACAAGCGGATTATTGATAAAATGAACGGCGTAGGCGTTGCGCATTTTCGACTTACGGAAAGGTACAATAAGAGCTATGGTCTGATGAAAGTAAAATTTGGATCCCTTAATTTTGTAGAGAAGGGGACTACTTTGAAATGCATTGATTTTGCTAATGATCTGACGGTGCAACTACTGCTAGTTACAATGTAGTTTAATTTTTATGAATATGTGTCAGAAATCTAGTCCTCAAACTGGTTGATGAAAGCACGTTTGAAAGTAAGGCAAACGCATTTGAAGCACATATTGAGTTATTATTTCATCAACATTAAATTTAGATAATCTTGAAGAAGCTGCAAATATTTCACTGGATACGAATGACATGTGTGAACAACACAAAAACAATTATATACGTATGGAAATTTAACTGCGTATTACAGAACTCATAATGCGCTCTTTGTTTCAAGTCGCCCATTGAAATAGGAAAACACAGTGCAAAGTGACATGCGTGATACGTTTTAGATATTTGCAACATACATGCATCAATTCACTTTCAATTCATGAAATATTCCTAATTCTAAAGTATACGTCCAATTTGTAATAAAAGTAACTTAAATAAAACTGTCCTCACTAATCATTAAGCATTATTGTAGATTTATACTGAACGTTTACATATAATATGGATGTTTCATTTAACAAACATTAACATTCAATTCCGTGAAATCATCACTCCAAGATTTAAATGAATGCGAGTTTCCCGGAGCGGCTCGAAAAAGCCTCGGTGTATTTTTGAGACGTTTAGAATATTTCACACTACGGAATACAAAATAAGGTTTGACCAATGAATCCAAGTTGCATCCAATGATTAGAATTATCCGTTGGAGCTTAAAATGAAGGAATATGCTATGGAATCTCAGTTGTTGATGTATAGATAGGACAACATTGTTCAAATAACTGTCTGCCAGCGACTCCTCTAGCACCCTTTCTTTCGAGTATTTGAGACGGGACAGGCTTTCAGATAATTAATGGACACTCTTCTTTGTTAGTGTCGACTCCCATTTAGATACTGGAACTGTTTGAAAAAAGCACATTCCGTATTTTCCATAGTTTTGATGTTGTAATATGATTAAGAAAATCGATCGCGCAGTGTATATTTTTACTCGCTTAACAACAAAGATATACCTCCATAAAAACATTTTGTTCTTGGCGAACACCATTTATGCCGACTTAGGGAACACGAAACAAAATTAAGTAACTGCTGAGCCTTGGAAACAATTTCAATGAACATTTGAACGGGTAAACTTCGATCGGCTATAAAAGCATGTCCTGGTTATGACTGGACAATTCTTACAATCAAATACAATCCATATGAGTGTGCGTGTGAAAGGATATGTTGTCTACTTCAACCGCAACTCAAATATAGTTATGATGTTGTACCATAAAATGCGCGTTTGTGGAATGCATACAAGCGATATGGACGAAACCGTCCAAACGAGCAAATCCGAGGTCAATCCAATAATTTTGGTACGTCATTGAAGAGTGAATTTATTGTTAATTCGAGATATATGTGTCACTTGCATAAACAAAACCTTCAACGAAATAGTAAAAAGTGCATTAGTTCCTACGGTAATATCTTGTATCCCAAATGTTTAGCTGCTAATTATCGGCCGTGGTGTCCTCGCTCAAAGAGCGGATGTAAACCTCCTAACCAAAAACCAAGAGTGTCTCAGAGCATCTCGAAATAATCAGCGAAAGATACTCCGCTACGAATTCTTGTCCCAAGTACCAAAACTCTCCGTACTTAAATTTGATCGGCATCACCGAAGCAACCATCTTTGATCTAATTCTGTTCTTATATGTCTTGGCCTTTACAAACCGAATCCGAGCTCGTAATCGGTTCACCTTAACAGCATAATCAACTGATTCAGCGATTTCACATACTATAGGAACAATTGCGGCATTGCACACAGCTAACCATATAAACAAGAACAGGAAGGTCAGATAAACTGGAAAAGATATTTCGTGCGGTGATTGCCTCACACAAAGCCAACATGCTGTAACACAACCCCAGAAAAAGCCGCACATTGCTAGAAACGTGGCAAGTTTGAGAAAGTCGAACATTCTATAAACTATTAAGCGAAGTTGTGTATATATTGTATAGAAACTTGCTGCGTCACGAATGCGCGCAATTAGAACGTGTATGATTATATCTGTCCTTCCCAAGGCTACCAAAAGGATACCAAGTAAACTAAAACATATGCGACTAAAATCTAGGACGCAGATGAATGTCCAGGCTGTGCGGACGGCCACGGCGGCGACAATCCAATTCAATTTCCGATTGACTGGATCGGGAAGTATCTCTTCGAGAAGGTAATACATTGGATCATAGCCCGTGTACAAGGCGCTCAGCACTACAATGTATGGTAGCACCGTCAAAATCGGGACCATTGCTGTAGCCAGAATTAGCTGCAGGTTTTCGCAGCTTGACAGACGCGCACCCAATATTTCACGACGACCCGTGCTCGAATATTCTGAAAGTAAACAGGTTAAAAAATGTAAAATGGATAAATACAAGTACATAAATATGAATTGCTAAAATGTTCCCTCACCTCGCACAATTTGCTCTGACAATGAAACGATATCATTTATGCTACGTACAATAGTTTTCCGTTGGAGGCCAGCGGCTACAAATAGAGCCAACGCACCGTGCGATACCAATATACCTCCACATACAATAATTTCGTTCACGGTTCCGAAATGGGGATAGCTGTTGTACAGAAAGTGCTTCAGTGCAACGTAAATATAGATGTTAGAGTACAGCCACATTAGAAGTATCGACAAACAAACCGGAATTTGTGTCCAAATGGGTCTGGGCAGTAGCTGGGAATAGTTCTTATTCCACTTGGCAGGCATGGGCCACCAGTAAAAGTGGATTCCGCTGTGGAGGCGAAACGCCAACTTCTCAATGTTTGTAAGCGACATTTCCAGAAACGCAAGGAATGACTGCAAGGTTAGCAACCGAAACAATTCAGACGACAGACGCTAGGCGAGTAACTTGAAATGGTGCGTCGTGTATGCGTAATGCGGTGTAATTGAATTTTCTCGATCAACTTTTGACCCGCTTACAACTTAAAAGTAATCAACTATTACAACGTACACGGAAGTCACCCCAAACTATTTGGAGCGTTTACCTGTAGCCAAATGGACGGTCAGACACGTGTGCTAATTATTCTAAAGATATTAATACAGAGCTAATTTAAGTAATACATTTTTTCAATTTACGATTTCCCTCTTATATTTGTCAATCTTATATACATAATACAAAGCTTTATGTATAACTCATAACTAGTTTGTCCGTCCGAGAAATTAAAAAAAAAACCTATTAAATTTTGAAAATGTAGCGAATACATTAAAAATGATATTAAGTGTCCGGCCATAAAGCACAAGCCGAATATAAAGGAAAAACAAAATTGTTAAAGCAATTGGCTATTAAAGGCTTACAAAATTAAATTCTATCAATTCATGTAATTGGATAACACGTCTTCATATGTAATCAATGCGACAGACAATTTTTTGTTTGTAAATGTATTATTCGTGTCTAGCAGTACATTACTAGAAGGAAAAGCATTCCCAAAGCAATTATTTTATCTTCAAAGAAAATTTTGATGATAAATTAGTACTACAATGATTTTTTTGGAGATGAATAACATTTTCTCATTCCAAATCCGTAACCATTTCGCTGAAGCAATTCTTTATATATTGAAATACTACCAGTACCACGGTAAATTATTATGAATGAAATTGGATGTGGACAGACGGCGCTCTGAATTTGAACTGGAAATCCAGCCGTTACAATTATGAACGTTGTAACATTAGAGAAGCCAGGCACATTCAACATGTGCTGCCTCTACTTCCAGCATCTGGGTAAACGGACATTAAATTGGTGACAGATTCGTCCTCCCGTCCTCGCCTTTAGAACCAGGAACACGGTCCACTGTAAAAAAAACTTTATGAATGCCCAAACTCGTTCCCTATCCATTTTGTGAAACTCGCCAACGCTCAAGGCGATTGGTGGACAACGTATGTAGCATCTCTTTGACCATCTGCATCCACCCCATAACTTTGTGTCTTTTAGTGCACGTGTGGAATGGAGGATGGACCGACTGCCTAAGTCCAATACAATGCAACACACGCATACAACAATTAGCGTTATGCAGGACATGCCGAACTATATATAAAAAGGAAATCCAATCCAAAACGCAAGCAGTGAAAACTGGATGAAGATGACACAGGCGGCTCCAACAAATTGGATTGTCGCCCAGAAGAATTTTTGAAAGCACTGATTGCTAGCAATGACCAAGATTTGCACCTGTCCATATAGGGTTCCAAGTTGACAATTCGGTTGTCAAATCGGACCGCCCTTGCAGCCAACCTGTTTATTCATGGATGAAAGTACGTGTCTAAATTTTGTTACTGATTATTACTCAAAACTACTGGCCTATCACTAACCTATCTGTTTCACGTTGCTTCCAATTTCGTCCAGCGTCACAAATCCGAGAGCAACCAAGTTGGCTGATATTATTCCAAGGGGCAACAGAGTGACAAGCTGAATAACAAATATTATTCTTCTTGTGGCTACGTTTGAGCCATTGTAGCAGCATTTTGTCGTGCCAAACGATTGGCAAAATTTGAAGTAAATTTGGTGTAGATACGGTAAAAGAAAGGGTATTCCAGAGATAACAAACGTAATGAAAACAATGCAGCCGATTGAAAACGAAAAATAGAAATTGTGAAAGCTTTCATGCTCGATCCATTCTGACGCTGTTTCTAAAAGAAGCCTTGGATTACGCGATCCCTTTTGGATTTCAGAAGATAATGTTGAATGGATGGCTGGACGTAGTACGGTAACATGGTACATGGCGGCCCATATATTTGTGCGTCCATTCTGCTAAACCAATGAATATGTTAACAAAGCTGAATGTTGTTATTAGGAGAAACCAGCGTGCAAAAAAGGAAGTGTAAGAAATTATTATTCTGTTTAAATGACGATATTAGACATTGGGATGGGCTATGATAATGAATATCAAATTCAAGGAAATAATTGCTTTTGATTATGAATAGAATTCTGCTCTATGATTACGTAATCGCTTGTATAATATTTCATAAGCCCAGTCACGGTGTAATTCCATGCAAATTCATTTTCCAAGTGAAGTATCATGAACACTTTATACATAATATTTTAAAGGGTTTGTGGCTAAAATTTTCTCAGGTTATTTTTATGACGGATGAAAAAATATTCTGATTTGATCAATGTACTTGCCATGTAGTACGTTTTAGGGACTGAACACGCATACAATCTATTAAGACAAGTTTCACGGCTGCAAGAGGATGAGTGGAGCTATACATAATTCGGAATTGCACTGCCATATCAAGTATTATTTGCTATTCGTAGCTCTCGTGCATGTATGACCTCGAAATGTAGTTGCTGAATCTCTAACTATTTTTTATCGCTACGGCTTGATAATTTCTTCAATGCGACTTTAAATTGTATTGACATGTATGTTGTAGTTTAAACCAATGTTTTACCGGTAACCATATTATTTTACAATATTCTGGGTTATTATAAATGATTGTAAAATGTATGCGTTATTGGTGGACTATATCAAAATCTTATCCGGGTACAACTTCAAACCTATTTCAGGACATTATCGAGCACGTGGCATATATACAATATACAAACGTTACAGTCCTTTAATTGCCTTCCGATCTATGCAAGCCGTGTTTCTAAATTTTTACGTTGATTACACAGAAGTTTCAATGATTTTTGAGTTTTAAATCCCCGACATTTTGAAATCATTTCAGCTTAACATGGAAGGTCAAATTAAGATATTGCTGCAATACGGAAACTAGTCAAAATTGCAAAATTGAAACACAAGCGGAAATGTTCTGGTTTCCACTAAATATTTTGCGCTTTCAGTCTTCAGCAGATTTCTCTTGAACTAACATCTAAATAACATTACTTGTTCCAACCTGCCAGGATTGTCATTAAACATGTCGTTGAATTCGTTAGAATTATACGCTTTTAAGCTTCATCGGCTTGGATTCTTCTATATGCCAAAGCACCCATTGACATGGGATGCGTCATTTCAAAAACTCCATCGAAGCACAAGGAAAGCAGATCTTCTACACTTTTCCATTTCACTGCTTCTCGCTGCCCTTGCCGCTGCAGTGAATTTGTTTGACATTTTCATGTACATATTCGTCCGGCCCTTTCCGAACTTCAACATGGGAAACGTGGGAATGCAGATAGCTGCCATGTTGGTATGCGTCTCATTCATATTGACGTCGGCCTCCGTTTATGTCAATGATGAGGTTGTTCGAGGTTTTAATCAGATGTTGTATTTAAAACAATACCTACCTAACGGTAAGCCCAAGTATAAAATCCGGTAATATTACAAATTTTACAAATATATTTTACATACTTGTTTTCAGATGTTCGTCTACCATCCCGGACGAAAGTACAGATATGGTTTGACTACTGCTTAATATTACTAGTGGCCGTGTGCATCTGGGCTCCGGTAATAATAATCGTCTTTGCCATTGCCTTTTCGCTCGACCCGCTATACTTTGTGGTCGCAGATATTCTGGAAAAATGCCCAGAATACAATGCACCACCAATATCCATTGCACTCTTTGCTGCCCGAGTTATTCTAGTTCTATGCGGCTTTGAGTGCGCTAGAACAATTTGTCTAACTCTTGCATGTGGTGTCGTAATGATAAGCAGATTTCAGGAACAAATGCAACTTCTCAGTTCCGTTCATCTTCGAGGTCAGTACGAAAAGAGCTGTGGCATGCTTCGCATATATTCTCGCTTTTTAGTTACATTTGCGATTATGCAAGACGCAATGCTTAAGCTGGTGTCTATTGGAATTTCGTTGAGCTTCTGGGGAATCGTGGCAGCAGGTTGGATTGTTATCAAGGGACGAAAATTAATACTGCCGCAAATATATTGGATGGTTGTCACGACAGTTGTGATAATCACATTTTTCATTATGGCTGGCTCGACCGCAGTTTCGGTGATGGATGAAACGGGAAAGGCTAACATTAGAAGGTGGAGACGGCAGGCAAGGTTTATGTATTTTGTCTTGTCGCGTTATCAATCAGATGACAAGCGGACAAAATATCTGGTAATTTACAAAGCTACCAAGTCATTGTACAGGTTAAGGATAATTTACAAGCCATTCTTCGTAATTGATCGGCAGTTTTTTACGGATATATTCAGAAACTTGACTTACAGAATGGCTGATGCGGTTTTGATATTTTGAGTAATTCTACTCTCACATTTGCTGCAAAAAACCAGTAATTATTATTAATTATTTATTGATTTAAATGTTCAAGTAAAGTATAATGAAATGTAATTAGCGGATTAATAAATATTATAAAATTTATTTTAAATATTAATAAATATATGTAAAGTCAAATACGCGATTAATTGCTTATATTAAAAATAAGTACGCTGGCTTTTTCAGGCTCTGGCTATTTTGTAGTGCTGAAATCATATGAGACGAATAAAAAGTGAGTTAATAAAAAACAAGAAAGTAAGCATGCAAAATAAGTTCTTGTGTTGTCAAATTCACATTGTGGCTTGGCGCCTGAGATCTCACTTGTATATAACATCGAATTCACCAAGTTTTGATTCGTGTTGATAAAAATATACAAAGATTCTGCATCTGTGCATAAAATTTAAAATCAACTATCATCAGAACATAGTTAAGTGACGGAATGTTTATGTACTCGAAATATTAAAATCATGTCGTATTGGTGAAAATGTATTTTTAAACTTTCCGATATGTCTTTAATTGCTACCTACTACCACATTAATCGTCCTAAAAAGTCAGAAGTAACCCTCTCCAACGGTACAAACGACGTAGTGAAAGTGAAACTATTTTAGCATGAAAGTTAAATAGGCTGACAACTGTTCTGAATTCATACAACCGTCCGTTTGTTTGTTTCTCTAAGTCACTGCAAGTAATTACTTTGGAACCCTTAATTTATTAACAGATGGCAACGTTGTAAAAAATGTACAACAAATTCATCTTCCAATGCAAGCAGGTGTAGAGTCTATAAACTTCCAAATATATGAGCAAAACTAAGGACCGAAATACTACATTTTATTGCGATATCTGATCGAATCTCGTTTTCAGGAACATATGTAATTTAAACGGTGTCCGTATTTCCACATACCCATTTCACAACGTCATCGATGCCCATATTATTATATACATATTACCTAATATTTTGGCGGATGGTTATTACATCCAAATGTTTATAAATATTAGGAGTACAACATGGCTAAATACACATTAGCGCTGAATATGTAGTGAATTACACAGTAGTTGGTATGTGTCAGCAAATGAAAATGGTTTGATTCATCCAAAAATCATCGATAGGTGTATTGTGATACACGTAGAATTAATTTTAGTTTTAGGAAAGCGTTTAGGTGGAGCAATAGAAACAGCGAAAATGTGTGTCCTAATAATATTTGCTTATAACAAAAATATTGTATTAATTTTGCGGTCCGGACCGAACGAAATTACATATATTTATGGTTGTGAATATAATTTATTGATTGCTGCAACATAACAAAACAATTATAAACTAAGGAATGCTGCCAAATAATAACGGCATCAATATATTCCCAATAGCTTTTGGTGACTTTTCAGTTATCAGCTGTGTGTATTCTGGAACAAGTACTTCCACAGGTGTCCTCCGATTGCGATACCATTTCTCTGTTGCCAACTAACTGAGTGAATCAACGGCCTTTTAAACAAGTAAAAACGTTATTACCAATAATTAATTTTCTAGATTCTACATGTCAAAACGATTGGTATGGGAACTTTTCCAATTTACTCTCTACATCTGCAACGATATACTATTTCTGACACCATTAAAATTTAAAAACAGCCCAGTAGGAATGGCGCGAATTATAACCAATCGAAGTAAATTTCAAGACGTACAGTGTAAACTTTGGTTAGCAATTGCTCATGTATCAGTTGTCGTAACATGTTACGAACTGCATTATTTTGTGTTCCGAAATGAAACAAAAAACCTTGTGCTCATATTCTATCATTGGTTTCTGCTACTGGTTAAATCACCCGTAACGTTTCTTATCATGGATTTCAACAAATACGCGGACAAATTTTGTGCCTTGTTTAACGCAGTGATAACATTCAAACATGCACGTCGTATCTCGTACATATCGCGTTGCAAGTCGAATGAGAAATACTTTATAATGCTGCTCTACAGTTGTACTCTCTTCTTGCTCCTATTTTACTCTGTTGCGTTACCAGTATTAACTATGACTTTACCGTGCCTTCACAACAGCCCATTTTTTGAATACTTAATCGGTGACTGTGCAACATTTAAATTCCGACTCGGAATTTATTTGGTTAACTTTATTTTTATGTTACCGATTGGGAGCCTCGGTTCCCTCATGGTGGCGACGTGCTTGGTCTCCGTACACCAGATCACCAGCTTGCTGACGGATATAAGGTTGATAAAATTATTATTTTATTTTAAAAAATCCCTATTAACAGTTTATCTAGAGTTTGTACATTTTTAGGCTTTTAGTTTTCTCTGCTAAACAAGGATCCTTTAGCGTACGTGGCTCCCAAATTGGACGTGGCTATCGACAACTGCAAGTTTTTGTTATACTGGCCAACGAATGCCTTCAGAACTGCATTTTGAAGATTGTCGAATTCGTTGGTTCGCTACTTTTAATTACGTTGATATATTCTCTGTTAGTGTTCGGTGACAATTTGTCTTCGGAAATACATTGTGGCCTTTGTATAACAATTGCACTGGGGTTGTGCATCGTGCTCGTCCCCATTAACATGGCCAGCCACGCCATGATCGGATCTGCTAGTCTACTCCATCAAATAAAGAGCATTGGTTGTAATAGAGGTTGCGTATGGATGAAAAAGGTTTTGCGGAGCTGTCCGATAATTTATTTGAAAGTCGGTGAATTTCACAAACTGGACGAAGGACGAGCACCGTCGCTAGTTCGATTTGTGCTGCAGAGAACATTCTTTCTCGTGTTGAAAACCAAATCTAGTGGATTAAGTGAAGAAAGTTTCAGTGTTTCATATGTTTCGTAAAGTATGTGGCTTCGCACTTAACATATATAGATTATGGGAATTATTTGTAATTGACATCAGTTGTAGTTGCTAATAATTTGTTTGAGTTAATGCACACATAAATTTGTTCATTACAAAATCGGTAATACGCCATTCTGTAAAATAGTCCCTTAATCCACTGATGTCAGGATTTTGCATATGGTTTGAAAAATAATTGACGCAAAACAAAAGTGACAATAACGGATATGCTGCTTACAGCCCGCCATCATGATCACCTATCTAACTTACAATTACAAAGGAAATGATTAATATACTGTAGTTTATTATCAGAATCGCAGTGGTGGAACATAGGTTCTCTATTTAAAGAGCCACGATTGTCCATGAAAAGCACATAATCATCTGCGCAAAGTACGCAATTGGTTAAAAATAGTTACCACGACATTGTAAATAATTTATCAAACCAGCTTACAAAACATGTAATTACCTATTTCGTGCACGAACATTCTTTTATCAAATGATACATGGCGAAACTTGAGATGATTATTTTATTAGTCAAGCAATTATCATAGCAATACGTTCCACAAATACTGAAATATGGGTGAAGTTCTTGTAACTTCGAATAATTAGCATATCATGATGAGATGAATCATTATTTTTGCGGGAATGATAATGCTATAATAGGCAGCTTGTTGAATAGTTTAGCCGCACAAAAACACCAACTGGCTTATAATTTATATACGTTGCCAAGACTTAATACAGTGCTGCAGGCAATGATTGTTGGTAGTTGGTTGGTTAGTATTTCCACTAAAGTGCAATAAACGTTTTTAGCCATTTGTTCTTACGTGACCCGAATATCTTATACCATAGACATGCAGGGACAAATGTTTAAGCGTAAGATTTCAAGAAAATTATAAAGTAAAAATCGTCATATCCGAGGAGCTACACAAGATACACCTGTCAAGTGTGAGCAGCACAAACGTGTTGGCCACTATTCCATTTGAATGGAATCCAACACTGAGGAGTATGAAACTAAACAGAATAGAAACGTAATGATTTATCAATTGAGATTGCTTGCGGCTGCGCCTTGCTTTGGTTTGGTGTTCCTACAAATTGTCTTCGTGTGGAATCGTACAGAAATGTTCGTCAAGTTGTTCTCAATTTTTCCACCGTTCTGATACTTTCGTGCACCCACCACGTGTTCCGCAACAGTAGGAGCGAAATACTGGCATTCATAAACAGCATGTTGAGGTTTGAATTTCTACGAAATGGTAAATTATAATGGTCATATTTCCTGAAAAATATGCGCTCATTTTTTAAGCGAGTAAGATTTAACAATATTATTATTCATATCAGGTTATTCGTAGAGGCCAGAAACGTCGGGTCATCGAATAGTAACAAAAGTAGTTCGTCGAGTCATGATAGAAGTCGGCAATGTCAAACGAATATTCAAACAGTTCACTGCCCTTGCCAATGACACATGTACTCTTGTGATGATCCCGAAGAGATTGGCGAGACATACACTGCTTTCCACATTGATCACATTTAAATGATTTGTTAATCATTTCTTCATGAGTGAGTTCCGTATGGTGACGTAATAAAACTTTCCAAACAAAGTGAGCTGAACACTCCCGACAGATGCTGCGGTCGAATATTCTGTTTGTTAGTTCCATATGGACTTCCAGGATATGAGGTATAAAGCGAGTGTTCCTTTGTGCAATATAACATCTAGAAAACGTTGCACTCTTTGGATTATTGACTTGCTTTGCGTGCTCCAAATCGTGTAATGCAAAATCTGACAAGTAGTCCTTGACGACACGTCAAAATTGGCATTTGCAACAATTCGACGCTCGAATAAAACCCTAAAAACTACTAGGTTCTATTAAGGTTTATATGCTTCCCCAGTAGTTCGACGGTTTTGAAACATTTCACTGCACTTAACATCAGGGCATACATAATAGTCTTTTTCTTATTTTGGCAATCCGGTCATTGCTTGAACTCTGTCCCTGGAATTTATGTAAATTTCTTTTAGATAGCTTTAACTTTAGTGCCCTCTTAAATTCCTTTTTTGCAAAATTCACATGTTTTTATTTCCTGACATTCAAGATCCGCTACCATCCGAGCTCATGTGTAATACAGAAATTTTATGGAATTTGTTAATGAGAACGTTAAATACGTTTTCCATTATTTTTTGAATGACATGAATTACCATAACATTTTTGTGGCATAATTTCTTATTAGTTTGTATCCAAAGAACAACAGTTATGATTGGTAACATATTTTCTTGGTTACTCCAAAGTATCCGGAAAACGAGTTGACTACCGATGTAACTGAAATATCCTACAAGCTGAAATATACTGTTGGGGAAACTGTCTAACTTATGTACAAAGGGTACACCTGCTATGTCGGAAAACAACTTAATACTAACAAGTGGGTGTAAATTCTAAGAAGCAACCACCGAAAGCGGGATATATTCGCACATAATACACGCGTAATATTTAAATTATTTGTCTTAAATTGCGCATTTTTTTTGTTTTAAAGTACGTAATTTTTTGTTTTAAATTGCGTAATTTGTTGTTTTAAATGACGTAATTTATTTGTTTTAAATTCCGTATTTTTTGTTTTGAATTAGGTAATTTTTTTGATATAAATTACGTAATTTATTGTTTTAAATTACGTATTTTTTTGGTTTTAAATTAGGTAATTATTTTGATATAAATTACGTAATTTATTGTTTTAAATGGCGTAATTTAAGCAAGTCTCAGCTCGTTAGCACACTCTGTAAAAACTTTACCTCTGACACGGGTCAAACAGTGTCAAGTGGCCACGTGACCATGCTCATCGAATTCGCCATCAGCGAAACCCCCTCTGTACCAAGATAGAGGATTTTAACTCTAGTTAGAAGAACAAGGCAAGGAATTCTCACCCCCAGGCATATGTAGCCCAGTGGTGTGCGGTTCGCTCTGTCAACACAAGGGTTCGTGTTAGAACCCCGGCAGTGGCAATTAATGTTTTTCTTTTTTTTCACCGTTAAACGGTGACCTTTGATCACAAAATGACTTCATATATGTGTTATCTTCACAGACGAGTCGAATTAAGTGTCACATGACATATGCTATCATTTTTTGAAATCGTAACAGTTTATAACAGTTGCCGTTGACAGTTTGAGCTGAAAATCGCGCGTTGTCGTCCTGGTGGCCTAAGTTACCTACATACCAAGTTTGGTGTCAATGGGTCAAATGGTTTCGGAGGAGATGTGCGTACAGACACATAGCCTGAAAGGCCATCACATTAAACTACCTCTCATAAGCGTATACACGCTTTCGGTAGTTAACAAAGTGTTTACCATACAGCCGTCATCGTTACGTAAATTGTTTTTGCTACGCGAGAAGCTTCGGCAATCATTGCCCAGTTGTCCGAGTTGACTACGAAAAAGGAAGAACACAGAGTAAGTACAAACAATGGAAATAGATCTGGAGATAGTTCGTTGCACAATTCGAGAAAACTTTTTGGTGTTTCATAGTTTCCATAACTTGTTTGATCAACATATAGAGATGACGAGACCAGTGGAGTCTGGGTGAAACCATGTATAGTTTAGACGCTGGTTTCTTGTGCAGGTTGCATTTTCCGATGCACATGAGTAAAACAAATTGAAGCACAACTAGGTTAATCGACTTCGACTAGTTTTTTGTTCACACTAAAGATGTTCAAACAATGATTACATGTTCTGTATTTCCATCCTGCTTGCTTCATTCTTCAAAACCTTAAAATTTATTAATCAATAAGTCAACAGAATCTGACCAAATGTATTTATGCGATGACGTTAGGGCATTGTCATACCATTTACTTCACATTTTTAGAAATTGGATTTCTGAATTTAGCAGGAGAAACATATTTAGCAAGTTGGTTGCCACGCATTCAAATAGCAAATGCAATTACCGGCCAACTCAATGTAATCTTAAATTTAAGCTGGACGGAACGCTGGTATTTGTAAACTTATTTATTTTCAATTTGCTTTCTTCCTAAATAAATTGGTTTCTTTTTAGGCATTCAAAAAGAAATTACTTCACCTAAGGAAGTATAACTTATATAGTTTCTCGCAAAAAGAAATAGCAATTTGCTGCTATTTGCAGTGCGCAATTGGCGACTCAGTCTGTAGTTGAACCATATTCTGCCAACATGACTTCTCCGTTAGTATTTATGGTTTTGAATATAAACCAAAAGCTGGACGAATTCTTTCTCCGCCATGTAACGCCACGCCTAAAATGGGACCAAGAGAATAAACAATGGATATTGGAAGGTAGTTTGAATAATTTGGTATGTTATCAATTTTTAATTTACGGTGTGTTCTTCGTGTCGTTCATCGCTTCGTCATTTTTGCTGCTGTTGGTCCATTTTACGTCACATCAACATCTCGATGTTGTAGAGATAGTTATCTCGTTCTTCACCATCCTATTTGGAGGCTCTATATTTGTTATGGACGGACTGATAATTCGGTATGGTGACGATATTGTTCAATGTGTAAATTATTTGATCCGGATGGAGAGGCGACACTTGAGAGACCGCATTATAGAAGATAGTTCGAATCATACGTTATGCCGAGGTAATTATGGATCTATACCAGCATTGCTATATACATATCAACCGAGCGTTGTTTGATGCTGTCTTTTTCTAGAAAACTGGAATGTGATACATGATCGGCGCAGGGATCAATTTGGACTGTTTATGGCAAACTTTTACGGAACATTTTATTTTCTTACGTTGACAATGTCGGTTTTTGGAGCGTACAACAACTTAGATCCAATTTCTATTTCCACTCGTCTAATCCTTGGCCTCCCCCAAAATACATCGCTATATTGGGTACTATTACTAGTAAGAATTGCCTTTGTTTTGTCATTGTCCTACGCAGCGTCAAGTGTAATTCGCAACTTCCTGCCACTTGTGTTTCAATTGGCCATTTTGATAATTAATATGGAGATGTACGCCTTAGAGTTATCCACTATCCGAACGGCTGCAATGAAATGTGTACGAATTTATAAAGAAATACTTGTTTCCTTTTGTATCGTGGCAGATTTTCTGTCAGCCTTTGTGACCGCTGGACTTGTTGGGTCACTGGCTGCGCTAATAATTGTAATGAACGGAACGCTGTTGGGTTGGAAGTTTATCCCATTTAGTTTTTATATCATATTTCCTATTTTAACGGTCACAATTTATATCTATGTTGAAGCGATATTCAGGTGTGGATGTGCTTATTGTAAATTTGGTGAAATAATTGTAAGAAATCTTCAACTGGCCAGTAGGACATTGCCCTGCAATGGTGTTGTGCGTGACGCAGATGTCCGGCGACAAACCGTTAAATCTCTGTATCGATTACGAGTTCACGCTGGAAGTTTCGGTTACATTAACAAAGAATGTCAAGGAATATATATTCTTTTCCTCCAGGGTAGAATTATGGAAAGTCTGGTGGGATTTCGTAGTTGGATTAAAGATTTCTAATATTTTAAATTACATGAATTACATTGAATTACATGATATGTACAAGGAATGGAGTTGGAGTTGTTGCTTAGTAAGGTTATTTCAATATTGATGGTACAAATATTAGTTCTTACATCTCTCTCTCTCTCTCTCTGTTAAGTTAAGATTATACTTTGAAAGTTATTGACAGTACGGCTTAGGTAGCCATTGCTGTACTTTTGCACGGGATGAGTTGTTGATCATTAGTGTAGTAAATGTGGAACTGTTACAACTGAAGGAATTTTTGTATTCAACTCGAATATTTTTGTATTCGAATATTATTTCAACATTGATTTGATTTCTTGGCGTCGTTCAGGAAAACAGCAATGGGTAGTTAGATGGCTGGTACATACTTTACCAAAATAAAAATTACTATCCCTTTGCAATTTTTGATAAAAGTTTGCAAACAAATCGAATATAATTGCCTACCTGATATATTTATAGTTATATATTGTAATGTCCAATGGCTTTTTCGATGCGCTCTTCTATATTAGTAGTGCATATTGTGTAATCTTGGATTTTTTTAGCTTTAAGAATCAAACAAAGCTACACGTGTATAATAAATTTCTGTTTTACTTTCTAACTAAAAAGATTTGTAACAATATGAAATATTCAAAATACAATATAAAAACAATTAATTTTAAGTGCTCTTCAATTTGAAGCATTAAATGTTCTGGGTATGCCTATATTATTAAATAACTGTCGATGTCCTAACTCTTATAATTCGTGGCAACAAGGTGTATCTACAAAACATAAGTGCTGCAAATTTAATTTTTGAATACTATGTACTTTTTTCATTGCAATTACAGCAATTTTGATGAACACGTAATTGACTATGCATATCAAATTAAATTTACAAAGCATAACGAAGGGTTCATTGATACTTCATAAACACATTTATTTCTCGCTAGCAATTTTAGGTTGATATTTTTACCATAGACACATTGGCACCATGTGATTGTCACATTGGCACCATGTGATACAAGTGCGCCCACCATCTCCAACATTTTAACCGAAGAACGAGCATCTAAAAAAGGGCTAGATAGTTTCAAAATCATCATCATCGCGGAAAAATAATTTGTTTCATGTGAGCGGAAAAATATTATGTTTAATTAAAATGCCAAACCAATGTTTAACAGGACATTTGCAATTAAACACGTTTAATTATAATGATCCGCCGTTTCCAATCAGGGGCCACTCGTCTCTTTAATTCGCAAAAACAAGTCTGCCAGAAAGCATTTATCATATCACTCAGGCTGTTTGCCGTTTGCCCGCGTTTTCCATGATAAACGAAAAACATGAAAGACAATAATGAACTACTGGGTGATGATATGATGTTTATGGGTCTTATGTACAAGCCCATGCGCCAATGGTGCCAAGTAAGAGCTCCGGTTAGCCATTTGGGAGATAAAAACCGAAACATTATAATCTTAAATAAATACAGAAGTCTTCAGTCATGCATGACGGAATCTTTTATTTCGAGAAATTACAGAATACATAATGTGTAGCACGAATGCTTTGGTGTACATAAAACACGTTGTGTAGTTGATTGATGCGTATAGCAGTATACTTCCATATTCAGTTGTGCAAGCTACTGGCAACAATCAATGAGGAGTGCTATGGGCAGCATACATTTGTGTAATTGATGCATTTCGTTAATATTGCAGCTTTCTTTCGGCAATGGCATATTTTCCAGTCCGCACGTCTGCAATATTCATATGCACTAATAACGACTAAGCAGTAGAACTTTTGCTGTGTCGTATTGTAATCGGGCGTCACGCACGTGGATGCTTTGACATGAAATACTTTCATGCAAATACTGACATAAAATGCAAATCCGCAAACATTTTCATTGGTTCTCCAAAGACATATTTAAGGTGACATGAAACCACGGATGAAATTTCTGTCATTCTAATGAACAGTTTTGTGACCTGTCATTTAGTACTACATGGAATAAACTTATATTTATTGACCAAAACGACTGAAAAGCGATGCTACATATTTGAATTTTATTTAGAATTTGATGGACGTATTTTTGACTGGCATACAATTTGAAGTCCAATTGTTACATACAAAAACCGTGAACGAGTTGAAATATTAAAGAAAGATTGTATTACTAACAATTGTTATTGACATGTCTCTTTATCCTTTTAGAATATTATATAGGATGATGGACGTCAACAACTTGCATCGTTTAAGTTCAGGCGTGGCAGAGGGTAATATTACGGACTTGATATACCCGTCTTTACCCTGGTTTTAATGGACCAACTTAGCACCTTGTTGTGTGGGGGCACTGGGTAAAAACGAGTTTATTATAGGGGCATATGACATATGGGACCATAGAGAAGGTCGGGAATAACGTCCCCATGTTAATATATACAAGGCCCAATAAAACCAACCAACCCATTAAAGCCGATATTACCCATTATTACTCATACCCACTGGTTTTAAGATGGAACCCCGCGGCTTTTGCCATGCCTGTTTGAGTGGCTACTAGGCTATGGTGTTTTTCCACCTCCTATTATTTCAACTTTATAAACGGTATCTGTGAAGAGGCGAGTTCTGCCATTCAGGATTCTTGGCAGCTTTGAAGTTTCCGAAAGTAGATTGATGAGCTGTATGGGCGACATTACTAAGTTGGCTGCGTTTTCCGCGTTGTACTCTTGGTCTTTATGTGTACAGTCACAATTAAGAAAACCTTTAACAAACATAGTTTAAGCCATGTCGAATTGATAGCATGGAATAGCGAGCAAATCGGAGGCCTTGTACTTTCGTAACACATCTTGTTAATTTGTTTCACTGGAGTTAAGTTAAAGCGTATGGAAAGTTAAATAAACTGAATTATATAAACACATGTTCAGGTTTCCAGTTATTAATTGGCGTTTTCAATAACACAATGTTACGAAAGCACATAAAACTAGTTAAAAAGGCAGTCTGGTTGGCCGAGTTTGTCGGATGCACGAACCTTTATTGGGATTCAACAGTTGGAATGATGAAACTACGTGAGAAGCAGCCAAAAACGAGAACCGGGCTGGGCAAACTGGATCCAAAATTGTGGCTGCATAGAGCATTTATAGTCCTACTTGCTTACGGAGAACACAGAAGATTCAGCGATATTGCATCATTGAACAAATACATGGTGGAAATAATATTATTCGGGATTGCTTTCGCCGGAATGTTCGCAGGTCAGCTTCATACTACAGCATGCAGACAAAACGGGTCCTGTGTTTGTTCATATATTAACGGACTGCTGAGCGTTTCGGATCACTTTAAAGAATCCAGGGCACAACCTCCAAAAATGTCGCTGGTCAAGCTTCTCAATTTGGCATATGCATACGGAGCATTTGTAACGGTAATTGTGTTGCCCCTTGTATTTCCGTTTGGCTTACACTGGTTTTCCCCATGCAAGCCGGCCATAGCAGGATACATGCTTTTACCGGAATGCTTGGAGTATTGCCAACTAAATCCTGTATGCTCTCAGGTTTCCAAACTGCTGGTATTCCTTGGCAACTACTGGATGTGGTGTTTCGGACTTTTCATCGGAGGTGTATCGATTTCCACATTGCTCATTCTCTGTACATTGACCCTGAGGGAGTATCTTCAAAGGTAAATGGATGTAAATATACCCATTACAAATATTTCAAAGATAATTTGACGGGCGAGTCAATGTTTTGATGTCAATTATATTTGTCATAGGTTCATGGATAATTGTCTCAAAGGAGACCGTTCACCTTACAATATCACTCTCCAGTACAGAACTTTGCAATTATTGGGAACAATGATGAACGAAATACAGAAGTCGTATATGATGACAGGGATTGTGATCGCAGGAATTGTGTCGCAAACATTTTCAACCGTCGTCCTCACAAAAATATTTGTTTCCAAAGACAACATGATGCAACTCGCAATTTTCGTCACGATTTTGTTCAACGGCATCTCCATCATTATTGTTCTAATTGGCGGAATGGCCACCATATTTGAGCAATCACAGCAGAATTGTGAGAAACTTCGTAAGCAGCTGATGCGGAGTCGCATGAATGGCGTGAATACTACACAGATACATCTTACTGAAAGGTATAATAGGAGCTACGGTGTGATGAAAGTGCTGTTCGGATCCCTAAATTTCATTGAGAAAGGCACCGCGTTAAAATGCATAGATTTCGCAAATGAGTTGACTGTCCAGCTATTGCTGTTAGGGAAGTAGAAGCGGAGTTTTGACTATCTGTCAAGGTATAATATCTTGCATCAGTATCTCATCGTGAATCTAATTGTCTAGTGATGTCTTCTTAATGGTGTTTTCACCACACATTTTTAGTAATGCTTGTGCGACGTAATTAATAAGTCAGTCCAATAATAACTTGATTCTATAGACTGACCATTGTAAATATGAATACTAATTTGCTTTCGTTACGCAGTTATGCATGATAAGAACAATGTCCCGTCGGAAACGAAAATGCAGAAATATCCATATTCTGAATTATTTCAGTTCGTTATTATAGTTGGCTGAAGTATTAGCAGTAGGTATTAAATGGCATACAGTCATGGTTAATCACAAATAGAACAAGAAGCTTAATGATTTAATTAAAGTTGTCCACACTGCAAATCAAGCTTTAATTTTGTTGCAAATTGTCACTGCGCAATAGGGTTGGCAACTTGTATAGTTAGCCCGAATGCATTCAACGCCATGACATTGGCATACACACAAGCTAAAAAGCGAGCACCGGCAGATCAATTCGCATCAAAGCCTTACAAATTCAATTGAACGTATGTAGGGGTGCCGGATATTAATATTAGAAAGGGTTGAAATTATAAAACAATTATATTTCACTTATAACCAAGTTATTAATGTACCACCATTTTATAATCCCGTATGTATCTACTCACTGTCGGCAGTTTTCCATCATTAAGTCAACATTTTCATTGTGCAAATTTTTTGAAATGTTGATGTAGCTTATATCTTTAACTCATTGGCAGCTCTCCAAATTACAGCAATATACAACAAATTGCTGTAATGGCTTAAAAGCTTTAGTGGGCGAGCATGACATTTATAAATTACGATGGTTCCTTTACACCTTTCATGCCCGAAATGACAAATACTCAACATGGATTGCTGGAGTTGATATTAATAACTGACGATAATGCAAAATTGGTTAAACATTATCTTCCAATTTCCATCAATATGGGGCACGTGTTACTATATTATTTTTAAATAACTAGCAAGCTTCTTTTCAATGCCTTAGTATATAACTTTAGAATTGCATTGTACGTGTAAAACTTTAATATATTAAATGAACATTACTTATATATTTACTTTATTTTAGCAATGACTTATCTAATTATATGATAAGTGTGCTAGCAAAACGGTTCAAATTGATTTGCCTCAGATGTGGTTGAGCTGACTTTACCTATACATGCACAAGCCTACTTACATTTTTTGGTAACTTAATTAATTTTAATCGCTATGTGTATCCACATGTTCACTAATTTATTTTTTACATCACATATTAATAAATCCATTCACAGTTCAGCTTAGTTCCTAGAACGGATGGATGATTTTTTGTGTTCTGGGGATTGAGAAGCGCAGCATAGTCTAGGCAACACTTTTAAGAATGCATTTCTGCAGAAGATTGCCACCATCTGAATGAGCGTTCGACATTGTCGCCACAGGTTTATCACACACGCATGAATGCCACAAGCATGTTCAGTGATAAAACCAATAAGCGCAACTACAAGTCCGCAAAGTAGTAAACTAAATATATTTAAGATATTGCCCTGCATTGTGGGTGCTCTAGGTGTTGGATCAGTTAAATCTGGGACAAAGTGGGCTGCCTCTTCAGCAACGTTTAACCAGCGGTTCCAGATTCCGGACGTTTTCACTGCGCGAATCCTTTGAATAACGTTTGGATGCACAGAGCCAACAATCTTGAAGCCAACCGATATATTTGCATAACTCTCTTTCCCGACATAGAGTCTGGAGTGGGGTTTTGTCCTAACAATATTTCTCGCATACTGACTCGCCTTGTATCGGGGGACCAGAACCGCAGACTCTTTGCAATCGCCTAGATGTTCCAATAAAGCGTGTTCGTAAGCCTTCCCAATTTCCTCCGGTAATATGTTCCACATTTTGACAATGACCGATACATCTTTATATCCTTTATCTCCAATGTTGTACATTTCCTTTGATCGTTTGCGAAGCACATCGCCAATTATGTGAGCACTGTCAGGATGCAGAAACGATTGCTTGGCAAGAAACGCCAAATTGGCATGACCCGTGGAATATTTCATGAAGAATCTGAAGACATATTCCCATAAGCTGACTTCTGACACCATACTAAATATGCCATGAGGTCCACGGACCGTATCGTTTAAGTGAAAGTCAGTGTCAAGATATAATGACCCTGTCCAGTTGATATACTTCTCAATAGAATCAAATCGCAATTGAGAAAATTCAAGATAAAAATTCGCCGGTCTTGCACGAATACTGAAATTGTGCCGAACAAGTTGTCGGACGGTAGTATACGGAATCAATTTCCGCGGCGAAATCAAATTATACACGTTGTCACTTTTGTATCCGTTGCTCAAAACTATCCCAACCAGCATGAACGCAGCCATCGTGTATCTATTACACAATTGGTTTGCAAAAGATGACAAGAATGGATCACCTTGTTCCAACAGGACTTTCAAGATGGGCAGCATATGTTTCCATATACTGTAAAATCCCAAAGAGGATGACGCAATTCGTCGATGTATGTCCGCTAATACTATCACGGTAACAATTATACATACCCAGATTGACGTATCGAACACCCAAATCAATTCGTAAAGTCCGAAAGAGTCATGCCCACGAAAACCCCCGCAGCTAACAAATCCTAAACTGCTACCGGTTTCTTTATACCCGAGCATCAGGAAGGAATAACTACGTCCAGGTAACGGGAAAGCAATCAGCCTTAAATCAGCTACAACTTTCGCTGCGATTGGGTATGGCAATAACATCTTCCCTCTTTGACAGTAGTACTTATCATCAATAAAGCTGACGGTAGCGTTTGAGCTGATAGAGAAGAGCAATGTTGCAATTCCGACGGCAAATATATCAATAGGATCGGTGTGCTGAGAATGTGGGGGATTGTTTATTGAATAATCATTATTGGTGTGCTGGTGCTCGCAAGTGTGCAACTTGCTCCAAAACTGATAAATCCTATCTTGAAGGTCTAGTGAACCAGTCGTATGTTCAAATCTCCACCTCATTTCCGGTTCCACTTGGGTGCCATGAATAGTATAACGTATACCAGAACAGCCAATTTCATGCAACTGTATCGTCATCAAAAGACTAACCGGGGTCTCAAAACGAGTTTTTACTCGACTAGCTAAACATAATCCCATGCCGCGCGTATGGCCGAGCGTTACAGTAACAGTCTCCGCGTAATAAAAGCTGGGGATATTCGTCGGTTCCCGATCACTCCGTTCTATATCCGACGCGCTAATCGACATCATGTATTTTTCAAGGTCCTTCTTTCCAAGAGGATAATTCACATCGTTAATGAATATTTGCAACCTGGGAACTAAAGACTGCTCAGTTGTTTCAAATATAAATTGTAGGGATGGTACCATATGTAGATAAAATGCCACAGGGTGTGTCACAACTTGCAAAACGTTTGCTGCAATTTGGATGGAAATATGAATCTGGCAACTCCATTGTTTCGATTTGACTGCATACTCGAACATGTTTAGTGCAACGCACATATCAGATATTATTGGACCGTCGTGGGTCTTCGTCCCGACAAGATATTTGGATAACGGGCAAGTTATAGTGTCTGAATATTTCCATCCACTTTCATTAAATGCCTTGAATCCATACGGAATCCAACATATTTTGAGCTTTGTCGGGTAGGTTTCCCTTCTCGTATGGTAATCACTCCGCAGAGTAGCAAGCATCGGCCGCCTTACAACTGTAGCAATGTGGGGTCCTGTTATGATGTCCAAATTTTGAAAGTTGTCCAATAGAGTATGGCAGTGTAAACCATGAAATGATCTTAGTAAGTCGGAAATATCTGCCTTGTTGCCAGGAATTACATAGCCCTTTGAATAGTTTGCTTTAATTTGGGATATGATCTTGCGTTCTGCCTTGCTGTAAAATGTTGCATACGACGATATTGGCACTGACTGGAACGGCAAAATGGACAGTTGGTGGAACGATTCACAATGGTGAATGCAATTGTGGATTATAATATACTTTGCCATCACAAAGCCAAAATACTGCGAATATGAAAGGTGCATCATCTTGACTGATTTTACTGGGTGGCAGAGTACAAAAGAAAAGATAGTTTTACTTTCAAAAAACAATTTTTGGCTTTAGTCTAAATGCTGACCAGAAAGTCAGATTAATTGGAATTACTCGCCGAGTGGATCAGGACAAATCTTCAATTTAGGGTTTGAAGGACTGGAAAGCGTCGCATTGGGTTTCCCGACATAACAAGTTACGAAAGATACGTTATGAACACGTGAAATTAGTATGTATGCTTGGACATTATGTATGTCGTATGTGCTAGTTTGGACACTCTCCACTGATTGAATATTACCCATAAATGAGAGAAAACGTAATCAGCATTGTCACGAAAACAATTAATATCACTGAATTGATTGCAGTGGAAGGACATATCGATTAATCTGTCTTTCGAGATCCAGTGAACCAGCATGTATGTTCTTTTTTTCGGAAAACAACGGGGAAAGTAAATCTAGACTATATAAAAGAAAGATACAAGAATGTATACATTAATTGCACTGGAACTTGAAATGGGAGTATAATTTTGTATGTATGGATTATGGATGTTTTCTGGATGCCAATATACCAGAGCAATGTAAACACAAGATTATCTTGTTGTCAAATGTGTTGTACCAAACACGCGGTATTGAAACCAAATAACCAGTTCTTGCAAATCTAAAAAAAACAATTGTGTGTAGCATTATATATATTTTTTAAATTACGTTTAAATGTTCCGTGTTGATTTATTATAGAGTACATATGCTGTATGTGCATACGTCAAAAATTACTATACAAAACAGATATCAGTAACAAAGTTTGAATTTTTTAAATGCATCTCTTATATATTTTCTTAAGTCTACAATTTATTATTAAATAGGTTAATGCAGTGCAAACGCAACAGCCATTTCACATGCATACATGTATAGAAAATCACATTTTACTTTTTGCTTGTTTCTCGGGTGAAACAAAATGAATCACTCAATTTCTTGCCCTTCCTCGACAAAAAATATTTTCGATTAACTTTTTTCGCAATGTCCTGCACTCCTACATCCTTGTGGTTCTTATTGACGTGATTTCTCAAATTGTGTCTATGCGCATATTTTTCTCCGCAAACCTGACATACAAATGGTTTTGCTTTAGTGTGCGTGTTCATATGTTGATCCAAAACAAATTTTGTAACACACTTCTTTGAGCATACGGCACACATAAACTTCCACTCTTCCGGCCCCTTGTGATACTCTTGATGAGCCTGCAACTGTGCATTCGATTTGAAACTTTATCGCACTGATCGCATTTAAATTCCTTCGCGGTTTGCTCTCTGGTGTGAATGTGCATGTGGGCTTTACGTGACACGGCTCCCTTGCAGATTTTTCCACACGTTTCGCACGTTACCGTCTCAATCTGTGTTTCATCACCACGCTTTCTCCTCTTCTCATAACCTTTATGATGATACAGATAGTACCGTTTGTGCCAAATCAATTCACTTTCTGTCTGAAACCGGTGCTTGCAATCGGCAATGTTACACGGATAGTCAAATAGTTCACTGCTTTTGCCAATGCCATGTGTATTCTTTCGATGATCCCGAAGAGACTGGCGAGACATACACTGTTTGCCACATTCAACGCATTTAAATGATTTGTTAATCATTCCTTCATGAATGAGGCGCTTATGTTGAAGTAACTGTATTTTCCGAAGAAAGTGCGCTGAACACTGATTACATTTTTCAATATTCTTTGGGTCCACCCCTTCCGTTTTGTGATTGTCAAGGTTATGCTTGAAAATTGCTTGTTCGGTAATAAAGCGAGATTTGCAAACGGGACACATGTATATTTTGGGGTTCAGGTCAAAATGCTTTTCCACGAAATGACGTTGGTAAAGGGCCTTTACTTTTCTGACATAAGGACACCTGGGGCATTTGAAGGAATCTTCTTTCGTGGATTCGGAATCATGCTCAATTTCATGACTAGCAAGATCTGGACAATAGTTTGTCTCAAATTCACAGAAGTTACACTTGAAGTTTCCATGCAGTTTATTGTGCCACTCTAATTCCTCAGGAAATTTAAAGGATTGGTCACATCCGGGAACTGAACAGAAATGTGTTCTGATTTTGCACTCTGTCCTTTTAACAATTTTGTCACTGGTGGAGAATATTTCTGCTGGAGCACAAATTTGCTCATGTCGTCGGAGTTGGGATACTTTTAGAAAGTAGGCTGAACATGATGTGCAATTTTTCAAGGTCGCTGGATCAAGGCCGTCAAATTTGTGGTGTGATGCGAAATGTAATGTTTGTCTACTATCTGTTTCAAAAGTCTCTGAGCAAACACTGCACTCAAATATTCTGTTCGTGAGTTCCATGTGGCTTTCCAGGAAATGCGTTATGAAACGAGAATTTTGCAACACAACGCTGCACCTGGAACACGTGACAATTTTTGGGTTTTTGTACCTCCTCACATGCTCCAATTCATGAGATGCCAAATCTGGCGCGTAGTCCTTGATAACATGGCAGAATTGGCATTTGAAAGATCCGTGAAGTTTTCCATGCTTCTCCAATATATCAGTGCTTCTGAAACTTTTGCTGCAGGTCACAACAGGACACACGTAATAGTCGTATGGTGTCTTCACAATCCCGTCATTGGTTGACTTGTTAGCAGGCGTCCTATGAAAGTTTTGGATATGTAGCTTTAAGTTAAATCCCATCTTGAATTCCTTTCTGCAAAATTTGCAAATAAGATTGTTCCCAGTTTCCGGGTCATTATCATCATCCTCTTCAACCGAGCTCCCGCAAAATACATCAATTTTATGGAATTTCCGTTCATGTTCCCGAAATGCTTTTCCGGTTATAAAATAAGCGGTGCATTCCTCTTCCTGGCAGCTTATCACCTTATCGGACTCTACCCGTGTCGTGTCGTGACTTTTTGTGAAATGTTTCTGCTCGTTTCTTATATAAATTTCAAAGTAACATATGGGACACTTCATCACTCCCAGCCGGGGAAATCCCAGATGAACTCGGGCGAAGTGGTTAACGTATTTAAGCTTTGCGTTGCATTTGAAAATGCATCTTGGACAATTAAAAGTGCCAGCGGACTGCTCAAGATTTTTTCCGGAATGTTGAGACAATTCGTGTAGACTCAACTTTAGGGCGTTAACCTCCACATTTTCGCAAAAGTTGCATGCGTAATTTCCCTCCTGGTGTAGTCTCATGTGCTCTTCGTATACGAAGAGCTGTTTGGCGGTATATTTGCAGCCATCAAGGCGACAATGTTGGTAGTCACGGAATTTGGTTTTGACGTAGCGCTTCCTACATGGTTCCCTTCCAATGGAGTTGGCATCTTCTTCGTCAGTAATGCTACTTGCTGAGCTATCACTGTAGTCATCTGAGTTAATATCGTTCTCATGATCGGACGGTTCTGGTGAAGATGAATCCTTGGAGGGACGTGGTAGTGCTAACGGCGCTTGTATTTTTCTCAGATTGTATCTTGGAGTACACAAGGAACTTAATTGCGATGAAGAAGAACAAGGCATTTCAGTGTGTGCGTTATTTGGTTCCGTATTATTCCTGGCTTCATCACTACCGCGATACTGGACATTAGAACTGTTTTCCGTGTCATGCGAAGGCAGTTTCTTTTTATGTATTTTTAGCTTCCGGCAATGCGCATAGCATCTAGTATGCAGCACATATGCTGAGAACATTGGAAACCACTTGTCACATAACTTGCAGTGAAACCGTTTTGACTGTTCATGTTTCCTTCCTTTCCACAATTCGGGGTGTTTGGTTCTCGCGTGCACTGCATGAGCTCGTTTATTGGTAAACACTATTGAACATAATTTACAAGACAGTGACTTGTTTCTGAAACGGCGTTGTTTCAAAATTTCATTTCCAGCATGTGAGGTGGTAGGAGCATCCATGGTGGTAGAATTATCGACGTTCTCGTTTCCCTTTTCGAAAACTGATTCTGTCTTTATTCCCAGATCTGGAGTGGTCTCCGTTTTGTATCTAAATGCAATGAATGTAAGGATTTTATTATATGAAGTTCATATGACTCAGGATTGATTTGTGCAAATTGAAGTTGAACTGAACTTACATTTGAACAATAATCTTTTGTTCCAAATCATCAACACACATACTTTCCTCAGATCCGGAAACTTCAGGGCTCGTGACGGCTAATGGATATGAGTGATCACTGTCTTCGTCAATTTCTTCGTCCATCTCATTGTCCAAATCACGTGCGAAATTTTCCAAGATAATGGTAGGTTTTCCTATTTCCATTTCATTTCCGGTGCTGCTAGAATTTGAACCCGACTTGTGTGAAAGGGTATGCACGTCAGTCAGTGCATTCTCTTGTGAATGTTCTTGTTGGAAATCGTTGCAAAGTTCCTCTAAAGATGAGCTATCTGCAACAATATCATTATACGGCAAAACAAGTGTCACGACAGCCGCAAAATGACGTGATCCAGGATCTCATGGCATGTTGGTTCGGTTTGAAATCCTAGGCTGTGTCACTACTCTTTCCATAACTGTCTGGTTCAATTTTTGGTGTTCTCCTATGCAAGCTTACGGTTGGTGGGAAAGTTGATAATGTCCTTGACCCTGTATATTACATATGGAAATAAAAATTAAGAATAAATATTCGCGAATAAAATCAGATACGTAATATTAAACGAAATTAAAAACGATTTATCGAGCATTTACCAATTTTAACCATCCTGCGTCTGTTTTCAATAAACTGATTGTACTCAGGAAGGCCATTCTGGGCAGTACCACTTTTTAATTGGGCAAATAAATCCTTGATCGCTCTCATCCTGGTCGGAACTCTACCAGACTCTTTCATTATCCTAATCAGTGTTTCAGCTCTCCATTTGAGCTGTAGTTCCAAACATTTAACTTGATCATAGAGATCGCAAAATGTGTCCAAAATAATCTCACATGACGCACATACTTGGATACTGAAACCTGACTCGCTGTGGCTTCCAAGTGCAGGAGTAAGAAAATGTGATAAACTATTTTGAATTCGAAAATAACGCTCCAGTAGTGAGAAGGAATGTGTTAGACTTCGTCCACTCTTTGCAGCATTTTCGTGGATCGCTGAGATTTTTCCTAATTTACAACAAATGCAGCAAACAATGTCAACTCTACCACCACGATTCTCCATTTTAATGTCAGAATTTTAATGTCTATCGGCACATATAAACTATTCAGTGTTCCATTCAATAGACGTAAAAATGTCGTATTGGTGGAAGAATAAATGTAAACAAAACTTGTGCCATGAGCTCACATAATGAAAAAAAATGTTATGAGAAAGAGATACTTCCATGCATCCCACTTTCTCGATATTTTCTCGTTTTACGCAAGCACTCAGCTGTGACCTTGGGCTGCCGCCTGTGATGGATTCAGTTTTTCTGTTTTGTGTGCATGCATGCACATGCCTAATTCGCCTATGTGCATTAGGCAAGACAGGGCCTACAAAATATCTAACGATATTCTTCAATTCACATAATATAATTTCGCTGACGCTGCATGCATTTTGGGATCCCATCAATGTGCTGCGTTCATGCTGAAAAATACATGAAAAAAATTATTGATAACTTTCATACAATGTTTGAAGGGGATGAGATAAATACACCCGAACTCACATTTGCTACTCGGTTTATTATTTAAGCCCGATATAAATAAGATGCAGTTGAATATTTTATCGCCGCATGTAACGTGTTGTTATCATTGTTACATTTTGTACTGGCTACCAATTATTGGTGGTACATGATTATTGATGACATTGGTGATTAGAAGAAATATCGGCTGCCTTCATTCAAGTAATATAATTTGTGAGCGCTCGAATTGAATCTTTTGCTTGCTACTACCATGACACAAGTATTTTATTAATATAATATAATGAATTACATTTATTTATCGTTAACATGACTTGCTTGAATGCTCCATTTTACACTTTTGCATTAAATGCTGACAATACATGGTAATTCTTGATTCATGAATAGTTAAAATATAAATACTTTTGCGTGCAAAATTAATACGTACTATTCAAAATATTCTACTTTATGCGAAATGCTTACTTGAGACATATTTCTCGTATTGTGCTAAAAATAATATAATAATAATTTTGTATTGGTGTTAGGCAAACAAGGTGATATCAGTATCCACAAGCCTTGTTTTGAGGAAACAAGAAATGATTTTTGTAAACCAATGTTTCGTGTGTATATTTCTGATAAATCGTGGCAAGCACGGAGTCTTTCCGTAATCGGAAATGCATTGTTCCTATTTCTGTTTTCCTATTGTGCAGCAAGACAGAGCAATTCCGATATCCTAATACTGATCGGGTTTGTAGAATTTTAAATTATTGTAATGAACTGTTGTTGGTTGAGTGTAATATATTAGGTAAACCTAGGGCCATCTTATTTTATATCCAGTTTCTAGCGCTGGCTTCAAAGTTTCTGTAATTGTTGAAGTGTCCAGTGCCGTTAGAACGCTCGTTATTTCGTTCCGGTATACATTGCAGATGAAACGTCCTAATATTTCAAGAAATATGGAAATGTACTTTGTACTTTTTGGCGCTTGTACTTTTTTGTGTAATGTTCATCACTATTAAAATGCAAAATGTGTGAATCACTGCAATAATCGTATATGCCAGCATCAATATTTAATATTACAACAATATTTAACGTTACAACATTATTTTAAAATAAATAGGAAACTACTTTTCAATACCTTAGTGCGTTACTTTTGGAATAGTATTGTTCTTATAAAACTGTACATACTATTTGCACTGCATGGTTGTATTTGTATTGTTCATTTACTTTATATTAACTATGGAATTAATTATAAAGTGTGATTGCAATACGCCTCAAATTAATTGTATCAGATTTGGTTACTCTGAGTTTACATATACATACATAAGAATTCTTACTATACATTTGTTGGTAACTTAATTGTAATCGTGTGGTGTACCCACATGACCACTAATTTATTTTTACATTCCATACTATTAAATCAATTTAAAGTTCAGCTCAATTCTTAGAACGGATGGATGTTTTTATGTGTTCTGGAGATAGAGAAGCGCTTCACAGTTTAGGCAACACTATTAAGATTGAACTTCCCCAGAAGTTTGCTACCAACTGAATGAGCTTGCGACATTGTCGCCACATGTTCATCACGCACACATAAACGGCACAAGTATTTTCAGTGACAAAACCGACAAGCGAAACTACAAGTCCAAAAAATAGTAAAGTAAATATATTTAATATATTGCCCTGCATGGTGGGTGCACTAGGTGTTGGGTCAGTTAAATCTGGAACAAAGTGGGTCGCCTCTTCTGCAAAGTTTAACCAGCGGTTCCAGATTCCGGACGTTTTCACTGCGCGAATCCTCTGTATAACGTTTGGATGTACTGACCCGACGACCTTGAAGCCAACCGATACATTCCCATAGCTCTCCTTTCCAATATAGAGTCTGGAGTGGGATTTTGTCCTAACAATTTTTCTCGCAAACTCGCTCGCCTTGTATAGCGGGACTAAAATCGCAGACTTTTCACAATTCCCAAGATGCTCCAACAAGGCAGTTTCATAAGCTTTCACAACTTCATTCTGCAATACGAGCCACAATTTGGTGATAACCGTTAAATTTTCAGATGCAATGTTGTACATTTCCTTAGCTCGTTTGCGAAGCACATTACCAATTATATGTGCACTGTCGGGATGCAGGAACGAATGCTTGGATAGAAACATCAAATTGGCATGACTGATAAAATTGAGACGTCTCAAGACATATCCAAATGAGCTTACTTCTGACTCCATTCCAAATGTACCGCGAGGTGCACGAACCGTATCGTTAAACCTAAGATACAATGAACTGGTCCAGTTGATATACTTGTCAATAGAATCAAACTGCATTTCAGAGAAGTCAAGGAATAGATTCGCCGGTCTCGCACGAATACTGAAATTGTGCTGAACAAGTTGTCGAATGTTCGTATACGGAATCAATTTCCTCGGCGAAATCAAATTGTAGACATTGTCACTCTTATATCCGTTACTCAAAACTATCCCAACCAACATGAACGCTGCCATCGTATATCTATTACACAACCTGTTAGCAAAAGACGACAAGAATGGATCGCCTTGTTCCAATAGGACTTTTACGACAGGTAGCACATGTTTCCAAACGCTGTAGAATCCGAAGGACGATGATGCAATTCGTCGATGTATGTCAGCTAGAATGATCACTGTGAGAAAAATGCATACCCAGATTGACGTATCGAATACCCAAATCAACTCATACAGTCCCAAAGATTGATGGCCCCGGAAACCCCCGCAACTAACAAATCCCAAGCTCCTACCAGTTTCCTCGTAACCAAGTATCAAGGAAGGATAATTTCCTCCAGGCACCGGGAACACAATCAGCTTTAAATCAGTTTGATATGTCGCATGGATATTTCTCATGTAGGCATCAGATTTTGAGAGATTTGTAGAGAGCAACAGCATATTTCCGCGTCGACAAATGTGCATAAACTGACTAAAGCTGACTGTAGCGTTTGAAACGATAGAATAGAGCATATGTTCATTCCGTAGTCATGTTTTTTTATACCTTTTTTAAGTTTTATACATACCTAATCAAGTTTTTTATACATACCTAAGTAAGCTTCATTCGTTGTCAATTTTATTCAATTATTTCAACCAATCATAGCAAGAGTTCAATGTACCTTGTAAGGCATACCTCATAATGTTAAGTGTAAGTGAATATGACTGTTTGTATTCTTAATATTTCTGTATTCATTTAAGTTTACTCGTGTAACACAATCTAAAATAGCGTGGAAGTTTTTTACTACATGTTTAAAGTAGCTTTTCTTTCAAGATAGGGACCCAAGCGTCCAGAAGCTTCTTTTTCCTTTTCTACATTTTTATTACCTACAAAATACTATAAAGCATAATGCCACATCTTTCTCGTGGCCCATTACTCAAGAAGCAAGCTGCGCATCACATTCTCCTTGTGCAGAGATAAACATTTTTGACTGATTAAATTTCGTTGTATTTTTAAATAGTAATTCAACCAGTTTTTTATCACATCATTTATTTTAATCATCATCGCATCTGTTTTTATCCAGTGTCAATTCCCAGCCAGATAAATATCATTTTTAAACATTCAAATCCACTGGTCACACCACCACCAGCAGCATCATCCTTTTTACAGTTCACATATTTTTAAAACTTTGACGGTTTGGCTAACCTATCAGCCTGGTCCTTCGTAAACTTCTAAACAGCATAGTGGCAACTCCTATTGCAAACAACTCGATCGGATCAGCCTGCTCTGGATGTACATGTTGAGCTACTGAGTAAGCGCTTTTCGGGAGCTGGCGTTCACAACTTAGTAACTTATTCCAAAATTTAAATATTCGGTCTTGAAGCTGTAAATCAGGGATCGATAGCTGAAATCTCCAAACCCTCTCGGATTCCATCTGCTTGTCATGAACAATGCTATGTATGGCGTCACAGCCAATTGAATCTAAATGTATCGTCATGATGGGAATAATCGGACTTTCAAAATATGTAGCTACTCGATTAGCCAAGCAAAATCGCAAACCTCTTTTGACATCTAACGTTACAATAATCGTTTCAACGCAATAAACGCCGGGAACCCCCTTTGGTTCAAATGCAGTTCTGTCCCGGTCCGACGCGCTAATGGACACCATAAATCTTTCGACGTCCGATTTTCCAATAGGATTATCTCCGTGGTTTATAAATATATGCAATCTCGGAACTAATGATTGCTCAGTGGTTTCAAATAAAAATTGCAATCCATGCATGGTACTAAAATAAAATGCCGCAGGATGCGTCACAATTTGTAGCGCATTCGGTGTGATTTGGATGGAAACATGGATCTGGCAATTCCATTGTTTCGAATTAACGGCATACTGGAAAAAGTTGAGTGCAACGCACATATCAGATATTTGAGTGTCACCGTCGGTTTTGCCTCCGCCAAGAAATTTGGATACCGGGCAAGCTATATTGTCTTCGTATGCATATGTTTTTCCGCTTTCATTAAAAGCCGTAAACCCAAACGGAATCCAAAATACTCTGTGTTGTGCCGGGTAGGGTTTCCACGTCGTACGCAAAGTCGCAAGGATCGGCCTTCTTACAACTGTAGCAATATGGGATCCTGTTATGATGTCATAATTTTGAAAGCTGTCCAATATTGCATGGCAGTGTAACCCATGAAATGATCTTAGTAAGTCAGAAATATTTGCCTTGTTGCCAGGAATTGCATAGCGTTTGGAATAGTTTGCTTTAATTTGGGATATGATCTTGCGTTCTGCCTTGCTGTAAAATGTTGTATACGATGATATTGGTACTGACTGGAACGGTAAAATGGACAGTTGGTGGAACGATTGACAATGTTGAATATAATTGTGGAATATAATATACTTTGTCACCACAAATCCAGAATACCACGAATATGAAAGGTGCATCATCTTGATTGCTTTTTCCTGTTGACGAAGTGCGAACAAAACGCTAGTTTTATTTTCAAAAAAAAAGAATTCCCGTCTTGGGTCTAAATGTTGACCAGAACGTGAGGTTAATCAAAAGCACTTGGCGAGCGAATCAGAACAAATCTCCATTTACGGATTTGAGAAACTGCAAACGTCACTTTGGGCTTCTTGAAGAAACACATTTCGTGAGTTACGTTACGAACATGTGAAATTGGTATGACTACGTGGAATTGGTTTGGACACAATCCACTGATTAGGTATTACCATCAAATAAGGGAAAAAGTAATCTGCACTGTCACGGAAACAATTACTCTATCTGAATCGATTGCTGTTGAAGGATATATCGATTAACCAGTCTGTGGCAAGCAAGGAAACAAGCATGTCCCTATGGTTTTCAGAAAGCCACGGGGAAAGTAAAGCAGGACCATAAACAAAGAACATAAAAGGATTGATATCACTGAATAGCTTTGCAACTTGAAATGAGAGTGGAATTTTTATACATGGATAGTCGATAATATCGACTACAGAATCTTCCGGTTTTCGGGATCCTGGATCCCGGAGCGGGATTTTTTTTGAATTGGGGCAATCTGAGACTCCGTCGTTTTCAGCGCAATTTGCCCCAAATTTATATATTTTTTAAAAGAATTTGAGCACTTTTTCCCCAAAACTTACTAAAACTTGGCCAGAGCGGGATTCTTTGTCGGAGCGGGATTCTTTATCGGAGCGGGATTCTTTGTCGGAGCGGGATTCTTTGTGGAGCGGGATTCTTTGTCGGAGCGGGATTCTTGTCGGAGCGGGATTCTTGTCGGAGCGGGATTCTTTGTCGGAGCGGGATTCTTTGTCGGAGCGGGATTCTTTGTCGGAGCGGGATTCTTTGTCGGAGCGGGATTCTTTGTCGGAGCGGGATTCTTTGTCGGAGCGGGATTCTTTGTCGGAGCGGGATTCTTTGTCGGAGCGGGATTCTTTGTCGGAGCGGGATTCTTTATCGGAGCGGGATTCTTTGTCGGAGCGGGATTCTTTGTGGAGCGGGATTCTTTGTCGGAGCGGGATTCTTGTCGGAGCGGGATTCTTGTCGGAGCGGGATTCTTTGTCGGAGCGGGATTCTTTGTCGGAGCGGGATTCTTTGTCGGAGCGGGATTCTTTGTCGGAGCGGGATTCTTTGTCGGAGCGGGATTCTTTGTCGGAGCGGGATTCTTTGTCGGAGCGGGATTCTTTGTCGGAGCGGGATTCTTTGTCGGAGCGGGATTCTTTGTCGGAGCGGGATTCTTTGTCGGAGCGGGATCAAATTTTGGACAACATAGCGTTTTGGATCCCGAAGCTTCTGGAAAATTCTTGGCCCCTGAAGTTCCGGATGTCAGCGCTTTGATAAGACCACATTATCCTGTTGTCAAAGGTGTTGCACCAAACGCGCGGTGTTGATTCTTCTATATGATGAAAGCGAGCAGCTCTTGTAAATAGTTTAAAAAGACATTGTTTCATTGCATATATTTAAACGTATTACGTTTAAATCTTCCCTGTTGATTTATTATTGACTACAGATACTGTCTGTGCATGCGGCAAATATACTATACAAAGCAGATATCAGTCACAAAGGTTGCATTATTTAACGGCATCTCTTATATATTATTTTAAGTTTATAAGTCTATTAACTCTCACTAGCCATTTCACATGTATACATGTATAGCATATCACACTTTACTGGCCATATGTATAGCATATCCTGTTTGGTGACCGCTGGTAGTCCATCAACCTGGAGGGCGGCAGAAACTTTCCTGCTCATCTTCTGTGGTTTTAACAGATCGACCATCGGATGAATAATAGTCGTAGTCCATGACAAGATATTGCGGTGATATGAAGGTGGACAGGTATGATTTACGTCTGTCATTGTCAATGACATTCAGTAATAGGATGGGGTGGTATCCCACCACAGACGTGAATACAACAAGGAAAAGTGTACGTCTGAGCTTCTTGAGTAGCTTTTGTCTCGCCATCGTTGGTGGGAGTTTGTTTTTTTACACATGCACTCTATAGTACATTACTCCGGATGCGGTGTAGAAGATGAAGAAAGGAAGCCAAACTCCTACTAGCCAGATGAATCCTTTTGGAGTAAAGTCTTTTGGAGTAAAGTATCCGGTAGAATCTTGTATACAGTTTCGTCTGTTGGTATTTGTCCCATAGTGCCCCAAATATCAACAAATTACAGTAGTGGCCGTTGGTAACTGCTTCCCAATCGTATCAGCATGGCTGGTGCGGTGGAAGGGCTGGAAGAACATTGGAGAAGAACTGGATGAGTGAGTTTGTGCCAATGAACGGCAGCAATATACAACAGGTTGAAACGTGTCCAGGTCAGTCCCATCAATTACAACTGGCTGCACTGGACACAATAATTTCCCCATAGGTCATGAATGAGTCAGCAGTGGCGGAATAAGTATTCAAGCGATGATTATATCTGACTTGCAGAGGTGTAGTAGGCAAGACTGATATGCTGTTCTGGTACGTCCTGCTAGATTTGTAGTTATTACAAATCCGTTATTTAAAACAGCTACTATTGTTAACACCAGTGCAACCGTTCCCACCGCTAGTGTGCGTAAGGGGCCAGAGAATTTGGATCCTGTGCGCCGGTGCATTACCTGATAGAAATGAATATTTCCATAGCTAGCCACTTCGCCATAGTAGCGTTTGTGCGGTTTGCAAACTGTAGGCTCATCCATTCTAGTCTCCACTGGCAGTTTTATCCTTTGGAATACTCAATATCGTTGGAAATATAAGTCCAGGAATTGGGGGCCGTGTTACTGGTTCTTCCTTTTACCAGGCAGGCCCTGTCCACCATAATTTGTAGTCTGTTAGTGGTAATAAACCTAGAGAGGCACAGTCTGCTGGATTATCCTCTGCTATATGTCCCTATATATGATTATATGATCTGCTATATATGATTGTCGTTCTTGTTGTTGTGGTTTTATTGTGTCAGCAAAATGAATAGCATTTCTGGCAGGGATGGGGCTCACGTGAAAAATGGTGGAATTACCATTCCGTTGAAGATCACTGCGTTTTTCTGCCCTTCCTCTATGCTGAGTTTCATTAAACAAAGATCGAGGTGAGGTGACCATCACACTTGATTTCACCGCGATGGTAGAGAGTTCCCCTTAACGGCTGTGTTAATCTCATTCATCGTTTACATGTCGACTCTCCCAATGGTAAGATGAACAAGCAGGATATCGGCGATGGACACGGTCCCAGCAGGAACTGTTTATATTAACTGCTTGTGCAGCTGTTCTACGAACCGTTGATATTAGCTTATGAAGGCCAGCCTCGCTCTGCTGTATCATTGGAGTGTAGTTCAAGAAATGGCGAAGAGCACCCTGAGCAATTTCACGAGCTGATTTGTATCTATTCCCGTGTGGGGCCCAAGCCAACGGCCAGTTTGGTTCTATCAACGCCAGATGCTTAATGGTTTTATAAGCCTCCTGGCCCTTCAATGCTTCATGTAATTGTCTGATCTGGGACAAGGTATCCATTTGATTGGACATTTGGTTGAAGGTGCACACATCGCAAAGTACTATATTCGTTACTACCCCGTCTGGGTGACTCAGTCCTAATAATATCCTGTGTAACGTGAAATATTATATAATATATTTCCGAACGAATTCTTGCATTTCATATTAAGTGTACAACCATTGCCACCTGGCGTTTCAAATTATTTTTATTTTATCACAAAACTTCATTTATTCCTGTCAATTTTATAATCTGCCTTGCGCCTTGTTTGTTGGTTATGGTAGCAACTGGAACCACTACATGTAACAGATTATGAAAATGTCAAATGAAGTTTGTCGAAGAGTATATAATTGATTACGTATTACGCATTAATATTTGTAATGGCTATAATAAGGCAAATATTTAATTATGAATATGCGGCCAAAAAGCATAACATATTCTTGTATACACAACTTATTAAAGCGTAAATAAAGTCATGTCAATCAGCGTAAATCATGGCTTCTTTTTCGATCAGTTTAACGGTAAATCCTGACAAATGTTAACGTCATTTGGTTGACCGTTTAAAGTTCGCCTACATATGCATAATAATTAACCATATAACCATAAGCAAAAATGAAGTATAATCATTGTGAAAGCATCGTTGTGCAAATCAAACCTTGGTTAAAAACCACAAGGAATATATTGCCTCAAAATAAATTGAACTCTGCCAGTGCACTGTTTGTTGAACCAAAACTATCACATACAATATATTAGTAAAATCATGTAATTTAAACCATGGCATGCCTACTGCCTGTACTTTTTCCGCTTATACCAATAAAGCGGAAACAAAAATAATTAATATTAAACTCAAATTCTGGTGAATATTATTCAACAGGCAAATGTCAGTTTATTTGTGAATCATCACAGCCTTTCACTCAACGTCATAATTGGTCAACCCATTTAAGGAATAAGTCCATCAAAATATTTGTCACCCCTTTCAAAATAAATTCCACTACGGTCAAGGCAATCGCATATGCCCTGTCACATCATCGCTTTTGGTCAAACGTTTAAATAATCACGGCAGCAACATTACCTACAACTTCGTGTATAATGTACAGCGGAAAGTTTTATATTTGTTTTTGCAGCATGTTACAAACTATAGATGACTTTATAAAGTCTAACGTAAAAGCAGTTATAAACCATAATTGATTTCAGTACATTTCACCCTAGAGAAAATAGTCACAACATCCCATCCGGTGCCAACGAACACCCATTGGAGCCAATATAATTAAAAATGGTGAACCACAGACACTTTAGAACATTACTTCAATTCCAGTTCAGCCGACCAAAATATCTAGGCATATCCCCACTGATCTACACTCCAGTAAACAATCGAGTATCTATCGCATTATTCTCACACAAAACCATATGGGTAGTCCGCTTCTGGAAATGCTTGGTGATGGTTTCTCTAATTGCCAGTTTACTTGAAAAAGTAGATAGTCTCCGTGATAGTCGCAAATATCCAACTTTGTATCATGGCCTAATAACGATCATGAAGGCAACTCAGATTTCCTATTTCGTTGCATTTAATTACAATTTCAAGGACATGACTAGATTGATGAACGCCATTCTGGAGCATCCGAACGGAATCGTTTACGGGTTGCTCCACCCGCTCAAGAAAGTGGAAAGCTTCAACGGACGGCGTGTTAATAAATTAATCTTTCTTATGATGTGTACTGCAACAGTGGCAGGTGGGTCACTGCTCTACGCGGCCTTTCCCACTTTGCCCATAGCAGTTCCGTGCCTTCATAGTTCAGTGTATCGATTGACTGACTCGAGAAAAACTTGTGAAGAAAGTACAATTCCATGGCGTATTATGATAAGCTGCTTCGATTTGGCAGGTTTTGTGCCAATTGGGGAACTAGGACCGTTGTTGTTTAGCATGTCATTTCTGACCATTGCAGAAATAATCAGCCTATTACACCACTTCCGGTAATCGTTTGTAAATTTAAATTATGAAGTTTACTTTTGTAATTTACTATTTATTGTAATTTTGAAATTACAGTCGTGTTTCAGGAGACGCACATGGGAACTCTGGAATGACGAAGAAAGTGCAAATTGGGCGAATGTATCGTGAAATTCAAATATTAGCTATATACAGTGACTTGTGTTTTCAGTATTATGGCTGGCCAATAGCTCAATTTGTTGGAAGCGTAATTTTAATCACTTTGTTATATTTCCTCATCATTCTACATGAACATGTTCAAGTTTTTGTAAGAGTATGCATGGTAATTACAATAACCGGAGTGATGGTTGTATTATGCGTGGTATTTGATTTGGGAAGTAGACCAATGCTCATCTCAAGGTCGTGCATTCGGAGATGCTCAAACCTCTGGGCAAATTGTCCTTGGGCTAGGAGATTTTTTCGATCATGTCCTTCGATTGTCTTAAGAATTGGCCCGTTTCATAAAATGACGAGAGCAACTGGTCCTAGTGTGTATCGGTTCGTGTTGCAGCGTACAGTGCTGCTTGTGATCAAAACAAAATCGGATCGCGTGTTTTCATAAATGACGATAGTTTCCTACAACAAATTATGCCAGTGTTTCATGCCCGAATCCACTTAATCTCAACTTAGATCATTTAACCCATTTTTATTAATACTGACACAACGTTTTGTTGAAAATTGAATATTACCTGGATTAAATATTGCATTCTTAAGATACTCACATGATGGTATGCAAGATGAAATCATGTTCATCCATTACTAATATTTCCTATGACATTAGTTTTAAGTTTATGGATGCAAATATCCGGTCATCCAAGTTCTATTGTGATTACTTAAGTTACTGTTATTGTTAGTAATCACATTCCAATTTAATTCATACATCTCTTTTCAGTACCAATGTCATTCATTTCCACTTTGTCCTTCAATACATATACATATATTACTATTGCATGGAAATATCATTATTATTGGTTAAATGCAATTCAATAAATCAGCCGTCATCTTCTGAAGTAAGGTAGTGAAACATTTAAAAGAGCTTGTACTTTGAAAACGTATTTGTCTCACGGATCCCCACACAGAGTGACATGATGGCATAACATTTTAGTGTAATGCTGAAGTGAGAAACTTGTAACGAGACCTGAGAACATGTGAGGAAGACTCCGTTGCCATGTAATGTCTGACGTTTAACATACATTATATAAATTGACTTTAAACATTTTATAGTAATGTGACTGTGACAAAACAATTAATGTGGCACTATATAGCGATTTAAACATCAGCAAAGAAGTGTGAACTAGTTAACCAGGTCTAAAAGACAAGTGTTACAATGGCCTCCAAACGCAATTACTGAAACTTGTAAGCAATGAAATCAAAGTAAACAATTTCAATCTGCTCAGTAAAGGGACCATTTGTTTTCAAACTAGATACAGAATAATTAAATTTCGACAGGTGTTAGGAAAGTTTCATAATTAAACTGACACTTTAACGTTTCATAAGTGATATTAATAACTGATCCATGGATATTTACTAATAGCAATCTGCGAAGGTAGAATATTTGAATAAACCATGTAGTGAGACGATTATATTAGTTTATAATGTTCGTCAGAAATGGAATCGAATCAAGTAGCTTAATTCCATTTGCGTTCAAATTATTTTGGACTATTTCCGCATTTTCGTCATTACTAAAGCAATTTTGTAGCTAATTTAATGAGATTCTCTAGTAAGCTTTCTAAAAGGAAAATTGAATTCATTTGAAGGACAGCTTGATAGCATCTATTGGATAATTCCGGTGCATGGCTTCCCACGCTCACCACACTCCATAACTAGCCGCTTGTATAGCGAGATCCACGTTAAGTACGTCAAATTCATTTTCAAACACAAGAAACTAAACCGAAATAACATTTTTTTAGAAAGAAGCGAAACGTTTCGTATTTACTTCAAGCATGTATACATACAGTGATTTTATGCTAAACCTTAGAGCATATCAATTCAAATTGTTCTCAACTTGCGCTGCAACACCATTTTCGTGGGATCTCAAATCCAAGCTGTACAAAAGGTCGGAGAACAAGCACTTCATCCTCAAATATTATGTTGGAGCTTTCCTGCATTTCATATACTGGATATACCTAACAACACAATTTTTATCCTTGACGCTAACGGGCGACGTGAATAAAACAAGTTGGCTCTATTTGGCATTTCTCGGCGCAAGTGTAATCGTCGCCCATGACTGCCTCATCATTTATAATCAGCAAGGATACTTGTGCTATCTCAATGGGGTTGCGAATCTTGCGTCGGATATTGCTGGTAAGGTTTTACTTCTGTTAACATAATAGTCCATCCGATTTTAATACTAAAAATTATTATTACGGTTTCGTTTCCTAGGGAATTTTAGGCCATGCTACAGTCCAAATGTTAACAATATAAACTTGTTGTGGAACATGACCTCTTTGGTCTGCACCATATTCTATGTTTTGACAGCGGTAGTTGTCACGGTTCACTATTTCATATTTCCGGAGGATGTGACCTATCCGGTGTATACTTTAATTTCCGGAAATACCTGGGAGCACTGGACTGTATTTGCACTCTTCGGCAACATTTATTTTTACTTTATGCTTAAATGTACATGTGGATACACATTTATTACCGATAATGCAATTCCAGTCGCTCTCCTCTTTTGGGGACTGTTAACTCATGAGCTTCGTTGCGGCACCAAAATCCCGCGCAAGACAGTCCCTCGACTTCGAAATATTGAGAATATCACGAAATATTTTAGAGCACTTCAGCTAGTGATTACGATTATGAACAAGTTATTTGGGTTGTGTTTACCCTTGGGACATCTGGTGGTGATCAAACTATGCATATATTCTAACGTCATGCTAGTCAGACAGTGGCATGCATTGACAAACATTAACAGATTTTTGATCGTGGCAAGTGGCTGTATTGGATGTACAAGTTGGTTTTGGACATTGCATGCATGTGGACACTTGCTGAAAACCTCCAAAACTGCTATTTTCTCTTGGAATAGTCCAGATGCGTGGCGGGGAAGACGGGAGATTATGTGTATGAGAAGATTTAGTAGAAGTTGTAGACCATTGTGCATAAAGTACAGCAATTTGTTTGTGGTGAGAAGGTCGACCATTTTAAAGTTTCTAAAAACTGTTAGTAAAGGCACTATAAAAGCATTGTTAGCATTGAAAAAATGTAATTAACATTAATATTAATACGCATTCAAATTACATGTATTTATAGTTCAAATTGTTCCACCATTTATCGATAAATAAAAGAAAATGCATGCTACCATTTGGTTAAAGTGAGCATAAACATCTCCAATCTACGGATTTTGAACTTTTATGAACTGCCGAGCTTCAACGTTGTTTCAATATGCACTTCCAGTAGAACATTAATATTGTATGCTTAAAGATTAGAGTGATATCTTTAAGCAAGAATATCCCGAACCAGAAAAACATGGATGAGTGTTCGAATATAGCATAAATCATTCATCATCATTGCTAAGAATGAAAATAGTCTTTGTTATTGTTTTGCTTGGCGTCACAGCTCTATGATTATGTTGTAAGTCAAAATGAATTCATAAGATTATAATTAAGAATTATATTTGCACTCTTTTCAAACCGCAAAATAACTTGAGTTACTGCTGCTTCGAAAATTGCAAAATAGATCATGCTAAGTCATACTGCAGTTGATAACAGGATATAGAAAAAGTTAAAAAATGACTGTATATGCTAGCATTATCATCCATTTGTGTCCACCATGTTATTGTATGTTAGATGCTACCCTCTTTTCTTTTTCATATGCATCGAGGATCACACCCATTTACTTTGTTAAATATCATATTTATCCTAAATCGTCCGTGGGAGACTATATCGCAAGCAAATATGAAAATTCATTTACTACACAGAATTAAAATAAATTATTAAATGAAAATACCAATTCAGAATTCTGAATTAATTTTATAATTTTATAGCAAATATTTTACAAAATCTAAGTAGCTTTTCAAAGACAATTGATTAATTATTGTGATTAGAATTAAACATATTGCTTTTAACATTCTTATTTTATTGAAAACTTAATTCAAATAATGTGTGGGCTGTTTGAACACGATCGATATTTTTCCCGGAAACTAAAAGCTTATTATAAATGGAGCTATGAGTTTGTCTAATAAAAATTACTTTACATTATATGGCATCAATGCCTTCCTGTAATATGATTTATTTGTGAATTATTTGTGTTGTTATACTTTAGAATTAGTTAAATTAATATTAGATTTTATGGTTAACTGAACATTAACTTGTGAGTGTTTTTATTTCATTTTTTCAATACCATTTGGACGCAAAATGTAAATTTCCTCATCTCGTATTTTATACTTACTATTTTGTTGTTAGGTGTCAAGGGAATTAATGAAAAATATCATTCAAACATATTTTCAAACATAATATATTTTAATCATAAGATCATTTTTACAGGACACATGTTACGATAAATTATCAGTAAATGTATGACTTCCTTGAATGAAAACATACCGGATATTTAAGAACTCGTTCCTAAAACGTTGTATCAAATTCGTTGTGGAATTTGATTCAATCAATTGTGGATAAAGATTTCGATTTGATTGTGCATACCATCACGGGTAACACAATATATGCTTCATTATATAAAATCGACCACCGATCTAATTTAATTTTAAATAGCCATCAACCAGAAAATTACAGTTTGGAAATGTCGTATGCATGCTGTTGCTACGCAGGCTTCGTGATACATTTTCATATTACAATAGTCATGTTCTTAATTTTGGGCTCATTGTAGCAGATGAAACAACTCCAGATATTGCAGTTTTTTGGAAACGTTTTTTGTCGTATTTTAAAAATTGGGAAAATTTATAGCTTCCTATCAGTTTTGGATTTCAGGCACCCTGGAGACCATTTAAATAACCTATACTGCGTTTTCTCATTTTACCGTATCAATAAATTACGGAGAATTTGCTAATTTTCCTGTGCGTTTGATCACTAATCCAACATGTCGTTAACTCAAGGATTCTTGCAAGTACAACGGCACTTGCAAAATACAAAGCTATTCCCGTTCAGTGTTGACGCCAATTCTCCCATCCTGTTGGACTATCCATCTTACAATGGCAAACTGCAACAAATATACTGAATATATATCCTTTGCAGCACAGTCACATTGTACATTAGTTCTGCGGCACGTTTTCTCTGGCTTTTTGTCCACTGGGATTCCTATACAACACACAGGATTGAACAGTTTATAATTTACGGTACGCTACTTTGCGGATTTACTCAAATGACTGCATCCTGCTACACGGTCAATGTGAACAGCAAATTGATCAAATGTATTGTCAATGACTGGGGCAAGATGGCAAGAGGGAATACCATTTACGCCGACAACATAATAGGAAAAGCACTGGAGTGTTTTATGTTTGGATTAGAATGCACGGCTTGCTTAATTGGAGTAATATTTTTACTTTGTACATTTATAATTGACTTTGACCCGATACAGTTAATGATTGGAGCGACTCTCCAACATAAAATATTTGCGTCCTTTATATATGCTACATACTATGTGTTCGCGGTCTCCAATGCTTTATCAATCCTCCTATTTTCTCTGGCCAACGTTGAGTATCTCCTAGTCTACTCTAGGCGGCTTCATTTTGCTAATACGAGAGACCAGTCGAGAAGTTATACAATGAACCGTTTCCCAACTTGCTACAAGTTCTATACAGATATTCAAATATACGTGGCAGTAACAGGGGAAACCATCGGATTATGTATGGCCGTGCTGATATTTGTCGGAATTGTCCTGGCAAGCTACACAGGCTACACTACTCTGAAATTGTACAAATTCATCAATATCCTGATACATTTGACAATGCCATGTATGACGGTGGGCATATTTGCAATAGCCATAATTCAACCGTATATGGAGGGAATCATACCAAAAAACTGTCCGCTCTTCAAGCAATTTTGGATGAAATTTGTAGGACATCGTCCGGAAGCAAGAAGGCGAATTAGGGCAGCACCACTAGTTGGGCTTTCACTGGGACCATATGGCATGGCAACTGCCAAATGAGGATTAAACATTTGAGACGACATTGTTAACAATACCGTTACATTGCTTCTGTTTCAGCCTGTATGAAAATCGACAGGGGCGTATAATCTACGGAGCTGAATAACTTATAAAAACAGCAATACAATAATAGGTTGCTTGCATTTTATTTTGTTTTCATTTTATATTGCTGAAAGGACTTCTTTAGATTCTGCAGCGAATGATATCAATACTTGCAAACCAATGTTTTAAATCCTTTATAACTCTAAAGAGAACCTTCACATACAAATAATCCATACCTGTGAAATCCTGGAGGCTTTATTTCAAAGAAACGATGCGAAATAACATTTCAAGGAAAACAATTAGCAGAGTAATTAAATTAAACATACCATACGTAATCCATACTATTTGCAAATCCTTAAACCGAAGTACATCCACGCATTCCTGATTGTCCAAAAGATCTTGCAAATTGCAAATGGTTTTAAAATTGCGGAAGCAATCGTTCATGTACCATTTAGATATAGCTTGCCTCAACGTAACCCTACTGCCAGCTTTCTTGATTATGTTGCTACCTGACTTAATTAGCTTCTCTTTCAGTGCCTTCATATGAAATCTTGTTGACAACACTTCGTGATAGTAAAATTGAAAGTCATAAATGCCTGACTCCACAATCGATGCAAGTGATTTATCAAAATGTTTCTGAATATAGGAAGGATTGGTTGTTGTCCAGACAAATACTTTTGAAAAAATTGTTGGTTCATTGGTCTCGTGAATGTAGTATCTCTGGGACATGAATATTAATAATTTAGACAGAAACATGGACACGTGCTGCAACAAATGTGGATTTCCGTGATTATAAAGAAACGTGAATTGCCTTTGATCAAAACAAATTTTGCTAATATTTCCAGAATAGTTTTCAAGCAATCCTAGGCCGTATCCTTGATCAATATTCTTTTTTGGAGCACAATCTTTTGAAACATTATTGCGCTTTGCCAGCGTATCTTCAATAAAGCCAACCGGATTCTCGTTAGGCCAAATGCGTCGCAATGTTCGATTTCGACTTTTTGATATCCTGGTATTGAGAGGATCCTGATAGTCAATCAACCACAGGATAATCCTGTAATTTGCTAGAAACGTGATATTAGAGTCTTGAAGTATACCTTGAAAACTACCCGGCAGATTCGCTGGTCCATGCGCTACAGTCAGGAGGGAAAATAGGCAGGATGAGTAATCATTTCGTATAACGATTCCTGCGAATAGCCAACTCGAAATTAACAAAGCGTTCTTCAGGTTCACATATTTCAGTATTTGCACCTCTTGTTCGAAAAGTGATGAAATGAGCCACCAAACACTACCACGTTTCCAGCCGGAGCTATTCAAAATGGATGCAGTAACTGCAAAAACACACGCGACTATAAGCCATCCGTACCAATGAAGCGGAAGAAATATCTTGATCAAGTCTCCCGTCGGAATCTTTTCTTCTGGTTTCTCAAGAAATAACGAAAATTTTATTCCGTCACTCTTCATCCCAAACGAAGTTGGCTGAAAAGCTTGGGAGATTTTAGCTGTCGACCGAGGTCGAAAATGTGCCATTGCGGTGTGGTAGCTACCCGACGAACAGTTTAGACTGCACCGAATTATTGCCTTTATACATTCCTGTGTATACATCTCCAATGCAAATTCATTGAATTGTCTGTTCAGCTCGTTTGAAATTAGTATTTCATATGGGCACGACTTCATGTTAGAAATAACATTTTTGTGAAGCCGTTTCTCATGATAAACTAATTTGCCATCCAATACATTGAACAAATTGCTGAGATCACTTGCAAATAGCGCAGTGCCCACCAAATTATTTTGCTGTAAAGCCGTGACAAGATATTTAGTTTGCTTACTAGTCGGACCGCCACCGTCAAAAATAGCATTATGGGTTTGTAAGGGTGAGACTGTAGAAATTGCAAATTCATTCCTGTTGAGAATAATGATTATCGAGTTGACGAACTCTGTTATGCAAAGTTGTACTGGGACACTAGTTCCGACTTCACGAGTGTCTGAAGGCACAATGATAAAATGTGGATAATAGTTCCTTTGAGTTTGTAATTCTTGCTTCTGTTGAAGATGATGATAATTTATTATCCCCTGTGGATCCGTGGAAATTCGTGGCAGTTGTACTAAGCAAATTGCTTGGAATCGGAAATACATGAACAATTTCAAATATATGGTCGTTAAGTCGTGTGGGTCTTTTGTACCTACAACCTTACTATTCTGCGTCTCGCTGATATTACGATGTATGAGGAGATCAGAGTTCGTTAATAGAATTATGCAACTTCGAATGTCTGCAGTGCATCCACGTAACCAACTCGATTGAAGGTCATGTCCTTGGAAGATGGCATCAGAGAGATAAAGAGTGCACCCTGGAAAGAAAATGTACTGTAATTCTAAGTACTTATCAAAATAATTTCGGTAGCTAATTGCCTCTGCCAGACCATTTGTAAAGCTGTCCAATGTCAGCCAAATTACGATGAAAACGTATAGTTTTTGGCACGTCATTTTATGCAGCAATGAAAAACGAGGGAATTGATTTTCTCAAACAAGTTTTGCACTTTCACGTGTCGATGTCGCAAAGGTTCATATTTAAAATGTACCCAACTAATGGTTGTTCTGCGTTCATTATATACTGGTCTGAACCAAAATATTAGTGTATGTTGAAACTGATGTTATAACCACAAATGTGACCTTGTTCATATTAAACGATATAACCCATTATTTTTATGGTGTCCGTCAGTGAAGGACTGAAAGTGTCCAAGTGCTGAATAGGATTGAAGGAGAAAGTTGCAAGTTACTAGCCATTAGGTAGATGGGTCCTCAGATCAGGTTCATGATGCTAAGAAATGATTCTCTTCAGTATATTGATTCCTCATTTATCAAAAATGCATGTCGATTGAGCAATCAAGAAATTTAATTTATTAATCCATTAAGTAGAGCAGAATGTCAAGTCTGTATCGGTTGGATATGATTGCGTAGTCGTCGACTAAATGCGTCCAGGGACTTAGCATCAAACAAGCCGAATGACACATATTGCAAAAATGTAATTGGTGCGTATAAAAATTCTTCCATTACACAAATGATTCCTATTCTAATATAGCTTATGGATATCATCAAAGGAAATGTGAACCACACTCCACAATATGTGAATAATTCAATAAAACCTATCCATTAACACAACAAATGGTGGTAGTGAACTTATACGAGTGCACATTATATTAAATTATATTAAAGCCTGCACTAAGATTCACCTTGATTTAAAAATTTGCACCAATTTGTCAAATAGTGTTAAACCAGATATTGAATTCATACTGTCACTTTGGAAAACGTAACCACTGCAACCATTAAACCACCTTCGGATCGTAATCCTACCAAAATTCTATTCACAATTCTATTACTCTTCACTTCAGTTTCGAAAGCTTTAATTCGTCAACTAAAGCTTCAGAAATGTAGTAACATTTTCACCTCTTGCATATTTACATTTCCCGAGTACTCCCTAGATAGGAACGAATTGTAACTGCCGAGTACTCCATGGAAGCTATTATTGTAACATTACACTCTCAAGCTATGCAACAACTCAGTTTTCCCCTTAATTTTATAATAAACAAATTAACTCGGATTTCAGCCAACCTGAAGAAACGCCGCTCCGAAAAAAATGTGCGCATAAAGTGTGCAGTTTTGTAAAATTAAGTCAGTATAAGATGTCCATCCGCAGATTACGAACCAGTGCTGTTAACTACGTGGCCAGAGTTTAGTTAGTATAATTATTATGATAAGTAAAAATTGAAATAATGCATCCTTCCGAAAACGTGCATTCACATTTTAATTGCTAGGAATGTCATGGAAACATCGCAGTTTGATTCAGATTAAAAATTATATTTAAGCTATAAAATAAATTGTAATAATTATCAAACAAAAACAACTTCTCCGTAAAGTCCCATCGGTAACATAACTAGAAATACATACTGTAATATGTTATTTAAGGAATCCAACTCTTCAGTGAGTCACTTCGCGAAAAAAAGTCATACTACGCTCTTCATATTGTAAGAATGAGTTCGTCTGCAAACAAGTATCTTTACTAAACTAAACGCAAGCATGGAAATCGAGAGGACGGGAACGCAGAAGATAAGTGGAATACTAGAGTACATGTGCAACACGGACTGATTGCTCAGGTAGATAGCCTCTAGCTGAAACCATGGCAGAGAAGATGACACGACATGACGGCGTGCGGTGGCTTTCTTGTTTTCTAAGGTATTATTACTTAACATATTATAATTCATACAGACCGCAAAACCTTGTGCTTGAACATTCTATGTGAGTAATACATGAGTTGGGTATATTATGGAATGAAGATAAGCACAGCACCCTGCTGCAATTCAATAAAGATTTTTGGTTTGGGCTTAACTCCAATTCTCCAATTCCGTCCATGCACTAGATGGGGAGAATTGGAAGAAATTGTCTTTCTCTTGCAATTTTCATCGCATAATGGATGCCTTCAAGCATGTCGCATTATCATGGAGATTTCATTCGTAACCTGTATCACTGCATGTTTACCTGCATGCTACACGATGAACTAAAAGTTGCAGCCAGTCTCAATAATTACACCAACCTGATATTTCAAGCTCGCAGTGACGTATGACTAGCCCATCTTGGTTACACAATCATACTAAGACATACTTATAAAACTATCTTTAGTTAAAAATGTTCAGTCGAATCTGATCGCAATGACCTCACTCATAGTAGTTAAGAACATGCACTGGACACAACCAGATGAATTCTTTCATATGCTCCATGTGGCTTCTCAGACTTGTGCATTTAATTGGCATGGTTATGTGCATGTATCACAGCAAAAGCGAAGTGGATGGAGATGGGTTCACTCACCGAGAAACTCGTTTAGACAGCATAAAAAATATTTGCACCACCAACTATGCTTTCTTGTGTAATTGATAATGCCACATTAAGGTCAATGAGGATAAAATTATTATAAAACTCTCGCGTGTGTCACGATTCACTGCTCAAGAAACCGGGTTGGATTGTGCATTAAGAATAGATTAATAATATTCCAGCTTTGTTCGCTGTTGGCATGTCCTTGAGTCTTGCATCCCTAGTAAGAAAACGAAAAGACTCACAGTTCAGATTGTTGCGGGTTCGTGAGGTTCACATACCTCTTCTCCAGACGAAATATATTTACAACCAGTTTAATTTGAGTACTCCATAAAAAATATTCCCGAGTAATACACCAGACTGCACGAACTGCCTTGTGCAAATGGAATCTGTAACAAATTTCCTAAAAACCATATTTTATGGTTTTGTCGGAGCGACAATTTTAGTGCCATTCGTTCTATTCATGGCAGTGCTTCAGCTCCCTATATATCTCTACCGCATCATTATCACAAAATTCATTGCACCTATTTCACGTTCCCGGACTGGCAAGGCTGTGACAGTAGGCGGCCAGTTCCTAGCGGCAGAATTTCTGGACTATGATCAGAACGCGTGTAAAAGTTTTAGATACTGGTTTGCAGTGAAAGGTGTGTTTAATGGTGACATTACGCTGGAAAGGCTACAGAATCTGATAGAAGAGAGGTGGATAATGGCACAAAAACCTAATGGAACTGAGCTGTGCTATCCAGAATTTCAACAATACGTTGAGCATTGGTTGGGGTTCATGTTCTGGAGGAAAGATTATAACTTTGACCTAAAAAATCACATTGTGTACCATGAGCTGGAAAAATCTACAACATCTGAATACTGCGACCACTACGCTAACCAACTAATGGAAAAATTATTAAGTGAGCCTCCGCCACCAAAACGTAGTCCCTGGCAAGTACACCTGATACGCCATTATAAAAGTGACGAGTGGAAAGATAGTCAGGAGAAAACCGTAATTTTCTTTCGATTCCATCACGTCATGGCCGACGCCATTTCGATAATGTACCTAATTCTGGAGGGACTCTATCACGCCAAAATTGATTTTGGTAACATTCCGGTGGTTCCAGTGAAACATGGGACAAATCATTTCGTAGCTCGGCTTGTTAATGCCGTGATTTCTCCGTTCAGATTCCTTGTGGATTTTGGCTTTTCAATGTGTTTCTTTTGGAACGGGGAGACTCCATGGAAACGACGAGATAGAATAGAGGATGGACTGCTAGAAAGTAGTGCCAGTCATGTACATCATCTATATCATAAATCGCCATTGATTCCTTTGGAGAAACTAAAATATATCAAGAACTCTTTTGGAGTGAGTCTCACCAGCGTTATATTATCCTGCTTATCCGCTTCCCTTATGAAAAGTTTTAACTCGGGAGCGCGGAACAACATTAGGGCTCCCATGATGCTACCCGCGCTTGGCCATGAAAGCAAATTGAGAATCCGAACGTAAATTTAAAAAAATAGAACTTATTTGCAATACCATTTTATTGTTCTATAAAATGTGAACTTATATGGTTGTTTTTACAGATTTGTAACGGTTTGCGAGTTGAATACTCAGCAGCATCTAAGCCCAAAGGACCGGCTGCTGGCAACAAATGCATACCTTCGTGGTGCAAAGCAATCGTTTGTTCCTTACATTATTTCAAATATAGCCCAAATATTGTCAGGATCGTTGGCTAAACCATTTGCACAAATGCTGGGCAGGAGAAATATATCCGTCTGCGTTTCCAACGTTCCGGGCCCGCAAACTGAGACCGGACTGGAGGGGGAGCTACAAACCGTGGGTATCGATGGTGCTCTGGGGCCGTTTGCAGATTTGGTAGTCCTGGCCATAAGCTATTTGGGTTACATAAGAGTACAAGTGACGGCAGATAGCAATGTGCTGAATAGGGAGCAGGTTACGGAAATTGTAGATAATTTCTGTTCTGAAGTGGATACGCTGCACAAACTTGCAGAGCAAACTGAAAAGGAAATGGTCTAGACATTTTTGTCCCGTCATATATTATTCCGAAATAAAGACTTATTACGTGAAACGCTCATTGCAATTTTTTATGCATTTAATTTCATTAGCTGTTGACCGTGTCCTTTGCATAATATAAAACTCTACCTGTGTCTGTACTTGAGTAAATTATTTTCATGCACTCTATCTTGTATGCCATCTACGTCTAATTACAATGCTACAGCTACTGTCTGGAAAGCATGTGCCATTGTAATCACTGATGCTCATTATCTGATCCTCCAGCGATAATGACGCAAGTAAATTTGACCTCAGGTCCTCACATGCAAGATTTTTGTGGCAAGCATAACACGCTCTGAAATGCAATGCACTGAACACATCGTTGTCCACTTGCATTCAGATTTTATGCTTCGCAAACGTGTAATTAGTTCTTGCATACGCAATTGGCTCGAATAATACTTGCCATATTGCATTTATTTTTTTATTTCTTATTGGACAACAATGACATAAAAATCGAAGTGCATTATCTGTCTCAGACATTTCATAATCACCTATGAACACGAATATTATTCATAAATATTTCATGTTTATTTCAATGCATTATACAATTCAAATATTCCATCCATTTGAAAGTTTGAACATGATGTGATAGGTGGCAATTCTTGTGGTTTGACACGGTATAATATTACATCCTGCTCCCAATCTATTGGAATGTGAATCGCAAATTATTTCATTGACGGGCAATGTGCACAAATGCACTAACAATAGCATGCATGCAAAAACAGCAAACAATACATAATGAGTCATCACAGCTTCATTTAAATGGATCCTGATGTGTTTTTCTTGTCGGAAATTTTTTCGTTTCTATGAAATTTAAATGCATGCATGCATTGCCTTAGAAGAGGCAAAATGTGTTGCAGAATAATTATATTGTCGAGATAAAAGCATTAGCCGTTATTGATGCACATTAAAAAGACAACGAAGAGTAGAACAGTACTTAGCTCCACTTAATTTTCTTTATCGCACGCGCGCATAATGGCTCCTTCATGGCTACATGAAATAAATATTACACATACCTATACATGTATAATAGAAAGCAGTAATGAAAATAAATATTCCAAACAACAATTTCAACATGATGGCATACTAGTTTCAAAATGGTAATATGTAGTATGGTGGGATTAAAGAATGGATAAATGAGCATAGTCTTATAATAAGTAAACCTTGTGATTAAAACCAAGCATATTCTAAGTGACGAGGATGATTCGGATCGGCACTTATATATCTTTTAAGTGCCGTTTGAAAAATAAATCTAAACAATGATTGCCACAACCAAAATATTACTAAGCATGAGGTATGCAGGAGGAATGAGATTACTAATGCACATTTTTCAGAAAGCTAAATTCATTCAATTTACCGTTGAGATTGCATGCCTGCTGCTGGCTTATTAACCCGTTTCTCACATATCGTTGGTATCATTAGGCAATGGCGCAGGCTGGAAAAATAAAAAAGCGATTAACTTTCTTTAATTGTTTTCATGTCTACACAAATTTGTGGTTCTACTATCAGCTCTTGCTAATGCAAACCAGCGATGGGTATTGACATGCTAACTGCGATGGAAAATTTCTAACTTATGCCTGACTACATGTGAGCAAAAAAACAATTAGAAAACCACTCAAAGCTGCCGATAATATAGTATCATGCCTACACCAAATCGAGTAGTTATAAAATCATGAAACTGGTACACTTGTAATTTAAATTGAAGTACAATCAATATCAACATACAAGAACGTCAGTTAAGTAAAATTCTTACGACGTAGACAGGATTCCATGCCGGAACATATAACCATATATTTTCAACATTAACATCAAGATGCCAAGTGCATATTTGAAACTGGTTTGTGTACTAGGGTTTACCCTAAGTAATTCCTGCAACGTTTATAATACACGGATCAGTAAACAAGAAATCAAACTGGAAAGTCATCTCCCGAAAGTAGTTAATTCGTTCGCTGGATGCGTTATCCGTTTGCTGAATTTCGTGGGAGGAGATATGAATGGGACGCATCTTAATCAACCGGTCGTACTGATACGATACTTTTCCAATTCCATCTCAAATCACAGACACATTCACAAGCTAATACCCGGAGAGATCTCAAGCAAGAATTGGACGGCGATCAATGAGTACGAGACAGGAACCGCATGGAAAAATTATCCCTCTTCACACTTCAGTGTACGTTTCGATATGGCAAATAAAAATACAATGTGCGAATCACGAATCTATCTGGAACCACCATCACAAGAGACATCACCTTCAATGTATGATTCCAATTACGACTTTGGGAAATGGCTAAACGATATACATTGGGTTGAGAAAGCAATAAACTGGGACAAACGTAAAAAGAATGCTGGGTACCTGAATTCAGTCACAAGGTACAGTGTACCTGGTACACGCTACTAGTTCAACTAAAAGCGAACAATAACCCAAATGACTTTGATGTATGGGTCAATACAGTATTTGGTTTTCCACACTTCGCCCGAGTTTCCGAAACATTCCTGGTGTGGAATGTACAAAGTTTGAAATTTTCACGGTTGTGTGAATATTGCAACGTTTGTGACCCTACTTTGATAAATGAGGTTAGCTTTGTCCCAACGAGTAACACGGAGCTTCGCGATTATATACAAAGCTCCGACAAATTGTTAAAACGGCCGACCTCTTTCCACTCCGAAGTTCCGGCAACAATGTTGAAGAAACATCACGACCTCCATACATATAAACGGAGGGACAATGTACTCGAGGAAATTCTGTCAAGTAATCCTAATGACATATTAACGACACAAGAAGTATTGCATACACACATAACATCTATGTTCCTTCCCAGGAATTCGACACTTTTATCCTACTCTGGTTTTGACTTTGGACTATACGAGAGACGCCGATCGGTTTTGTTTGGCTGCGCCGGGGTTACAGAATATAATGGGGTGACGTTTCCGGGATTCCGAAAGAGAACTACTGCACACATTACACAGTACCCGGACGTATCACTCGCAGTTACAATCAAACCACTTAGATTTCTGAGTTGCCACAAGGAGCAGGTTAGCACACTCTATGTACTTCAAGACATGGTCACCTGTCTCGATTCATATTGCTGGATCACACTGGTAATTCTTCTGGTGATCCTATCAGTAATGCTTGGGAGACCAAAGGAAGTTGTAAATTTGAAGGAAAACCGTGCAAAAAGTTCAAACGACGTGCCAGTCACGGAGGCAGCGTTTCAATTATTATCGGCCTTCTTGGATCAAGGATGCGATATCCTGCAAAGGTATACGGCAGCTCAGAATAACGCATCGTTTGTAGCCATATTTCTGCTGCCTCTAGTTCTCAGTCAACTTAGTAACGAGTACAAGGGTGACAATATCACGGAACTGACGGTAGCTGCAGCACAGGTTCCCTTAGATACATTTGATGCGCTTCTAAATAATAGCTTTGCCATATTTGCGATCCCTTTCCGGCTGTTGGATATGGATCTAGGCTATCTAGAAGGGCGTGTAATAAATCACAGCGACTTTAATCAAGTAAACAATCACGAAGCATTTCCAGTAGTTTCACAGGTGTGGGCGTACATAAATTCAGTTCGCGCTCACGGACTAACAGTGCTTAAGCTTCTGATGGAAGAAATTTCCGATAACTTAAGAATGCTGCTGGAACACTCACGGATGTACCCAAACTGGAGGCAGAAAAATATCAAGGATTGGACAGTAACATATCCTTGTGAACAGTTTGTGATTCCACACTTGGAACGCTGCAACAAATCTGCTGCCGTTCTGGACGAATACACAGCGTTGCTAGTAAATTCATATTTTGCCGAGAAAGGTGCGCCCATCTGGTTTGGAAAGGACGTGCTGTTTCAAATTTTTCAGGGACATGGCCTGTTTGGACATCTGCCTTCAGAGACTTTGCTGCGGGTTAGATATTTCGCACAAACAGGAATAACCCAGTGGTGGAGAAATTACTTTGCCTTCTCTGTCGTTCAAATTGCGGAGGCTCAACTTCACCGAGTTTGAATCAGGAAAAGAGTGGGCTAGTACTGAAACGACAAACGCGTTTGTGGTTTCATTGATACCTATTGGAGGTCTGGCAGCTGCAATATTCATATTTTTTGTTGAGACGAGGCGCAAGCTGCATGAGTTGCTGCATTTATTTTGTAGACATTTCAGCAAATCAGGCAGGACACGTGTAGAACTAATAAATCCAGTTGCGAATGTAAAATCCCAAACGTAATAGAGCATGTTAATGTACGTAATTATATTTCAAAAGTTAGAAAATGCAATACATATGAAGCAAGAAAAAACCATGGCAACATTATCCAATCTCGTTGTTTTACTGTTATCTTTCTACATTCCTTTCCTCAAAATCGGTCCTTTAGGTTCGTGTGAACGGGAGATGGATAAACCGTTATAAATTGTTTTACACAGTTTTGAGTAGGAGTTGCATAATTTCCAAGCATTTTCTCGTCCAAAAGAAATGATGCATTTAGTTCTAATTTTCCATCAAACGTTTACTTTAACATTTAATCCTACGTTTATGATTCATTATGCATTATGTTTGAGGAAAGTTTGAATAATTTTGGGAATACTATTTTTTCGTTGATTTCCATGACAATCGACGGCAAAATAACTTACACGTGGGAACATGTATTTTTCAGTAAGATCAAGATGTGAGATGAAATTTACATTTTGTGTCCCAATGGTAACGAATGTACTTATATTACACATAAGTAAGAATATAATGAAATCAAAATATTCACAACTAAATGTTCAGTTACTCATACAATTTAATACAAAATGATCTTTTAATAACAACGACTCAAGCAATCAACCAAAAGTATTTTAAAGGAAAGTTATGCTTATAAATATCCGTATAGTGATTTTAAGAAATTAAAACATTTTCACATAAGTAAAAAACTATTAGTTTCATAGAATATATCGATCGAGTTCCCAACATATCCCATATTATTTCGGAATTAAGTTAGTAATAACGTGAGCATATGCCAATACATATGTAAAATTTCAATCGTAATGATTATTCAAGTTTTATTCGGATATCCATCAAGATTTTCTTTGGTTGATCGTAATTGGTATTTTTACAGTAAATAAATGGAGCGTATTTACGTAAGTAACTCATCTCTGCAACTCAGTCCTCTCAAACAACACGAGTAATATGCGGAGTAATAGCATTAACTCTACAATACTCACTTATCGCTGTGGACCCGAATGATATATTTACGAATACTCACTCATGCCTTTCTGGCTGGGGATATGTGTACTTATATACAACTGTATCTTGCTGAATAGTATTTTAGCATGTGACAAGAATGTACTTCCAGAAGTATGATGTTGTAGAGTTACTGAAATTAAAAGTCCGAGCACTGTAAACAATTTACGCTTGTTTGAATTTAGCAAAATGTAAATGCACTTAAATTTACTATTGGGATGCATGCTGTAGTAAATGCAGTTGGAATACTAATTAATTATCTGCACTGCTGAGTTTAAAGTTTGTTGATACCTGTTTGTTGGGTGTTGTTTAATGTGGCATAAAATGTCATCTTTCTCGTTTGTGGTTGTAGTAATTCAGAGTTGTATCACTTTTTCTCTAATCCATATGATTTGCAAGATAAAGTGAAAAAAGTAAAACTGTCAACACGTACACATTAAGTGCAGAGTTAGAGGTAGATGTGTGGCGAGATATACCTACAAAGTAAGATGCTGAGCTTGTTGAGTTGACCTTGGTTCAGGACTGTAAAATGCATATATACGCTTAGTTTCCAGCTATTTTTATACCGCCACAGAATTCCTGATTCAGCTTAGTATATCCATAAGCCTAAATACCAGGTTATGAGTTATAGATTAGGCTGGTTTTAAATTGTAACCAATTACTTGCTATAATCATATTAACTTGGCAAATACCGTGACCATTTTCACACAATGATTGCGTGCATTCAACAGGAATAACGTCTCGATTTCATAAGCGTGCTGTAATTCCGTCAAAATGCAAATGTTAACGTAATTTCAATCCTGAACAATTTTAACAGTATTCACTGATTAAAGTTAGAAGATGAAAGGACATGGTAAATCCCAACCAGTTTTGGGTGCTCTGTTAACCATTAATTTTAATTTCAGGCATTTTGATCACGCGCAAATTTGTTTCGTTGTTATAATCACTTGCAACTCAAATATTTCCAAGCCCGTGATACGATAATATGTTTTATGTGACATAACTTAATTACGGCTGTAATGGGTGTTTTCCAGGTTTAACTGAAATTGCCCACTAGTATGTTATTTCTAGAAGAATTGTCGGCTCCGTGATGATAAGTATTCTACTTTTTCTTTTAAAGAATTAACGTGAGCTTTAAGTCTACAGCAAACCATAAAATGTTCGTTTAAATTGGCTATGACTAACGTGGATTTGTGGACAAAGAACTATAGTAATTAATGAAGCATGTACAATTTGAGATAAATTTCATACAATGCATAATTATTTATTTACAGGAATAAAATAAATAGGCATGGATAATCGAACTCGAAATCTCTAAATTCATTGTAATTGTGAATGAACATCTTAATTGCTAGCATGAATAATTGGTAATAAATTGAATTTCATAATACGAGAAATAACTATTGTAACTTAATTGAAATGAATTAAAATCTTAATTGTAGTAGCAGTAGCACAGAAACCATTTAACTATTATTAAAACGTAACCTGACGCTAGTTATGACGAAAATCTATCTTGGATATTTATGATACAATTAACTATGCAAGCCAACGGAAAGATTGGAGGCAACCGGGAAAGGCTGACTACGGTACGTTGGCTTTCCTAACAATTCCTAAACAGGAGAGCTGGAAGGCCCTGCTGCCTAGAAACCTTTACACTGTTTCTAAAACTTTAAATCACCTTGCACGCGTTGAGTAGAGATACAGGTGACTGAACGGAGAAGAGTAGACACGGTGGCTAAACAACGGGGCGATGTGAGAAAATCGGTGAAAAGGAGCTCGGTTCGCTTTGACAGACCCAACACGACGAACATATGACCACTGATGAAAAACCGGGTTAAAAGAGCTAGAAACGGAAACCAAGAGTCAAACATTAGTTTGAGAATTTCCATTCCTTCCTAACTGTTTGATAATTAATTTTATTATTTATTTGTCTTTTACTCACCATCACGCTATACACACAAGACTAAACGGTAAAACTGACTGGGCAGATAAATGGATTGACGATCAGAGAGAATGCCTAAACAAACGGACCAAATTTCACGCAACAAATTAATTACTGTTTTACAACGCTTGCCATCATACATAAAGGCATCTATCACATAAATTATGACGGCTTCTTAACTTTTGGGACTTACTAATTATCAACTCTGCTTTTTTACGCTCGACCAGAATGTGACCTCAGGAACCAGGGAAGGAAGGCGTGACCACGGACACCGACAAAACTCGACGCCCAATAAGCAAAAGGGAAGACAGGCTGATTTCTCGGCCTGTAAAATGAAAATATTTTCATCCGCTTTTAATAATCACTCCTCAGAAATATCACACACCGCAATGCCAACCTGAGAAATTTATTAATTATATTTTAAACAATTATTTATTTTTACCTGGCCCGCGTCGAGGAGAGAAACAGCACGTTACTGGCGACCTTTTGGTTGAGCCTGACCTTCAACTGCTGACACTACGAATGAGGTGGAGCTACCGTACGCTAGAAACGCTGGCCTACGCTGGAGGAACCTGACACATTTAAAAATTCTATTAATTTCCAGTAGTTTCACTAACCCTCAAATTTGGCACTCAATCTTTACATTTCCGAAAACCAAGCACGGTTGTTTACTTACGCTTGAAAACGCTTTGGAGAACGATGAGACTTTGACTTGACTGGACTGACTGGAAACGTGATCTGAGGAGGACGGAGCGGCGGTGCGGTAGCAGCAAGACACGCTTTCCAACCTTCCCATTTACTCGCTACACCGTACAGACTAATGTATGCCTACCTTCATTCAGGCCACGCTTTCCTCCCTTACTTATCATGTAATTTTTCACGGAGCTCATTCACTGTTTACGCGTGAACACGTAGGGGCTCACCTAACACAAGATCAATATGATGAACCGAGTGCGAGTTGATAGTCATCCACTATGAACTAATCCCCTTAGTTTCCTCGCTTACTAACTCCGTATTGTATGGTCTACAGTGCTGCGGCTAATTCGCCTCTACAAAAATATAAAAGCTTATCCGGGTGTACATCTTCACACCTTCTGGTTATTCCCTTATGCCCCACTAGAGAGCGTGAATAAGCCACGCTACTAACCTAACTTCTTTGTACAAACAAACTTAACCTAAGTGGAATTTACCCTTTCACGGCTACGTTACTAGAATTACGTGAATGACAACTCATTCTGTCAGGTGCCAAAAACGTTGCGAATTTAAGACTTCTTTAATTCAATTCATCACATGGCGTTCCGGTCTCCGTTTTCGCTTACACACAAAACTAGGTACATTCATTTATTTGTCATCTTATCAAGCTGCTTCCCCTTCCTTTGCAGATACATATGTTATACAATGCACTGGAACACCACTGATTTGTGAAAAGTGGGCAATTCTTCATTTTGTTTGGTCGTTATATAATTGATCTTTATCTCATTTCTAAAGCAAGTATGTTGTGTATACAATTACACATATATACAAAGAGAAATAATACTAATATTTATACACACCATTATTATACGCTACAACATGTAAATGCAATGCGGCATTCCCGACATACTCACTTGCTTGCAGAAGCGCGGTACTCATGAAAATAAATATTTCGTAAAAGTAACTACGTGCACCAATACCAGTGAACAGTAATACAATTAGAATTGTGAAGCTGTAGTAATATGTCTTTTCTATAAATTGTAGCTTTTATGTTTTTTGAGTATCAAAATGCTATGCTTATAAAATAGTAATAATAATAAATGATCTAAACCGTAACCTCTTCACACGTTCATTTTTTCGTAAAATACCATAATCTGCTGTTTAGTTTCATCAACTTGTCGATCGACACAATTTTCAGGTTTCTACCAGCCTTTTCCAGATTTGCAGCGGAGTCTTGCAGATATTCTTCACAAGTGCATTCTGAAGTGTCATTTTTTCCATCCTAGATGCCAGTATCTGAAGGCGGGATGCCACGATCTGATGTATTTCTACTTTTGCAACAAATATACGAATCCGGGAATACCGGGCTCCCTACTTTAGGATCAGTTTGTGTAGATAAACTGGACCGGTTAGATTTAAGCTCAAGGTTGACTAAATGATTGTCCAAATTTGACGAATTGTTAATACAGCACAGTTTCATTTCGTTCTCAACAGCTTCCCCAGAAACACATGCACTTTGGGAAATAGTGCCTCGAAGCAAGTCAATTGATGCGGCCTGGTGCATTTTTGTAGATAGCTCTTCATTTGAGGGGCGACCAACTTGACATGAACTGTGGCTACGTTTCTTCCCAGAGTTTGGACGCGAATTCTTCCCTGCATGAAATATTCTTTCGTGCTTTCTCAAACTATCTGTTGACATAAATGATCCGGGACAATGCTTGAAATGGTAAGGCTTGGCCATTAGCGCCAGTCTCTCATGAGACTTGACATGATCCTTGAAACACGGCAATGTTGCAAATGTCCGCGAGCACCTTTTCCACGTGCACCTATACGGTCTTTCTTTCGTGTGAATGCGTCTTATGTGCAACGTGGTATGATAATCACTCAACGCTTCATGATTGCATAAGCTGCACAAATGTCACTTTTCCTTTGTGTGCGTGCGTATGTGCACCCATAAGTTGTATTTATAGTGGAACGACTTGTTACAGAACATACATGTATCAAATTGAATTTTTGCATGGATCAGTTGATGATGTCGTCGTAGCTCGGCCGGAGTGACAAATCCCTTTCCACAATCGCCGCATTTATTCGTTTTTTCTCCAAGATGTCTTTTCAAATGGTGGTAGAGTTTACTGTGATCGTGAAAGCGTTTATCACATAAATTACATTGAAACGGTGTTTCATTTGTTTGCATTCGAATGTGCGCTTCAAGTAATGAGAAATGGCGATAAGTTTTGTTACAAAATGTGCATTCCCACCACTTGGCGTTCTGGTTAAATCTACAGTACAGCTCATGAGACTTCAATGTACATGCGGAAGAAATGGATTTTGCGCAGAATTTGCAGCTTAGATCTGCGTCGAAGTTTTGGTGGACTCGCTTTATGTGCGTTTGAAGTGCACTCTTCTGTTTGAACTTGGCTACACATAACGTACAAGGGCATGGTCTAAGCGTTTAGTGTTTGCTTTGGGTGTGATCGTGTAAATTGCAGTTAGATTGGAAAGATCGGTGGCACTGGCTGCATGCGTACTTTCGTTCCGCTTGAGCTCGTCTGCCGTGATTTTTTAAACTTGTCATTGAGCAGAACACCTTCTTACAAATGTTGCAGTAACGTTCCTCCATTTTGTATAAGATATGGATCTTGTTCAAATTTGTATTTTTGATGTTGCTCCTGCTGTTTAGTTCCGCCGGCGACACACGCACTTTCAAATTTTAAACTGACTACCAACACATTTATTGACAGAACCATCTCTCACAGGCCATGTCAAATGTGGCCGGCACAGTAGGCATGTCAGAAAATTTACAATACTAATACTAAGGAAGCAACCGCATGAATGGAATTTGAACAAACCATGCAATATTGTAAACTGGCGTAATGTTTTCGACGACCAATCTACACCTGTCCAACATGGCCATTTGTACGGATGTATGAACGCTGCATAGTAATTTGGTAGTTGAAATGTACCTGCACAAGAACTGACACCTGTGTATTGAAATATATTTGAAGAGTGGACTTATAAAATGCGTTCGTTTGTTGTATCCTTAAGTCTAAAAACCTTGTGAGAGGCTAAGACAAAAGCGAGGAATGTTAGACAAAGTTACAAAAGCTCAATCCGCACGTGAATTTGCTTACCAGTATATGTATTTTTCCTGGTCATCTACAGTAAAATAATATCCTTGTATATACGGTATTGTCATGAAAATGCGGTACATGTTATAGATTCACAACCTAATTGAGAACACAAAATAAAAATCCAGAAGTGAGTTTTTTTTTCAAGTGTAAGGTCCAATGTTTGGATATCATAACATTATTTAGACATGTACATGCAAACATCTGTCCTACACATCGCGTTACAACAAGGTATATTTTTAGCATGGCAGGTGCTCACAATAGCCACAAGCCACAAAACGCGAGGACTTTTTACGGTCCACCCATTGTTTCCTTAGTTGCCAATTGCATGTAAATACATTATTCTTTGAAGTCGGATTTAAAGTACCTTACGAAGTCGTCAGTCTAACATGTGGATAGTTCATGTATATTTTCTACTGTATTATGGACGTGCCTAAACATATCTCTAAAATAAATTGTCGAAACATAAGCTGCTGGATGCGCCCTTGTACAAAAGCTAGGGACATTGATTAGGGTCCCTACGTGATTACGAGTATTTACTTCAACAAGACATATTTTGGCCACCTGTCCCTTTAGTGTACTATATTGAATGATGCTGAAAATATTTATCTGATAAAATCTGTATTCTACAATCAGTATAAATATTTTATCAATGGCACTTGACCTTGAATATTTGGTACCTCGGGGTTCTGAATTTTTATGATTATCTTCAGTATCACACAATCTTTATTATAAAACACCTCGTCAAGCATTTACTTGCCAGATGGTAAACTACCTAGCGGAGGACATAGATTGATAAATTATTATTTCATTAATGTTCTTTATCGTGAATAATTTTGATTATTTATTTCATTGTGCCCACCAGATTGAAGTTTAAATCAATACAACGAAGACGGTCAACAACACAAACGCAGAAGATTCTCCAGACACCTTCAGAAACGCTCCACACAAGCTTCCAGCATCCAAGATGAATAAGCAACACACGTGTCCATCGTGTGGACGTCTCTTTAAGAAACCAAGTCTTCTTCTTCGACATCAAGAATCAACGCATATGCATAAGGAATATCTTCCATGTACCCTGTGCGGCGCGCGTTATAAGACGAAATACAGCTTGGCTGTCCACGTGGCCAAATTTCACAAATGCCACCGTTGCAGTATCGAATTGAAAACAAAGGAGGAACGTGTCATCCATTTCAAAATGCATCCCCCACCGGAGAAAGCACGCGTTGTCTGCCAAATATGCAAAAAGTCCGTTACAACTGAGCAACAGATGAGACTGCACATGAATATCCATACGGGTGAAAGACCTTTTGTCTGTCAGATTTGTCCGTCCAATTTCGCTACTCCCGGTGCGCTGACGAGACATTTGAAAATTCATACGGGAGAGAAGCCATTCAAATGTGAGCATTGCCCTAAAGCCTTTGCGGACGCAGGCGACCGACGAAAGCATTGGCGAGTTCACACGAAGGTCACACCATTTGAATGTATATTTTGCGTGAAACAGTTCAAATTCGTTTCAGCACTAAACTCGCATTACCGCACGCACGTGCGTGAGCGCCCATTCAATTGTCAAATATGTTCCAAGGAGTTCCCCCACGCCACTCAGCTTAACACCCATCTCCTGAGACATACCGGAGAAAAGTTTTTCAAATGTGGAATATGTGAAAGGGGGTTTATTTTTAAATATGAAAGAGATCAACACGAACGTGCCAACTGTCAAGTTGTCAGAAATATCTTCTGTATATTTTGTGAACGAGCCTTCTCCATGCGAGACAATTATTTTAAGCATTTGCGGTTCCATGTGGGCGAGAAGCCGTTTTCTTGCAGCATCTGTGGGATGCACTTTTCCTCAAATCGGGGACTTAATAGTCATATAAGACATATCCATACGGGATAAAAGTGGTTTAGGTGCAAAAATTGTAAATTCGCTGCAGTGTCGTCGTACTTGTTAAAGAGGCATACTGAGGAATGTGGAAAGTCGAATGACTAAGGCGTCAGCAATGCCCTGTGCACAGATTACGTTCAAATCGGCGAACAACGTTTGGAGTGAACTAAATTTGAATTTTGTCAAACACATTTAATTGATCCATGTAAATAATAAGTTATGGTAGATATTTGTATTTTATGCCTTAAAGTTTATAGAATTAATTTATAGATTATATAAATTCGCTTAAATTAAGTGTTCCATCTTGTAATTCTGCTGCACTATAAAAGTATATTTGGGGTAAGCTTCACATTCAAGGAATATGCACCTGATGTGAATCCTAACTTGACGGCATTTCTATTAGACGTGGGATGTTAGAAATTAGATTCTTCTCCAACTTGTAAATTAAGTGCACACAAACTTTTGTTACTCGGAGCCTTATGACGTGCCTACGGTTTGCCACGGCAGGTTGTGGTCCTTACTACCCTCTAATGAATTATTTTGCACCGCAAGAATCAGTAATCAAAACTAAGCTGTCCTTGAATGCTAATGCATAATTATATATTAATGTAGCTGTAATTTACTAGAATAAAATAAATTACAACGGTTTACCCGTATGATGTTCACCATAGCGTAATCGTCGTCATACATTAAACTTTTTGTTTCGATACTATGTCAGTTTTACGTTTTCCTTTAGATTGTAAATTTCACTGACCTCGTATTAACTCCATCAACGTTACCGAAAGACTTCTCAAATGTACATTTTCCCAAATGCATATTACTTCAGCAAAACCGATTTTGAGAAAAGAAATGTAGAAGGCAAAGGCCACTGTTTCAATAGGTGAAAATAAATGACCAGATATAACTTTTCCTGCTGGTCTCTTATTTCCCACAGAAATACATATAAAGCAGGTTCACTTTTCAAACCGAATTCTGGCATATTTCAGTAACGAGTAAATGTCAACATATCTATATTTCGAATACTAATTGAGTTATCAATTTGTTGTATTTTGCAAGTATGTATTTATTAGTTCATTTGTTGCACGGCGCCAGCAATAAAACAATTACATATTCCTATTCCCGTAGATTTAGGAGCAGGAAGGGATATATCGTACCCGACAACAGGCATTGTCACATATCACATTATCTTAACCTCTCAAGTAGACTGCATGTTTAAATGTCATAAAGCTTAGAAATATACATCCAATAATTATTAGGAATATGCGTGTCAATAAGACAGAATTAATTGACTGAAACAAATAATTCAGTACCATCCTGCTGCTGTTGTACAATGAGAGAACATGAGAAAACGATATATACAGTACATATCATTTCAGAGTGTGTTATGCCACAACACATTTCCATTTCAATGGCTAGCCACAAAATTTTCCCATAAGATGTGAAGCCAAACTTTCTTGCGCAATTATTGCTGGAGGATCATATCATAAGCCTCAGTGATTATCCATGCACATGCTTACTAGCTGTAGCATTTTAATCAAACGGAGATTGTGTATGGACTACATGAAAACAGTTTACTCAAATGCGGAAATAGGTTGAGTTCCATTTTATTCAAAGCACAGCTAATTCAACTACTAATGCGATCACATGTATAAAAAATCGAATAAGCGTTTAACATAATCAGGTTTTAATTCAGAATAATATTTGACGGGTTAAAATGTCAAGACCATTTCCGTTTCAATTTGCTCGGCAAGTTTGTGCAGCGTATTGAATTCGCAACATAAGTTCTCCACAATGTCCAAAACCTGATTCCTAATTAGAACGCTGATGTCTGCCGTCACGTGAATTCTTATGTAACTCAAAGCACTAGTCCCAAGGCCTGCCAAATCTGGAAACGCTACCATAGGACCACCGATCCCCACGACTTGTAGTTCCCCCTTAAGTCCAGTCTTAGTTTGCGGATCAGGAACGTCGCTAACGCAGATGGATATATTTCTCCTGCTCAGCATTTTGAGCAAATGGTTTAGCCAATGATCCTGATAATAGTTTGGCTATATATGTAACAATATGCGGAACAAAGGATTGTTTTGCACGGCTAAGGCATGTATTTGTTGCCAACAGCCGGCAATTTAGGCATAGTTGCTGACGAGTATCCAACTCGCAAACCGTTGAAAATATATCATGAAAATCATGTAAACATTCACCATGCATAGAACAATAAAACTGTAATAATAATGTATTCCAAATTTTGAATTGAAAATTCGATTTCTCAGTTTGCTTTCATGGACAATCTTGGGTAGCATCACGGGTGCCCTAATGTAGCTCCTCGCTCCCAAATTAAACTCATTCATAGGAGCAGCGGATAGGCAGGGTAACATATTGCTAGTGAGACTCACTCCAAAAGCGTTATTGATATATTTTAGTTTTGCCGGAGGAATTAAAGGCGATTTATGATATATCTGACAAATATAACAGCCACTGCTTTCTCGCAGTCAATTATCTACTCCGTTGACTTGTTTCCATGGGGAACTCCTTGCTCCGATAGAAGCACATTGAATCGCCAAAATCCACAAGGAATCTGAGTGGAGAAATTACGACATTAGCAAGCCGTGTTGCTAATCTATGCGTTTAATGTTTCATAGGAATCACCGGAATGCTGCCATATTCAATTTTGACTTAAAGTGTCCCTCTAGCACTAGGTACATTATCGAAATGGCGTCGGCCATGACGTGACGAAATCGAAAAAATCGGACCGTTTGCCCCTGACCTTCATCGAAGAAGTCGTCACTTGTATAATGCCATTATCATGTATACCTGTCGGGGACTACGTTTGAGATGAGGAGGCTCACTTAAGAATTTTTCCATCAATTGGTTAGCGTATCTTTCCGAGTCCGATGCTACACGTTTTCCAATTCATGGTAAACCATGTGATTTTTACAGTTAAATTCATGAACTGCTTCCAGGACATGAACCCCACCCAATGCTCAACGTATTGCTGAAATTCTGAATGACACAGCTTAGCTCCGTTATGTTTTTGTGATACAGTTTATTGTCACCATTAATTAAACCTTTATCTGCAATCCAGAACCTCAAATTTAAATGGCAGCATATGTCATTTGACACTTCATTCGACTCGTCTATGAACATAACGTATAGATCTGATGTCATTTTGAGGTCAATCGTCACCGTATGACGGTAAAAAATGCAAAAAAGAAAAAATGAATTACCACTGCCGGGATTCGAACACGCAACGTTGTGTTGGCTGAGGGAACCGAACACCACTGGCCTACAAGTGCGTAGTACGTGTGTAGGGTGAGAATTCCTTGCATTGGTCTTCTATCTTGAGTCAAAAACGTATATCTTGGTACACAGGGGGTTTCGATGCTGGGGAATACGATAAGCATGGTCGCGTGACCATTTGACATAGTTTGACCCGTGTCAAAGGTCAAGTTTGTAAAGAGTGTGCTAGCGAGCTGAAACTTCCGTAATTTGAATCAAAACATTAAGTAATTTAAAGCAAAAAATTACGTCATTAAAATAAAAATAATGATGTAATTAAAATAAAAAATTACGTAATTTAAATTTTTAAAAAAATTACGTCATTTAAAAAAATCAGCTTTTGGTAGTTGCTGATTAGGGCTTACACCCACCTCGTTATTGATTGTAATAACTCTATAGACAATAAAATAACTAGCCTTGAACTTGCGTTTTGGAGTATCTTAAAGATCAAGATGGGAGATGACCGAATTGACATTTTGCTCCCCAATGATATTGAATGCGCATAGAAAATAAAAAACGAAATCAAAATATTCGAAAATAAATGTTCAGCTTAAAAATAAAATAAAATAAAATTTAATACAAGAAGATTTTTAAAATAAAACAACTAATGCCATCCATACAAGATATTTAAAATAAATTCTAGATGCCAAATGACCGTATAGTGATGTTTTCAGAAAGCAAAAACATTTTCCTATTTATAAAAAGCTTTTAGGTCACTAGAAAGCCCACATAATTTTGATTTTAGCTAAATATGCTTATTCCTAAAAATATATTTAATTTTATTTGTAATAATTATTCAAGTTTTCTTTAGAAAGCTATATAGATTTTCTTAGATTGATCCTAATTGGTATTTTCAATTACATATTTACTTTAATGCTCTGCAGTAAATAATTTTTCGTAATTATGTACGGCTTGGACTCCCACTGAAAATTAACAATAAAATTATCAGTTAACAAAGTAGACGACGGTGATCATCGGGAGATATCATATGTGACTTTTTCACATATGCGCATTTATCAGTATAAATAAATTTAATTATATCAATTACAAATGTTGGATCGTAATTAATTAATTAGCTCATACATTCATTTATCTTTATCTAAGTCCTCTCAAGCAACACAAATAATATGCGTTGACATATTCAATAGGAGTATAAGAAAGTAAATATATCCTAAAATCGTTACAATAAAATGGTAAACAACAAAGTATAATGATATTTACCCTATAAAAACAATAGATGCATTTGCAGTAACAATTTATTCTCGATCATGTCGTCAATTGTATTATAACTTAGGAGGATCAATTTGGCAATGTTCAATACAGGAGCTCAAGTTATATCTTGGCATGAAAACGGTGAAACATTGTTTTGTAAAATAATTAGGGTAAAATGAAGTATATTCATTTCGATTTAAATTATATTTAGTAAGACGTAACCGCCAGCCAAAACTCATAATGACTATATTATTAACATTTGCTCATTTAAATGCAACAACTAAAATGTAAAGACTACAATATATTTACTACACAGTAATTGTAGATAAACAGCCTTCAAATGATTCGTTAGTAATAAGTGCTTAGCTGTACATACTTTTAAATCCCGTAAAATCTAAAAATGTAATTACCACTGTCGAAACCTAAGTAATATATATTGATGTTGAATTTTCTTCCTCAATTTCTGCGAATTCGACATTTCACTGTTTGAAAGTAATTTCTCCAGTGGTCATTAATGCAGCTTTAATTATGCCTTATGCTGTCGCCTTTTCCCAGATCTTCGTTTCATGGCCTTACTGATGACCAAACCAAATTCAAAATTATTTAACAATTTAAAAAGATATGTAATCATTTACAATGGATGTGTTAATTATATTAAAATATGTTATCTCAGTCTTCCACTTACTGTTCAGATCTGATGTGCTGCTGCATCTGAAACCAAGTTCGGAATACATTTCCGCACACCAAGCATTCCATCTCTTTTCTTGTGGAAGAGGTCCTGTACACAACATTGTGCTTGGTGATCAGGTGACGTTTGAAGCTGTCGATAGCGAGCAACTTTTTTGGGCACAGGACGCATTTAAAATCCGGATCCTTTGGCGTCGGAACATGCTCCGTTGAAGTTTGAGTTGATGGTCGCCGTTTACTCTTCACGGCTGCTGTAGAAACACCACCGGCGGAATTACCAGCTTGCCTTTTGGATCCACTTGGAGCGGTTGACTCCATTGTTTCGCGCCCACTGTAAATAAAGTAATACATTCAATCGTCAATTTGGATTTCACACATGAATGGACTTGAGGCATAAACTATTGAAATTGAGTAAAATATTCTCTTTCAGATTTTTAGTTGTTGACTTACTTGGTCTGGTCATTGTGGTGTTTTAAGTGATTTGTCAAGTAGCGTTTGTTACCGCGGCAGTCGTATCCGCATACGCACTCCATTGGCCTTCCAGGATGAATCATGTGGACCATCACCTCCATGGCCTCGTCATCGTCGCCGTCCTCCTCATTTGCCGGACCTGAGCTATCTCTGTTCCCCCCTTTCTGAAATTAAATATGTTCATGAAACCGTTTCTGGTGTATACATTGACTACCACAAATGTAATAAATTACATGGCGCCGCTTTCCATAATCCATTCCATGCCTCATTCCCGAAATTGATATGCTCTGGCTTCCACTTGTGCCACCAGATTTGTCAGCAGTTTCCGATTTCACCTTGGCTCCAAGAGTCACTTCCTTAATAAACATAATGTCGTCATCCTCAGAATCATCAGGAATGTCTTCATCCTGAGCATCGTCGCGGTGGTCATCAGCCAAACCTCCTGACGGACCAGCAGCAGTTTCATTAAAGCCATTCGGGGACATTTCTTTTCGACCCTGTGCCGAGTTTCGAGCACTGCAACAAACCAAGAAAATTAATAAGTTAATTAATTGTAGACTGAGATATTTTGCAATTTTATAATGACCAATTAAAAATCGTACTTCTCAATTGTTTGGCGTTCACGGTGGTCAACAGGATCTGAATCCATGTGCTCAAGACCTGAGCTTTCAGTAGCTTTCTCCTCATTACCTGGCGATGGAGGCGTTGTTGTGGAGTGAACGCTACTCAAGTGGCTTTCCAAGAGGGAGTAGTGCACAAATCTCTCCGTGCAAAGATGACATTCAAAGTCTCCTTGTCCGTTAAATATTCGAATGTGGTTCAAAAGACTTGACCGTGATGAATATTCCTTGGTGCACAGACAGATGAAGCTTTGCCCGGATTTGGAAACATCTACATCGTGCTCCACATTTGAGTAATTTCCCTTTTTGTTCATTGAAGGCGAATTTCCATTGGACCTTTCCAGTGCATTTCTTAACAGTGACCTTTGTGGTGCTGGTGGTGGATTTTGTTGCGATTTTTCCGGCTTCTTGGACTCCAAAATTGTCATCAAATTTGCGATGACTTTCCCCATCTCAGCTAATTGAGCCTTGAAATCATTCCGACTCTGCGTCCACTCCATAAACTTGGTCTGAACTAAATCCGAAAGCATGTCCAATTTCATTTGAAGGCTTTTGCAGGAATCAGTTGGCTCATCTCCAGTCTCAGAAACTCCAACTTTCAGCTTCTCGATGAAAACACTGAACTCTCCATTTACTGATTTTAGTGACTCTTTAAGCATCTCGTGCTTTTCTTCAATGTCGCCCTTACTTTCTTCTTTCACAGCCATGTCCTGAATTTCTTTCTCCAATGATTTGATTTTCATTTGATGATGTTTTAAGGCGACATTTTGTTGACGAATTACTTTGTCCTGCTCGGAAATCTTTCTCTCAGCAACAGCCAGCTTTTCAGTTAGCGTTTTGATGCCACCGGTAAATAATTTGGCATCGCTAAGTACTTTATGTTCTATATCCTGTGAAGATGTCGGTTGAGATGAAGATGACATGGTGGGTGCGGTGAATCTTGGTGCATGTCCAAACACAGGTTCTCCACAGCCACCCCGATTGATAGTGGGCGTTGCACGTCCACCAGCACCACCTTCCCTTCTATCCATTTGAAGTAATTAGATTTTTAAACCACAACGTCTTGAATTTTTAAATATTAATAGTAAACTAACACATTTCACCACTTAGTAGCGGAAGCGACACAGACAACCAGAACATATTGTACAAAATATTTAACCAGAAAAAGATTTCGACGGAATTTTAAAATTGTTTAGAACTAAAAAACAAGACCTTGATCTTGTAAACGGATTGAGTCACTGGATGAAGTTTGTCGTTGAGCGTGAAATTGCAAATGGAGATGTTATATAACCCACGCTAAGTTGAGCAGAAAATATATATATTTCATCTCTGCGAAAATGAAAGGGACTGAGAAATCTTGAACAACACTGTCCAGTAAAGTAAATTTCCTCTTGTTTGCTTTGTAGTTGGTGTTTCAAAATAGTGTGATCCACTGAGACGGCTGACTGACTGGAGTACGGAACGGACATATGTAACAAATATATATAAACTAAATGAAAGCATGAAACGAATAGATCCCCTAGACCTATGCTTATCGCAGCAGCGTATAGGTATCATATACTATAAGATTTCTGTTGTGTTGAGATATTATATAATGAGCAAATCATCTTGGTAATCTGTACATATATTTATATATTAACTTATATGCCAGCATAAGTGTATCATATTCATACTTAGCAATGATGACAAATGATAGATACTATATTTGAATACTCAGCCATACATTTCTGGCTCAGGACTTGGCTGCTTAAAGATGATGATGATATCATGATAGTATTTAAGCATACGGCATTAAAGTACATGTTGATGAAATGTTGAAGCTGTACAGTTGATAAAATATAGAAATTCGTACAGTGCAAATATTTATGATGATCATAAATTTTACCTAATTACAATAATATGCGCTTTCTTTTATTGATGAATAATTGCTTTAACAATAAATGTAATTTGAATACGTTTTAATGTTGCAAAATATTGTGTATAAAGTTGGTGAGATTTGTATGTTGAGTCTTGTTTAGTATATTAAATTATATATTGGCTCTCTATAAATAAGCATTCATCATGTTCCTTGTCTTGCTAATCCGGAATAAGTAAAGTAGGGAACATATGTGCATTCCTTAGAAGTTGAGCAGAAAGTTATACATGTAAAAAAGATCGAGCTGGATGTTGCTGAGCTGAGGCTGACCTTGACTCGTGAATGCCTGTGAAACGTTTTGCTACGAACATAATATTTTTACGCTCAGAATACTGTATTACATCTTATTCAAGTTTAAATACACAAAATGCATTGCAGTAGTACACAGAAAATTCCTTTTATTAATAACTCTTAAATTGTCTGGTATGCATTTAATTCTTGTTAGTGCCGTGCATTTCCAATTTTATCTATCACTGACGATGATTCGGATATACTAAGATTTACAACGACATATCTTGCTTATATGCTCTACTAAGTACATTACGAAGCAGACGATTAGGTGCTGAATGAATTGATTTATGACAATAAAATCTGAAAAGATGCAACAGAATATTGAATTGCGACACAATGTTCAGATTTATTTTCCGTCGTTCGTGTCTATCTAGTTTGTAGGATGATGTAGGAATGCAGCATTAAGGTTACCATGACTAGAAATTAGCTAAACTAAGGATGGAATGAGCTCTTCAGTAATTATTATTAGTTTCGGTTAGGATTATAATCACAGTGCCCCAATCGTAATAATATGGAGTTTGCTTCTCCATTCTCCTGCGTATGTTATTAGGTATTCACTTTTATGATCGGTCTCATCATCTCAGCGTGATTCTACAACAGTCAAACACATCTATCTTGTCAGTTGGCTGAGCTACAAAGATTTGACCACGAGAAGCACCGAGCCACGGACAATAATGAATTTTGTGAGGGGATCGTGCCATAGCTTTGTATCGAATATTCATAATTCATCATGATACGATCAATATTACTTTAGTCAACGTTTTAGCATAAATATATACAAGAGGGGAGTTTTTATCATTTAGTCATACTTCTAATATTCTAGTAATTCAATTAAACAAATGGAAGCAATTATAATTATAAGGCAATTATAAGGACAAACTGGAGTATATTCTGCAGATAATTATAATGTGGAATCATTTGGACTCGAATATCAAGCCATCAATCCAAGAGTATGAGAGTCTTTCCAAGGATGAGCCGGAAATCGTGAAAAAACTTATAGAAGCTCTTATTCCATCCGATGTCTGAAATTGGAAAAAACTCTGGAGGTGGTATCTTGTGGAAAGTAAACATTTAATTGTTATTTCATGTGGAGGGAAAATAGTGTGTACTGCTATGAGTGGTCATTCGGATATGCCAGATATATTGTTTCTATAAGCTACTTATGTTTTCATTCACTTTCAATAAACATTGTGTTTCACTCACCATGTGGTATACCCAAATGTGCAAACACAATTGGATTATGTATGTACAAAATATAATAAAAAATTGTAATGATTACTTCTAATTGTGAGTGAATTAGGGACATACTCACCTTCCTGTGTACGGAGCTTTTCCAACAAGCACCGTGAAGAAGACAAGTATAATATCAGATTAATTCTTGCATTCCATTTATGGGTTTGCTAACCATACATTTTCCTCACTGCCACTTTCATTTTTGTAAACGCAAATATAATTGGTGTGCATGTACTTTGTGTGAAATCTGTTGAATTAAGATATAATACACACACTAGTTCCAATTTAATTTAAATCTACATTTGCATGTACATATTTCTATACATATACTTGATATTTATGTGCTTGCAGTCGCGATTCTCGATATTTTGTAATGTGGTTTGACAACGTCCATTCGGATCTACATTCACAAGCAAGCAATTTTGTGGTGAAATTTCATGCAACTTAACAAAAAAATGCATTAGTTGATATATCTTGATACTTTGATGTAGAATTCATTGATAACGTTTATTTCATATGAATAATGAAAGTGACAATCCATGTGTGTAAGAATGTGTGAAGAGTTGAGATGCCACACGTAAGTTAAAATTTCAAAAAATCTATTTCATCGAGATAATGAGTGGTTTTATGAAAAACGTCTTTCCGTCATTATTTAATGATTGTAATTAGTTAACCATGCAGTGTGGATATCCATTTTTGTTATAACATAAATTTTGAGATACCGACGAAAAATAAAACAATTTATGTGAGGCCTTTCATCTAATTACAATGACAAAGACACTTAAAATGGTTTATTCACTTGCATGTAAAACTGAACAGTTTAGTACACTTACTGTCAAATTTAATGAATCAGTTGCGAAACTTAATACCCTCCTATAAAAGAAATAATTTTTGTTCTGCACCTTGTGGAGATGGTTGCGTCAGCAGAAGCCGCAAGTTACGCTTGTTAAGGACACTACATCCAAACCGGCCTACCAGTGACAAGATAATCATTATACATGATTATTTAAAACGGAAAGTGATTCCACGTGTTTGGATGGGTGCGTAATAGGCTATTTCGTAAAAGATGCAATCATACGTAACATAGGGTAGGAATGTCGAAAAAAAATATGTCACGATTAAATAACGATAACAACTAAAAATCAGCGTAACACTGAATCATCCTGAACTGCAAAGAATATTCCTTCACCACTAAAATTATATTAAACAACTAGGAATGCCAGCTAGCTTCGCTTAGCAAATTTTATGAATTATCCTTCGCAAAATGTAGAAATCGAAAATCAGTCTGACTTAAATTTATACATGTCTCAGGGATCCCTCTATCCCTTTCGATCCCCAGCGATCATGCATTTCTATTCGCCGCTGCATATCCCACGTATCCTCTGCCCAACTTCACGCATTTTACGCCATCTCATATTATGACTAATTCCCAGCTTATCAACAATTCGCTGCACATCAAATATTCCACGTCTATTAACCCTTACCAGCGTATCAACCTTTCCCCAGCATATCAACCTTTCCCCAGCATATCAACCTTCCCCAGCATATCGTGGTTGAAGCTGCAAAAAAAGAAACATGCTTGGGCTGTTCATTTCAACATGCATTGGCTGTGCATTCCAACATAACAAACATGCATCGGCTGATCATTTCAACATACGAAACTTACGGCAAGCATGTTTCTTATGTTGAAATGATCAGCCGATGCATGTTTCTTATGTTGGAATGCACAGCCAATGCATGTTTCTTCTGTTGCAGCTTCAACCACAATATCACCCTTTTCCAGTAGCTCTTATACTTTTCATATCATACGTTCTATATTTGCGAACTTGAGACCGGGCACCTGCATTTAGAACGGGCACCTGCCTTTAGAACAGGCACCTGCCTTTAGAACGGGCACCTGTATTTAGAACGGGCACCTGCCTTTAGAACGGGCACCTGCCTTTAGAACGGGCACCTGCCTTTAGAACGGGCACCTGCCTTTAGAACGGGCACCTGCCTTTAGAACGGGCACCTGCATTTAGAACGGGCACCTGCCTTTAGAACGGGCACCTGCCTTTAGAACGGGCACCTGCCTTTAGAACGGGCACCTGCCTTTAGAACGGGCACCTGCCTTTAGAACGGGCACCTGCCTTTAGAACGGGCACCTGCCTTTAGAACGGGCACCTGCCTTTAGAACGGGCACCTGCCTTTAGAACGGGCACCTGCCTTTAGAACGGGCACCTGCCTTTAGAACGGGCACCTGCCTTTAGAACGGGCACCTGCCTTTAGAACGGGCACCTGCCTTTAGAACGGGCACCTGCATTTAGAACGGGCACCTGCCTTTAGAACGGGCACCTGCATTTAGAACGGGCACCTGCCTTTAGAACGGGCACCTGCATTTAGAATGGGCACCTGCATTTAGAACGGGCACCTGCCTTTAGACGGGCACCTGCATTTAGAATGGGCACCTGCATTTAGAGGCACATTGAAACTTTCAAGAGAACTAAGCTCCCAAAATACAGCGACACCTACTGGGTGTTTTTGTAATTACTTCAAGCTATTCATTCTTGTAGTTCATGTATTTGATACTGGGGGCGTCTCAAAGTGAGGGCGGCTTTCGGAAACGGTGCTTAATATATATGATTACGCTGTGACTGTTTCAGTCAAATATAAGCCACCAAAGCTGCTAGCATTATGGAAACAAGATATGTCCTTATTTTTGTCTGGTGTCCCTATTTGACAGCGTCAATTCTACACTCTAGTGAAAATGTTGAGTCTCCTGTCAACTCCTTCGACAAATTCCACAACTTATGGAACTTATTCCGTGTATGCACAATTCAGTTGTCTCGCAAATTGGATTCCTGGCTTGACTTACACGACAGTGTTCTAGATTCATGTATTAAAAATAATTACAGAGATCCAGCATGTGTTGCCATACACACATTAGACGCGAGCACAGCAGAGATTGTAGAAAAGCAAGAAGAAAATGAAGATACATCGTCGTCATGGGGAGATTGGGGATGGGGATTGATGGCTGTAAATCAAGACAATTATATTGAAGAAGTAAAGTCGAGCACATTTTCATTGCAACGAGCTGCAGATGATAATATCGACGCAGACAACCTTGTACAGCTCTGGAACTCGACGGGATTTAAGGATATATCCCCAGTATATCTCAAAATATTTGGAGGGGTAAAATTTCACAGGGTTTGTTATGTTCAGCTACCTTCGGTCCAAAAGCAAAGCATTCCAGAAGACGAGCCATACTTTTTTCAAGCCTACGACAGATTCCCAGAGATCCTTCTTATCCCTCCGGATTACATGATTGTGCCAGTATTCGGCATAATCCACTCATCTAGACTAGTGGCGTATTATAACCATAAAACCAGAATCATTTTGATTGAATTATCTGACAAGAGCGACAGCCAAACCATCTACTTTCCTTGTGTGGGATGTCCAGATCCATTATATCAGAGAGTCAAATACACTCAAGATCGAGACCTCGATTCAGCCTCTTTGATCCAAATACGTCTGAACCAATACACCTTGGAAACTCTGAACGGCTTAGATAGTCTATGGTATCTGAAAACTTTAGCCAAACATATTGGATCCTTTAAAAAAGTTGGAACTGAGGATGGTAGAAACCCGTGTCCGTTTAGGGCCTCTATTTCCTTGTACATAAAATCGAATAATTTCAGAAGCTGTATCCGCGATATGCTAAAGTTTACAGTTTGGCCAAACTGTTCATTATATCCAACATGCAAGTATAATTTACACCTCTCCTATGCAAACGTATACGATTTCGTCGATATCATGCGTTTCCGCGAGAACGCATTCCTACCGTACGGGGCTCAACTTGACGGTGTAAAATATTCGATTTTTGTGAAGAATGGAGATTCAAACCGTGACAGCGATTTTAATTTGGCATCAATGATTGCACCGATAACTGTCAATGGATGGATACAACTAACCGTTGTCTTTATATCGATCGGGTGGATTTTATCACTAAAGAAGGCACAACATAAACTGGATTCATTCTTTTGGCTATTCGTCACTCTTTTGGAACAAGGGGATGATCTACTAACTAAGAGGAACAAAGTGAACTGGTATCTAATCATTTTATGGATCTTTGCAGCACTGCTACTGCGGAACGTCTACACAAGTTCTCAGTACAGCTACATGACAATGGAGCCGTCTCTTCGTGGAATTCCAACAGATTTCAATGAAATGGTTCTGGACACTAACATGAGTTTCTTCACGGGAAGGACCACGTACGAAACTCTCAGGAATATTGCTGATGGGTGGGGACTCGTCTCTGAATCTCAAACAGAGATACTTCGGCTCATGGATGCACGTTTTTACTACTCGGATGATTTAATTGGCACACTTCAAGAAGTATTGCAGGGCGAATGGGAGGTCGCTGATGTAACGCATAACTGCATTCAGGTGGACATTCTCATGGGTTATACTTATGGATATGGCGTGGGCGATTGCTTGAGACTCACCAGATTTGCATTTCTTTATGAGACTGAAACTACCATTTACGAAATGGACGACACCAAGGTAGTGGCCGCTGATGCTATATTCTACAGGGCCGCGTTCCTGTATTTCGGGCAATACAAGATATTTGAGGATCCGAATGAGAGGGTCCAGTTTTCCAGTTGGAAAATGTACTCGTTTCCAGACAAAAACGTTCTGTCGGAGAGAGTAAGTGGAGTGCTGGCTTCTATCGTGGAATCTGGTATTTACGCACATCAGATGTACTGGCATGAGTTGCTTACTCAAGCAGATTTGCTTGATTATGTTGATTGGTATCTCCACCTACGACGACCCTGGTCACTTTTTGCGATAGCAAGTAAAGCTATTTCAAAGCATGCGTCAATGGGTAGCCACTTTAGATACAGGGGGAATTCAAATTCGGACGAAGGAGGAGAAACGTCAATGTCAAATGGCGATGTCAAAATTCTTTGGGCAATCCTTGCTCTACTGAGCGTTATATCAGTTACTCTATTCATCATGGAATACATAATGCAAGTATGCTTGCGGCAAAGGAAGCACATCGACATAGGTTAACGCAATAACTTTGAGTCAATATCATTTTCAAAACATTGCTAAAAAGGTCTCTGACAAATACCTTTCCTGGAAAGAAGAATATTAGTACCGTATGTATTAACTTCGTGCGCATAACTATTATTGGTTTACTTATTCAAGAATTAAGAATTAAGAGTTATTATCTGAATGCAATGATTAAATGTAAAATGCAGCATTGAAACCAGTCATGAAGGTGATACATGAATGGAACTCCATAAAATTATGGTAATAATTTACTCGTGTCATTGCAGTGGCGAGCAAATGATTATATTCGAGCCCATACTAATTATTTTACTTCAATTAAGGCAGCCGATACAACTTCTCTTCAGCTTTTAAAACCATTTGGTAATTATATTCTATATGTTCATGTTGTATGAACAGCGAACATTGTCAGTCAAATGTAAAGTCAATTGATAACCATTTGTGACGAGCCTGTTTTTATCTTATCAAACTTGTAATGAGGTTTGGCTTGGTTAAACTCATAAACTCTATTTATAGAAAAACATAACTGGACTCATTCCAGAATATTCGTCCTTTTCACTAACTGCGCAGCATTATCTGTCTCCGCTTGATCCAGTTGCTGGATGTATATTCTTTCGACATAACACATGACCTTATCGTAATCATATATCCCACACATCCTCCATTCATACGAAATTTATGAAACTGCCAACGCATTATAATTTCTACCCTAACTGAACTATGTATGTATATCACAATTTTATGTCACCACACACACCCGCACATCAGTGACTTTTCCATGTACCTGTACAAATATTACGACGTGGCAAACTTTGGTCAGAAATGCGGACAAATTTTATGATACGAGCCAGATCAAACAGGACGCGAGATATAGCCAAAATCGATAACAAGAAGTGCAAATGAAAATGTAGCCAATGAATCTCTCTGAATTTGTACATGCGATGTGATGATGAGTTTTAGTGATGCTGCTGCTGCTTCGTTCTCGCCAGCTCACCCACTTGACTAATTTTCCATTCTGGTTATCTCTATCCGTTTTGCTATATACATTTCATACAGTGCTTATAAGTTAATAGCTTAACGCTAATCCTCCTATAGCAGATGCTCCCACAACCGCATCAAAGCCAACAGCTAATCCACAAGTATTTGTTAATACACTCAAGCAGTCAGTATTATTCCGTTTGCGTTCGAGTACGACATCCAAATACACAAACTCTCTCAATGAGATTTACACACGGAAATAATACATTTTCCTGTTGAGTATATTGCAAGAATTTCGGCCGTCGTGTCGGCTTACTCACTACCTGATCATTGGTGACGCAACAACTTTTTTGTGTTTAAAAAACGTTAGCTTTCGAAATCCCGAATTGTGTAAGAACTGTTGTAAATGACCTTCTAATAGGTAACTAACATTAAGTTTGTGCAAATTCCGTTGCCACCACTTGCTTTGAAAGAAATTCTAAACTTTGAAATCGGACCATTAAGCGGTGAAAATGGAGTGGACGGCTTCTGGCGTTAACAATGGCGCCAGTAGCGACGAACCCGTCGGCTTCCGGGAACCGGGATTATTTGGTACTAGAACCGGGCCAAGTATTTCGATTCCGACCATGTCATATTCAAGGTCGTCAAATCCGAACAGTGTTCCACAGTACATTGTTGGCGGTGCGACGGGATTCTTGTCAGAAATCAACAGATTAACTGATAAGCTGGACGCGGCTGAACGAAAGATTTCCGAGCAAGAAATCATAATTAACCAGCAGAATGTCAACTTGAGTGAGGCGGCTGACCTCATGACAGAGCAGCAAAGGAGACTGGAGACGCTTGAAGTAACGTTTGGACTGGAGGGAGGGGACTTGAAGGAAATCAAGGCAATGGCAGCCAAAGAGAGAAATGACAAAAGGGAAATTGAAGAAAAATATAAACGACTAAAGGAGTCCATGAAAAGTATAACCAACGAGTTTAATGTTTTTATGGAAGAGCTAAGGGCGGATTATTTGGAGGCCCCGCCAATCACCTCAAATGAAGGTAGCGACGAGGAGCCTCAAGTAAAATTGAACAAACTTTCCGATTACGTCCAGAACAAGTTTGTCGCATGGGCCAAAAGCCAGGTAGAATTAAAATCTGAAGTAGCAAGGATGAAGAAAATTATTGAGAACTTGTCGAGGATATTGAGTTCCAAAAATAACGATACGCCACCGGAGCCACCACAGCGAACAGCACCAAGGTTAAACGTTACCCCAGAAAAAGTCTAGTAATCCTCCAACTAGAACTAAACCCGTCAGCAACAAGAAAAGAATTAAACAAGCGGCACCACAGGCGCCCAATGATGAAAACGCACCACCAGAAGATGACCCAAATGCCAGTACTTCACCAATCCTACACGGTGAAGATATCTCCAAGAGCAGCTCCGGTTTCTTTTGTCTCTGCGGAGCAGATTATTCCACCAAGTCCAACCTCAAGATTCACATTCGTGTTATGAATGAAGAGGGGAAATTCAAGTGCCAAGTCTGCAAACAGCGCTTTGTGCTGTACTATATGTTAAGGCGTCACCTGAAGGACCGACATGGCATAACGCCAGCTCCAAGTAAAAGCGGGAGAACTGTTGGATGCGCAGACTGTGGAAAAGTTTATGCAAACTTCACTGATCTCTATGAGCATCGTGGAATCGCACAGTAATAAACAAATTAATTACAATTTCAATGTTTTCATTATTTATACAAACTTATAAGTTCAATCCTTTTATTTTCATTTCAGCCCACGCAAATCTATTCCAGACCAGCAGCCAGCTTCCAATTCAAAGAGAATGAATGCATCATCAGCACATTCATCAAATTTTGTTGAAAATACTTCCGGTGCTACAGAAGCTGATGTTTCTTTCATCGAGTCGGTGCGACTGGAAAGAGATACGAATCTTCCATTCTCTCTTGTGAAACTGGAGTCTGGAGACGCAGGAGGTCAAAGAAAGCTAGTTTCATATTCCGGAAAGTTTCACGGAATGAACATTGGGAAGCGGCATCAAGGCTTTTATTGCATTTGTGGCATCCGGTTTATAAACCGGAAGCGTCTCGACGGCCACGTACTGTTCCAGAATCAGGGACAAAGAAGGTACACAGATTATTCTGACGATGATTACGAATACGAAGACCTTGAAGAGCTCAATGTCAGTCCAGACATTCCTGAGGAAATGGCACGGGATGTTCCGCCTAATACTAATGTGAGGGATGAAAGAAATAACGAGGAGCAAGAAGTGATGACCCACATGGTGCATCCGGGAAGGTCAAATGAGTGCGTTTGCGGATACGACTGCAATAACAACAAGTACAATTTGAGCAAGCATATCAAATATCACACGACGGAGCGGAAGGTCGCTTGCGAAATTTGCCCCAGCAAATTTATCAGTCCGAGCTATCTCAGATCTCACATGATTCGCGCCCATAAATATGACAGAGAGACGGTCATGCGAAGAAGAATAGATTGCAATAAATGCGGAAGACAATTCTCAAATAAAGAGAGATTAAATGCGCATTTGAAAATTATACAGTAAGTAGCCCAGTTTGCAAATGTTTTAATATTTATTAGTTTGGCCATGTAATTCAATTACTTACAAATTTATAATTATTTTAGTGGCGCCAGTGGAACCAGAGCGACTTCACCGAAATTTCGTAGAAGACCACCCATCATTTCCGAGACTCCTCCAAGGAATAGCCGATCGATGACAAGGTCAACCCGGGGAAAATTTTTGTGTGAGCATTGCAATTCCAAGTTTAAACGCTTGAGCCAGCTTCTCAAACACATGAGTTTTGTTCACAATATAACTCAAACGGGATTGGTGATTGGGTGTGTGGACTGTGGAATAGCTTTCGCTAGTCGACGAGAGCACGCTCAGCATCGAATTACTGTGCAGTAAGGAAATTATGAAAACACGATATCATATTAAAATGCTAACCAAATCTAATCACTTAAATATTATAACAATTTTATCTTACAGTCATTCAGCAATTGGAATAAGCAAGAAAAACCAAATGATAGCATCGGGCCATGAGCCACCCCCACCCGTTTTAAGAGCTCAGCTGAGACGAACTGAAACGCCTAAACGCCCAACTACCCCGGCAAATACCTCAAGAAAACGGAACCTGGACTGCGAGCAAGATGACCAAGATCATCAAGTGGATATCACAAAAAAGGCAATAGGATACTATTGTATTTGCGGAGCGAGTTTTGCGGAAAAGAAAAATCTACGGAGCCACGTTAAAAGCAAGACGCTGGAATGGAACTTCAAGTGCGACCTTTGTACAAGGTCGTTTTTCTACAACGCAGAACTCAGACGCCACATGATTAGCAGGCATCATGTAGATAACGTCAATACTTCTAGGAGGAAACAATTTGGATGTGTGAGTTGTGGCAGTGTGTTTGATACTCGGTTTGAGATGTGTCAGCATGTCAAATTAGTGCAGTAAGTGACGGCTTAACTTAAATAACATTATGTTAATTGCATGAACTTGTAATAAAGTTTTGAATGTGTTTAATTTTTACAGCCAAATAAGTGAGGATGACCAGCCAAGAGTGCGAAATAGAGAGTCACCAAATAACCCAGAAGATCCAGATCACGGGGTGGACGTGATGCGAGTCGACATGGGTCACTATTGTCTGTGTGGAAAACGATGCACTTCAGAAAGAACTCTGACTACCCACATTCAAGCTAATGAATAGTGATAGTAACATATGTTTTGGGAATACGATACAATTTAGATTATTCTAGCATATAAGTATTTATGCATTTGTAGAATTATAAGTGATTGTAAGTTATAGTAGTCTCTTATTTTAGTTGTTACAAAAGGATGACGAGCAAAAAGCTTTAATATTCAATGATACAGCTTGAAGGATAATAATCTATAAGTATAATTTATTCTAACCTGTTTATTTAATAATTTATTCTAAGCAAATATTGTATATTCTAGTTAGTGTTTTTTGTTTAGAAACTTGTTTTCGACGCATTTAAAAATAAGTGTTATCATCCGTATTTAGCAACCAGTAATTGAGTAAATAAAATGTGCATCAGATAAAACAAAAAAAATTATTTAGAATTTTAGTAAATTATATGTAACTTAAAACTATGCTGTCGTTTTTCACAACCAATTCAATTAAAGGAATAGTGATCCATGCATGGATATCAGATTACTTGCGCTTTTGCGACAGGTCATTCATATTGTGTAGCATATTACTAACATATTGTTTCTGCATCAACTTTTGGTAATATTAATTTAATATTTTTTAAACATCAACAAAGTCTTGAGTGTTCCTCTGCTCACGCTTTTGAATGACTTTAAAACAGTCAACCGTTTGAATGCGTACAAATTGCCATATTTAATGCATAAGGGTTTACATGATCTACAAAATCTTCTTATGCACATAGTCCCTTGCCCACCCCACCAAGCGCCAACGCTCTTCCATGAAAGAATAGCCAGCTTTGAAGTTTTCAGCACGTGACCACATGCATACAAAGTACAAATCCAAGTGACTTGCCCAATCAGTACACTGGCTATAATAAGTAACTTGTTAATATCTGTCAACAATTCCCATTCCGTCATAAGAATAACATGAGAATATATGCTAAGGTACAAAACTATGATTTGTCCTAGCGGTATTCCTAAACCCACCGATTGGTTAATTACGGTTACAATTAGCTGAATGGCTCTAAAATATTTCATTATGTTTTTCACGGTTCTAAGACGATGACTTGTTTTCCTAGTTATTCCATTGCCGCAACGCAGCTCGTGAGTGAGCAGGCCCCAAAAGAAGAAAATTGCTCGCAGGCTGTTATCCGTGAGGAATAGATAGCCACAGTGGGATTTGAACATGAAGTGGAAATAAGCAATTCCAAAAATAATGTAGATAGCCCAATGCGCCAGGGTTTCCCCATCCATTAGAGAGTAAACTGGATATGTTGGATCCAATGGATATATGAAGTAGTAAAGAGCGGTAATGAAAGGAATTATTGAATATGTCAGAGTACACGTCAGTGACATAATGTCCCATTTTGCATTCAATTTGTTGTCGTTTGGGTTGTACAAAGGCAGGAAATTTCCTAAACAAATCACTTACAATTAGGACAGGATATTGCGAAAAGAACAGAATCGACACACAATTTTAACGAGTCTTACTTGTTATATCATCTGCTAGCTCATTTACCCCATTGAGCCAACACAAGTATTCATGTTGGTTCCAAGTCATAAGATAATGGTTTATGGTAGTAACGCTGAAGCCCTGAAATGCTAGATATATCAAGCTAATTTTGTTTACGTCACCTGCATGAACCAAGTAAATGAATTGGATTCCCAAGTATAGCCAGAAACCAAAATGAAGGCATGATTCCACATGAAACCTTAATATATAAAACTGATTTTCTGAGGCTTTGTACAATTTGTAATTTTCATCCCATTCAAATGGGGTGGCGGCGAATGTAGAGAAGAGTTTAAATTGGTAAACTCGTAATTTACACATGAAGTTACTATACACGATCATATTTTTGTCTGGAAAACTATGTGATAGTATTCACTGCACTAGACCTGAAAGCTTAACTAATGACACAATGTAGTTTCCAACGTAGTGTACCGATTTATACATGACAGAAAGTTTTGCAACCTTATGCCCTTTTATAGTCAAATTACATACTGCTCATGTGTGACGTAAACTTTATTGTCCCAAATTGTGCGATTAGGAAAAATACAACACATCCAGTTGCATAGACATCACGGCCATTTATTTTCATACATAGTAATTTGATTAACATTGTTGCACAACCCCGAGTTTCCGGTTTAAATTTACTTACTTATTATTGGGGTTCATAAACCAGGATCCAACAAACCAAAATACGGCTTAATGATTTCCTGCTTGTAGATGATTAAGCATTACGGAGCATGATATTCCAGGAAGTAGGAATAAAATTATGTCATGGATAGGTTCTAGTTTGCAAAATGAACTGACTCCATGACGCCAAGCAAATGTTCCCAAAGCTTAGCCTTCATGAACCATTGATTTGGTGAAGGTTGTATAGTTCTTCGGTGATGATTAGTAGGACTAAAAATACTCAACTGTTTATTTGGCTTACAAAGCGACAATTTTATAGGTATGTATATATATGGATGCACGTATAACATATATCCGAATCGATAAAACTTTACACAGATCAGTAAATTTTGAAAGGAAGACAGAACATGGTACATACACATACATAGATACAAACAAATATGTGTATATAAATATAAATACTACATAAATTTGAATTCATTCTTCAGTGTCGGGTATACAGTGGTCAAAATGCATACCGAATATTCTGATTTTCTTGCTTCTAGATTTTTCTTTAACTTTCTATACTAGCAGAGCGTTGGGAATCATTCCAGCACACAACAGGCCATCGGTGGTACACGGCCACATATGATTTCTATTTCAAATGACTTTTATTTTCAACATGGGCAGAAACATATCGTCATGTATTGTCGGTAGATATGCAGAGATGTAGTTTATTTTATGACAATTAGTCAATAAATATACCTTGTAAAATGAATTAGTATAATACATCACTCATCACGGATGAAACTTGACATGAGTGGTCAATTACGACCCCATTACAATTGTCTCATTTCCGAACGTGCAGTACTGGCAATACAAACAAGGTATATAATTCCGGTAACATTGAATGTTGAGTTCGTTATCAATTAATATTATAGTAACTCAACATGGAATAATTAAAGAAATTTTAATACCACCCGTCCAAAATACACTGCTTCGTCCCGGTGCGTCTTTTAAGTATATATCCTAACCACATTTCAAAAATTTGGGGTATATTTACTTGGGAATAGAAGTAAATATGATTCCAAAAGCGTATGATGCTACATATATCTAGCAATAGCAATTCATTTTATGTGTACATGGCGCTTTTAGCATGTTTTACTATAATGTATCTTCGTATTTACCTGGTTGCTAAACCGAACGCTAAT
>CM023203.3:21695954-21818470 GCA_004115045.4 Sinella curviseta | reverse complement strand
ATGTCACAAGAACATCTACACACATTTCGAGCGTTCCGTATTGCCATTTTATGGATGGTATACTTCCTTAGATTGTGCACTTTAATTTTGAAGGTTGGATGAGACGCAAATTTATTCTTTGAGCAAAAGTATCTTAAAAATAGATAAATTGCAAATTACCATCCTTTCCATCAGTTTAAAGTGAAAATTTTCTTTAAGTGGTTTGTAATTGCATTTTCAATTTAAACGTTTCCCATCGAGCCAACTTAACACGGTAGCAGCTACGCATTGTTAATTCTCGTAATATATTTATTCAAATTCTGTTGGTTTAATGAAATTTTTAAAATTCTTTTCAATGCACACCATCAGTTGAAACGCTGTATCAATATGTAGGTGCAAGTGGCTACGAGTCCGTGAAAGAGTTATCTCATCTGCACTCCCTGGACTAAAATTGATTTCGGGACAAGACCACACCTACCGTGTATCCATAAAATAATTTCTTATTTCTATCAAAGGCAAAACTTTGTCGATTAACCTAATTACATTCCAGTTTGCCTTCCCCTTTTACATCGCACAATAAAACAGCAGTAACATCCAATATTAAAATCATTTGGTTTCACGTACGATACTTTCGGAGCCTCGTATGATATACTTGAATGTTCTCAATAATGAAAACCATTAAACACGCAAAACTTGCTTCAAATTCTGCCACTAATTTTCTTAAACAATATTTCGACATTTTGTATTTTCTTCAATGCTCTCCGTTTCGACTAGTGAGTGTGGGTTGTGGCGGAAACAATTCCGTGAGGTTTTCTCTTAGCAAAACCAAGTTCCAAATCGTTTTTTGTGGTATACTAAACAGCTTGCAAGTGTTAAGATTGTTTTCCGACATACCAAGTGTAATAGCTGCAGTAATGGTGGACGCTATATCTCCAACAATATATTTTCAACTTGTAGCATATTTCAGCTACGTCGGCAGTCAGCTCGCTCTCGAGAAGATATTTTGGAGGGACCAAGATAAAATTCTACAAATTGTAAATCTGGTTGGGTGGATGGAAACAAATGATCAGCTACTCAAAGTAAATGATAAGGTAAGTTATACATAATAAGAGGGGGCTGGTATTAGCCTCCCATTTTGCATTTCTCGGTAACTTGTGTGGCCATCTGATTTAAAAATATTATGATCAGTTACAGAATAAATACGCGGTGCACTTCGTTTGCACATTCTTTACACTATTGCCGGTGTATCAGCTAATCAAAAATCAACTACTTGCTCCCTCATCAATGTGGGATGAAACTGTTTGGAATCGTAATTTGATATACTCTGGACGAAGCTTATTCTTCCTAACAAACAAGGCGCATCGGCAGAACGACTTAGGAAACGCGGATTTATCATAGACGGACTATTTCTTTGCTGTAGTAGCAGCAATTGTCGCGTTTCCAAGGTTATAATTTTTCATGTCATTTCATTTCAATAAGATTTTATCTTAATATAGATTTGTATCTGTCACTATAGCTCCGTGCTTCCATTCTACGGCGATCTCATCATGCTGTTGACAGTATTCACGGTCTGGACAATGGCTTATCGGCTATCCCAATCACTTAAAACGCATTTGCGTAATGAGTCAAATATAATGGCCTTTTCGGCTACCGTGCCACAGGTTCTTACTTGTTCCACAATTTCAACTCCAAGACAATTGGGGTTCCACGAGATCAAGTGGAATTATGTATATCGTTCATTCAAGTGTTTAAGGCAATTGTGTGATATGACAAACTCATCCATGGGATCCCTTGTGACGTTCCTCTTGGGAAATTATATGTTTTACTATTCCACCGCAATGGATCGTGTCCTGGTGGCAGACAATATCATAAGCCGGGTTCAATTAGCTTTCTACATTTTTTATTCTACTGCCACGATGATAATGGCGGCCGATATTTGTAGTCAGGTATAAATAATTAAACGTTTTTAATTCATGAATTCGTAATATATCTAAACCATGCCTTTCTGATATTTTGCTGCCGTAAATGTAGTTGGATACAGTAAAATTTTGGCTCCGACGAGAGGAAAACAGGATTCATGCCCCTCTGGATGAAATAAAGTTTGTACTTGGTGAACTAAATTCTCGCGAGATTGGTCTCCGCGGGAGTAATATATTTACAATTACATATACATTACTTTGGAATGTAAGTATTGTGATATGAATTAATTTACAATTAATGATGCGTGCAAATTCAATTTTGGATATATTGCGTTAGGTTTTAAGTACCGTCGTCACGTACTTTATCATATGCCTTCAAACTCGTCAGCAAGGAGACCAGTAATCGATATGAATGAAAATTCCATTTTATTTGCTTCTCAGCACATGGAACCATTTTTTGTATCTGATTTCATGTATCGGTAACTGATGGGCACAACGAAATAAAACACACATTTCATTTGTACGCATTTGTGCCCATAAAGCATTATTTCTGTAAACGTCGTGCCAGAAATTATTTATGAATATTATTAATGGCTCCATTTCCCAATATGCCATATACTGCCTATCGCACCCGCTCATGTAACTTCATGCCTCCCTTGTCTTCACAACGAGAAAAACGGTTCTCTGCAAAATAAACCTGATGGAAGCCGGAACTCGTCCCCTATCCATTTTATGCAATGCACCAACGCTCAGCGCTATTGGGCGGCAACTTCGGAAAAATTTCCTGGACCAGCGACAGTTATTCCAACCTTTAACATGTTTGAGGCAGCCATTTGAAAATACAATTGTCTGACTTCCAAAGTCCAACACTATAACACAAATTATTATAATTGTTAACGCGATGAGTAGAATACAACACAATACCATTTCCGAAAGTTGTTCTTCGAAACCAATCACTGGGTACAAAGCTGATATTGCTGCCATAGCACCAAAGAATTGGAACATGGGCCAAAATACGTTTTGGAAACATTGGTTGCTGAGGATTACTACAACTTGTATTTGGCGGTAAAGATGTGCAATCAGTCGATGCACGGAGTGATTTCGAGAATATCTTGTACTTTTCACCAGTGTTCTGAAAAGAAAGACACACGTTTGTCATTTAACGCCTCAATAGTTTAATATTGCAAAAAATAATTTCTCAAATACATACCTCAAATATTTCAAATTTGTGCGTATTTCGTTCAGGCAGACAAATGACATTGCAATCCCGTTCGGCGCAAGAATCCCAAACGGGAACAGAAGTAAAAAATAAACACAACCTTCGATGAATTTCAACACTGGAAGATCCGTAAATTTTAACTCTTGGTCCTCGTCAATATACACCATAAATATGGCAGGTGCTATAGTCATAAAGAGAAACGTAACGACACAGCAGCAAACTAGAGAAAACAGGAACAATTTACTTCTAGTTTCTTTTATTTTGCGGCACAGTTTCAGCCGCCTGACATAGCTAATCACTAGACCGTCTCTGAGCGAAACACAATTGAAGAAGTCGCAAATGTCTGAAGTGTTGTTATTGAAAACGTAAAACATTAAAATAACTGCAGACTTGGTAATGATGGAAAAGGAATGAAATAAGATCCGGATTACGTTTGTACTTCCAGGTCGTGACATATTTTTGTGAAGTGCCATGCTAGATAATAGAACAGACGACATTAGAAAACTGTACCACAAAACTATCCGTTTTCTCCCATTTGATTTCAACAATAAGTGGTAATACGATCCTGTAGAATAAAAATGCATTGGAACGAGCGATCCAGCCGAACTTCCCAGGTTAATTAATAGTTTTAGGAAAGAGGTAACAGCTGGGGTTGACATCATCAGGATTAAATGAGTCCTTACGATGATTATGTTCACTCGTGCCATAAAAATGCTATTTCGGTAAACGAACTGAACTAGCCTATCGTTTGAGAAGACAGCAGGGAATAGTGAACTCATGCAGGATATGTTACACATTAGCTTTCACCGAACAAATGAACATTCAGCAAATAGTAAAATATTTTGTCGGAGTAAATTGTGGTTTTATTGGCGTCCAGCAGAAATGTAAACAAGTAGCGGAACTGATTGTATTCAAATAATGCATGTAATATTATTAAATAAAACGAGCAACAGTGCAGGAAATTGGTGAAAATATTCATTGTGTGCACATGGAGGAATTTAGTATTTAAACGTAACATAATCATGCATTAGCTGTCGACATACGATCTGTACTTTGCGCTCTTTTGAATTCGGATCGACAGACAAGCCATCGCTTGCAGTAAGTCTGTTGCGCTATCTATCAACTATCTAATAAAGTATTGATTATTATTGATGGTTGAAGTAGTCGCTCTTTACACTTGACGATTATAAGTCAACGACAAACACGATGAGTCGTAGCAATGGTATATTTTCGCTTCGCCCAAATGCCGGAAAATAGGAATTAATACTTAACAAATTTCGTATCGTGAGACGCTATCATTATCCACTCTTCACATCTGAACTGATTGTGAGTATTAGCGAATACAATATGCACAGCGAGTAAGCAAACATACTACGTTATTATGACGATAATCCTCAACTGGAATTTTACCTGGTTGCAAAGCAGTAATCATTTTATATGTTGCGGTTATTGTAATCCGTCTGACAAAACGGAGACGAATGGACAGGTATGCTGACAATTTACGAAATGAGGCTATACTAACAAGCGCAAGTGGAATGATGCGGGATGGCAAAATGATCGAAAGGTTAATAAATGCGCCATGAGCTAGTTCTTGAACATTTATGGATTTTATGGATATCCCATTCTGTTGGATTTAAATACAGACAAGTGACTACATACCGGCGTGCCTGGTTGTCGTAAGTATAACCATGCCTTCCAAAACATTGCGACAGTATGATTTTCTGATACTTGATGTGGTACGCCCACATGCAAAAGTCGTTTAATTTTATAATTTTTTACTCATCAGCCCTTACATTCACAACGCAACATGAACTTGAACTTGCTTTCGGCCGTTTTATAGAATGTTTAATTTGAAAGGACATTTTCTTGGAACAGAGACATTGGCATGCTTTCGTGCAGTTCTATCAGGTTTATCAGCGCACAAAAGCCTTATTATTATTTTAGAAGTCGTAAAGTCACGTACCTTTCTAAAACAAATTTATCCCCCAGTATTTTTAGATATTCACTAAACCGCGTTGAACCACATTGACTCCACATTTAACAATGAATCGGATAGATTTCCATATTCTGGAAGTGTAGTGTACGCACCAAGTAATGCTGTTTTTTAGTTCATTGTTCATCATGTCAGTATGGTACCGCATAATCGGTACGTACGTAAACGGTATTCAAATCAATTGTGGTTTGTGCCGTATGTGTACCTATATACATAATGTGCTAACTTGCACCTGAAAATCCAACGGAACTTTAATATATGGGAAATGATAAGGGTTGTGATTCTGTTAGATTTAGCCCTGAATTCGTATTACCTTTCTCTAAAGAAGGGAATGCGTTCCATATTATTTACCTGAATACAATTACGAACATATATTAAAGTGAAAGTAAAAATAACAATTTTTCCTGCTCCTGCGATTTCATGGAAATTCATGCTGCACAAGGGTAATCAAACTCAATACATTTTGGCCAAATATACTAAATGTCGTACATCATGTCATAACCATCGACGTATTTTTACTTACCAGCAACCCTGTAACAATCACTTTCTCGCGGCCAAATCACCACAAATATTTTTTACCGAGCATACAATTGTATGGTTGTAATAAAGTGTTAGAAGCGGTTGGAAAATATTGCATTGTTTCTTTTTTATGCTCTCGATAAAATAAAAACGCGGCAAAATGTACATCATTATCGGTGAATTTATCTCATTTGCTTTTCATGTGGTATGAAAGTTGACAATAATTTCGGCATGTATTTAGCATCCATGTATGAAGTTATGAAGGGAATCCCGACGCTTAGCCTTCATAACGATTGATTTGGTGAAGGTTGAAAATTTCTTCCCCTATGATTTGTATGACTACAAATACTCAACTGTGAATTTTGTTTACGAAGCGCCAATTTCATAGGTATATATATATATGGATGTATGTATAACACATATCCAAATCGATAAAACTTTATACAGATCAGTAAATTTTGGAAAGAATACAGAAAATGGCACATACACTTACCTAGGTACATACAAATGCATATATAGTAATATAAATACTATATAAATTTGAATTCATTCTTCGGTAGTGAGCATATTGCAGCATACCGTTTGGAATCATTCTAGCACACAACAAGCCATCAGTGGTACACTGCCACATATGATTTCTATTTCAAACGACATTTATTTTGCAGATGCACAGAAACATATCGTCATGTATTCTCGGTAGATATGCAGAGATGTAGTTTGTTTTTATCACAATTGATCAATAAATATACCTTGCAAAATGCTTTACTATAATACATCATTCATCGCCGATGTAACTTGACATGAATGATCAAATACGGCACCATCACAATTGTCTCATTTCCGAACCAGCAGTACTTGCAACACAAACAAGATACATAATTTCGGTAACATTGGAAATTGAGTTCTTTGATAATGAATATTCTTGTAACTCAACATGGAATCACTAAAGACATTTTTGTACCACCCATCCAAAATGCACTGCTTTGTTCCGGTGCGTCTTGTAAGTATATGTGTAATGTTATAGAAAAAGGGGGCATGGATTTTTTGTTGTCCGTTCCAAATTTATATGTTCGGCTTATACATCGAGCATACAACTTTGTAACGGACAACAGAAAAGACATGCCCCCTTTTCCTATAACATTACACATATATCCTAACCACGATTCCAGAATTTGGCCGATATAAACTTGGGAACGTATGTAAATATGCCCAAAGCGTATGAATCTACATATCAAGCAATTGCAATTCAGTCTACGTTTACATGGCGTTTTTTGGCACTTTTTACCTTTATGTATTGTCGCGTAGCAGTTCGGCTGAGCGGTTATTGGTATGGCCCAATTATAACTAATTCCCGTATTATGCTTTGGATGAACCACCGCGACGGTAGAAAAGGAAAACAAGAGAAATAATTCTATGCTATTAACAACAGGGTTAATTTAATGCATTACTATTAGTTTGACTTTATTCTAAACGGAATAAGTTACTGTTTTATTCAGAAATTTAGGCAAGAAAAGAAAATGATACGCCTCGGAAAATTAAAGTGACCTCCTGAGGACAGGAGGACAGAAATGTTAAGCTTGTTCGCTGACGAAGACAGAAATACTGAATGACCGGAGAAAAAGGAAGATACACTATTTTGCTAGTTTTAGGTTGCTGTTGGATGGTTGGTTTTTTGTACCTAATAAGGTATTAAGGTATAATATAGGTAAGGTATAAAGTTGACACAAGATAATAAAGGTATAAGGTATAATGTTGTCTTATACATAGAGAGGATACCAAAGAATGATGAAACGTCCTCACAAGGACAAATACAGATTAAATATAGGTATATAAATTACACGTAGATTTTGTGGCACTTGTAGAAACTTCTAGATTCAACTAGAACATCCATATTATAAATACAACACGAAACAATTAAACGTATTACAATTAGACCAATGAATGGCGTGACGTCATGGAACGTCACAGTATATTCGTATATACTTGGTTCCTAAAACCAACGTTAATTTCCTTCACGTGCAACATTGTTTATTTTTATTTGAATATATAAACGTAATACACTATTACGTTACTTATTATGTCATAAGAACATCCACACACGTTCCGTATTGCCATTTTATGGAAGGTATACTGCCTTAGATTAGGCAATTTATTTTTGAAAGTGGGATGAGAAGCAAATTTATTCTTTGAGCAGAATTATCTAAAAATAGATAAATTGCAAATTATCATCCTTTCCATCAGTTTGAAGTGAACATTTTCTTTAAGTGGTCTGTAATTGCATTTTCTATTTAAACGTTCCCCATCCAACCAATCTAACACGGCAGTCGCTCGTTAGATTGTTAATGCTCGTTAAATATTTATTCAAATTCTGTTGGTTTAATGACATTTTAAAATTCTTTTCGAATCATACCACAAGTTGTAACGTTGTATCAATATGTAGGTGCAAGTGGCTACCTGCCAGTGATAGAGTTAACGCATGTACACTCCCTGGACTAAAATTGATTTCGGGACAAGACCACACCTACCGTGTATCCATAAAATAATTTCTTATTTCTATCAAAGGCAAAACTTTGTCGATTAACCTAATTACATTCCAGTTTGCCTTCCCCTTTTACATCGCACAATAAAACAGCAGTAACATCCAATATTAAAATCATTTGGTTTCACGTACGATACTTTCGGAGCCTCGTATGATATACTTGAATTGTCTCAAGAATGAAAACCATTAAACACCAAAAACTATCTTCAAATTCTGCCACTAATTTTCTTAAAAAATATTTCGATATTTTGTATTTTCTTCAATGCTCTCCGTTTCGACTAGTCAGTGTGGGTTGTGGCGGAAACAATTCCGTGAGGTTTTCCCTTAGTAAAAACAAGTTCCAGCTCGTTTTTTGTGGTATACTAAACAGTTTGCAAGTGTTAAGATTGTTTTCCGCCATACCAAGTGCAATAGCTGCAGTAATGGTAGACACTATATCTCCAACAATATATTTTCAACTTGTAGCATATTTCAGCTACGTCGGCAGTCAGCTCGCTCTCGAGAAAATATTTTGGAGGAACCAAGATAAAATTCTACAAATTGTAAATCTAGTCGGGTGGATGGAAACAATTGATCAACTGTTCAAAGTAAATGTAAAGGTAAGTCATACATAATAAGAGAAGGCTGGCATTAGCCTTCCATTACGCATTTCTGGGTATCTCGTGTAGCCATCTGATTTAAAACTTATATTATTAGTTACAGAATAAATTCGTGGTCCACTTCGTTTGCACATTATTTACTCTGCTACCGTTGTATCAGCTAATCAAATATCAACTACTGGCCCCCTCATCAATGTGGGATGAAACTGTTTGGAATCGTAATTTGATATACTCTGGACGAAGCTTATTCTTTCTAACAAACACGGCGGATCGGCATAACGACATAGGAAATGTGGATTTGTCATTGATGGACTATTTCTTTGCAGTAGCAGCAGCAATTGCCGCGTTTCCAAGGTCATTATTTTTCATGTCATTTAATTTAAATAAGATTTTATCTTAATATAGATTTGTATCTGTCACTTCAGCTCCGTTCTTCCATTCTACGGCGATCTCATCCTGCTGTTGACAGTATTCACGGTCTGGACAATGGCTTATCGGCTATCCCAATCTCTAAAATCACATCTAAATTATACGTCAAGCATAAAGTGCTTTTCTGCTAAGGTGACTCAGGTTCCTATTTGTTTCAAAATTTCAACTCCAAGACAACTGGGATCCCCCGAGATCCAGTGGAAGGATGTTTATCGTTCATTCAAGTCTTTAAGGCAATTGTGTGACATGGCAAACTCATCCCTGGGATCCCTTGTGACGTTCCTCCTAGGGAATTATATGTTTTACTATTCCACCGCAATGGATCGTGTCCTGGTGGCAGACAATGTCATAAGCCGCATTCAACTAGCTTTCTACATCTTTTATTCTATCGCAATGATGATAATGGCGGCCGATATTTGCAGTCAGATATAAATAATTAAAGGGTTTTAATTAATGAATTCGTAATATATCTAAACCATGGCTTTCTGATATTTTGCTGCCGTAAATGTAGTTGGATACAATAAAATTTTGGCTGCGACGAGAGGAAAACAGGATTGATGCCCCTTTGGATGAAATAAAGTTTGTAATTGGTGAACTAGATTCTCGCGAGATTGGTCTCCGCGGGAGTAATATATTTACAATTACATATCCGCTACTTTGGAATGTAAGTATTGTGTTATGAATGAGGAGTGCGTCAATTTACCAGTAATCATGGGTGACATTTCAATTTTTGATATATTGCGTTAGGTTTTAAGTACCGTCGTCACGTACTTTATCATCTGCCTTCAAACTCGTCAGCAAGGAGACCAGTAATCGATATGAATGAAAATGCCTTTTTAGTTGCTTCTCAGCACATGGAACCATTTTTTGTATCTGATTTTATGTTTCGGTAACGGATGGGCACAACGAAATAAAACCACACATTTCATTTATACGCATTTGCGCCTATAAAGCTTTATTTCTGTTAACGTCGTGCCAGAAATTATTTATGAATATTACTAATGGCACCATTTCCCAATATGCCATATACTGCTTATCGCACCCGTCCATTTAACTTCGAGCTTCTCTTGTCTTCACAACGAGAAAAACAGTCCTCTGCAAAATAAACCGAATAAAAGCCGGCACTCGTCCCCTATCCATTTTATGCAATGCACCAACGCTCAGCGCTATTGGGCGGCAACTTCGGAAAAATTTCCTGGACCAGCGACAATTATTCCATCCTTTAACATACTTGAGACAGCCATTTGAAAACACAATTGTCTGACTTCCAAAGTCCAGCACTATTACACAAATTATTATAATTGTCATCGCGATCAGCAAAATACAGCATAGTACCATTTCAGAAAGTTGTCCTTCAAAGCCAATCACTGGGTACAAAGCAGATATTGCTGCCATAGCACCGAAGAATTGAAACATAGGCCAAAACACATTTTGAAAGCATTGGTTGCTGAGGATCACTAAAACTTGTATTTGGCGGTAAAGATGTGCAATGAGTCGATGCACAGAGTGATTTCGAGAATGTCGTGTGCTTTTCGCCAGTGTTCTGAAAACAAAGACATGTTCGTAATTTAACGCCTCAATATAGTTTTATTGCAAAAATAATTTCACAGCCACATACCTCAAATATTTCAAATTTGTTCGAATTTCATTCAAGCAAACAAATGACATTGCAATCCCGTTCGGAGCGAGAATCCCAAATGGGAAGAGAAGTAAAAAATACAAACAACCTTCAACGAATTTCAAAATTGGAAAATCAATAAATTTTAACTGTTGGTCCTCGTCAATGTACACCATAAATATGGCGGGTGCTAGAGTCATAAAGAGAAACGTAACGACACAGCAGCAGACTAGAGAAAACAGGAACAATTTATTTTTAGCTTCTTTCATTTTGTGGCACAGTTTCAGTCTCCTCACATAGCTAATCACAAGACCGTCAGTGAGCGAAACACAGTTGAAGAAGTAACAAATGTCCGAAGTATTGTTGTTGAAAACGTGAAACATTAAAACAACTGCAGACTTGGTAATGATGGAAAAGGAATGAAATAAGATCCGGATTACGTTTGTACTTCCAGGTCGTGACATATTTTTGTGAAGTGCCATGCTAGATAATAGAACAGACGACATTAGAAAACTGTACCACAAAACTATCCGTTTTCTCCCATTTGATTTCAACAATAAGTGGTAATACGATCCTGTAGAATAAAAATGCATTGGAACGAGCGATCCAGCCGAACTTCCCAGGTTAATTAATAGTTTTAGGAAAGAGGTAACAGCTGGGGTTGACATCATCAGGATTAAATGAGTCCTTACGATGATTATGTTCACTCGTGCCATAAAAATGCTATTTCGGTAAACGAACTGAACTAGCCTATCGTTTGAGAAGACAGCAGGGAATAGTGAACTCATGCAGGATATGTTACACATTAGCTTTCACCGAACAAATGAACATTCAGCAAATAGTAAAATATTTTGTCGGAGTAAATTGTGGTTTTATTGGCGTCCAGCAGAAATGTAAACAAGTAGCGGAACTGATTGTATTCAAATAATGCATGTAATATTATTAAATAAAACGAGCAACAGTGCAGGAAATTGGTGAAAATATTCATTGTGTGCACATGGAGGAATTTAGTATTTAAACGTAACATAATCATGCATTAGCTGTCGACATACGATCTGTACTTTGCGCTCTTTTGAATTCGGATCGACAGACAAGCCATCGCTTGCAGTAAGTCTGTTGCGCTATCTATCAACTATCTAATAAAGTATTGATTATTATTGATGGTTGAAGTAGTCGCTCTTTACACTTGACGATTATAAGTCAACGACAAACACGATGAGTCGTAGCAATGGTATATTTTCGCTTCGCCCAAATGCCGGAAAATAGGAATTAATACTTAACAAATTTCGTATCGTGAGACGCTATCATTATCCACTCTTCACATCTGAACTGATTGTGAGTATTAGCGAATACAATATGCACAGCGAGTAAGCAAACATACTACGTTATTATGACGATAATCCTCAACTGGAATTTTACCTGGTTGCAAAGCAGTAATCATTTTATATGTTGCGGTTATTGTAATCCGTCTGACAAAACGGAGACGAATGGACAGGTATGCTGACAATTTACGAAATGAGGCTATACTAACAAGCGCAAGTGGAATGATGCGGGATGGCAAAATGATCGAAAGGTTAATAAATGCGCCATGAGCTAGTTCTTGAACATTTATGGATTTTATGGATATCCCATTCTGTTGGATTTAAATACAGACAAGTGACTACATACCGGCGTGCCTGGTTGTCGTAAGTATAACCATGCCTTCCAAAACATTGCGACAGTATGATTTTCTGATACTTGATGTGGTACGCCCACATGCAAAAGTCGTTTAATTTTATAATTTTTTACTCATCAGCCCTTACATTCACAACGCAACATGAACTTGAACTTGCTTTCGGCCGTTTTATAGAATGTTTAATTTGAAAGGACATTTTCTTGGAACAGAGACATTGGCATGCTTTCGTGCAGTTCTATCAGGTTTATCAGCGCACAAAAGCCTTATTATTATTTTAGAAGTCGTAAAGTCACGTACCTTTCTAAAACAAATTTATCCCCCAGTATTTTTAGATATTCACTAAACCGCGTTGAACCACATTGACTCCACATTTAACAATGAATCGGATAGATTTCCATATTCTGGAAGTGTAGTGTACGCACCAAGTAATGCTGTTTTTTAGTTCATTGTTCATCATGTCAGTATGGTACCGCATAATCGGTACGTACGTAAACGGTATTCAAATCAATTGTGGTTTGTGCCGTATGTGTACCTATATACATAATGTGCTAACTTGCACCTGAAAATCCAACGGAACTTTAATATATGGGAAATGATAAGGGTTGTGATTCTGTTAGATTTAGCCCTGAATTCGTATTACCTTTCTCTAAAGAAGGGAATGCGTTCCATATTATTTACCTGAATACAATTACGAACATATATTAAAGTGAAAGTAAAAATAACAATTTTTCCTGCTCCTGCGATTTCATGGAAATTCATGCTGCACAAGGGTAATCAAACTCAATACATTTTGGCCAAATATACTAAATGTCGTACATCATGTCATAACCATCGACGTATTTTTACTTACCAGCAACCCTGTAACAATCACTTTCTCGCGGCCAAATCACCACAAATATTTTTTACCGAGCATACAATTGTATGGTTGTAATAAAGTGTTAGAAGCGGTTGGAAAATATTGCATTGTTTCTTTTTTATGCTCTCGATAAAATAAAAACGCGGCAAAATGTACATCATTATCGGTGAATTTATCTCATTTGCTTTTCATGTGGTATGAAAGTTGACAATAATTTCGGCATGTATTTAGCATCCATGTATGAAGTTATGAAGGGAATCCCGACGCTTAGCCTTCATAACGATTGATTTGGTGAAGGTTGAAAATTTCTTCCCCTATGATTTGTATGACTACAAATACTCAACTGTGAATTTTGTTTACGAAGCGCCAATTTCATAGGTATATATATATATATGGATGTATGTATAACACATATCCAAATCGATAAAACTTTATACAGATCAGTAAATTTTGGAAAGAATACAGAAAATGGCACATACACTTACCTAGGTACATACAAATGCATATATAGTAATATAAATACTATATAAATTTGAATTCATTCTTCGGTAGTGAGCATATTGCAGCATACCGTTTGGAATCATTCTAGCACACAACAAGCCATCAGTGGTACACTGCCACATATGATTTCTATTTCAAACGACATTTATTTTGCAGATGCACAGAAACATATCGTCATGTATTCTCGGTAGATATGCAGAGATGTAGTTTGTTTTTATCACAATTGATCAATAAATATACCTTGCAAAATGCTTTACTATAATACATCATTCATCGCCGATGTAACTTGACATGAATGATCAAATACGGCACCATCACAATTGTCTCATTTCCGAACCAGCAGTACTTGCAACACAAACAAGATACATAATTTCGGTAACATTGGAAATTGAGTTCTTTGATAATGAATATTCTTGTAACTCAACATGGAATCACTAAAGACATTTTTGTACCACCCATCCAAAATGCACTGCTTTGTTCCGGTGCGTCTTGTAAGTATATGTGTAATGTTATAGAAAAAGGGGGCATGGATTTTTTGTTGTCCGTTCCAAATTTATATGTTCGGCTTATACATCGAGCATACAACTTTGTAACGGACAACAGAAAAGACATGCCCCCTTTTCCTATAACATTACACATATATCCTAACCACGATTCCAGAATTTGGCCGATATAAACTTGGGAACGTATGTAAATATGCCCAAAGCGTATGAATCTACATATCAAGCAATTGCAATTCAGTCTACGTTTACATGGCGTTTTTTGGCACTTTTTACCTTTATGTATTGTCGCGTAGCAGTTCGGCTGAGCGGTTATTGGTATGGCCCAATTATAACTAATTCCCGTATTATGCTTTGGATGAACCACCGCGACGGTAGAAAAGGAAAACAAGAGAAATAATTCTATGCTATTAACAACAGGGTTAATTTAATGCATTACTATTAGTTTGACTTTATTCTAAACGGAATAAGTTACTGTTTTATTCAGAAATTTAGGCAAGAAAAGAAAATGATACGCCTCGGAAAATTAAAGTGACCTCCTGAGGACAGGAGGACAGAAATGTTAAGCTTGTTCGCTGACGAAGACAGAAATACTGAATGACCGGAGAAAAAGGAAGATACACTATTTTGCTAGTTTTAGGTTGCTGTTGGATGGTTGGTTTTTTGTACCTAATAAGGTATTAAGGTATAATATAGGTAAGGTATAAAGTTGACACAAGATAATAAAGGTATAAGGTATAATGTTGTCTTATACATAGAGAGGATACCAAAGAATGATGAAACGTCCTCACAAGGACAAATACAGATTAAATATAGGTATATAAATTACACGTAGATTTTGTGGCACTTGTAGAAACTTCTAGATTCAACTAGAACATCCATATTATAAATACAACACGAAACAATTAAACGTATTACAATTAGACCAATGAATGGCGTGACGTCATGGAACGTCACAGTATATTCGTATATACTTGGTTCCTAAAACCAACGTTAATTTCCTTCACGTGCAACATTGTTTATTTTTATTTGAATATATAAACGTAATACACTATTACGTTACTTATTATGTCATAAGAACATCCACACACGTTCCGTATTGCCATTTTATGGAAGGTATACTGCCTTAGATTAGGCAATTTATTTTTGAAAGTGGGATGAGAAGCAAATTTATTCTTTGAGCAGAATTATCTAAAAATAGATAAATTGCAAATTATCATCCTTTCCATCAGTTTGAAGTGAACATTTTCTTTAAGTGGTCTGTAATTGCATTTTCTATTTAAACGTTCCCCATCCAACCAATCTAACACGGCAGTCGCTCGTTAGATTGTTAATGCTCGTTAAATATTTATTCAAATTCTGTTGGTTTAATGACATTTTAAAAATTCTTTTCGAATCATACCACAAGTTGTAACGTTGTATCAATATGTAGGTGCAAGTGGCTACCTGCCAGTGATAGAGTTAACGCATGTACACTCCCTGGACTAAAATTGATTTCGGGACAAGACCACACCTACCGTGTATCCATAAAATAATTTCTTATTTCTATCAAAGGCAAAACTTTGTCGATTAACCTAATTACATTCCAGTTTGCCTTCCCCTTTTACATCGCACAATAAAACAGCAGTAACATCCAATATTAAAATCATTTGGTTTCACGTACGATACTTTCGGAGCCTCGTATGATATACTTGAATTGTCTCAAGAATGAAAACCATTAAACACCAAAAACTATCTTCAAATTCTGCCACTAATTTTCTTAAAAAATATTTCGATATTTTGTATTTTCTTCAATGCTCTCCGTTTCGACTAGTCAGTGTGGGTTGTGGCGGAAACAATTCCGTGAGGTTTTCCCTTAGTAAAAACAAGTTCCAGCTCGTTTTTTGTGGTATACTAAACAGTTTGCAAGTGTTAAGATTGTTTTCCGCCATACCAAGTGCAATAGCTGCAGTAATGGTAGACACTATATCTCCAACAATATATTTTCAACTTGTAGCATATTTCAGCTACGTCGGCAGTCAGCTCGCTCTCGAGAAAATATTTTGGAGGAACCAAGATAAAATTCTACAAATTGTAAATCTAGTCGGGTGGATGGAAACAATTGATCAACTGTTCAAAGTAAATGTAAAGGTAAGTCATACATAATAAGAGAAGGCTGGCATTAGCCTTCCATTACGCATTTCTGGGTATCTCGTGTAGCCATCTGATTTAAAACTTATATTATTAGTTACAGAATAAATTCGTGGTCCACTTCGTTTGCACATTATTTACTCTGCTACCGTTGTATCAGCTAATCAAATATCAACTACTGGCCCCCTCATCAATGTGGGATGAAACTGTTTGGAATCGTAATTTGATATACTCTGGACGAAGCTTATTCTTTCTAACAAACACGGCGGATCGGCATAACGACATAGGAAATGTGGATTTGTCATTGATGGACTATTTCTTTGCAGTAGCAGCAGCAATTGCCGCGTTTCCAAGGTCATTATTTTTCATGTCATTTAATTTAAATAAGATTTTATCTTAATATAGATTTGTATCTGTCACTTCAGCTCCGTTCTTCCATTCTACGGCGATCTCATCCTGCTGTTGACAGTATTCACGGTCTGGACAATGGCTTATCGGCTATCCCAATCTCTAAAATCACATCTAAATTATACGTCAAGCATAAAGTGCTTTTCTGCTAAGGTGACTCAGGTTCCTATTTGTTTCAAAATTTCAACTCCAAGACAACTGGGATCCCCCGAGATCCAGTGGAAGGATGTTTATCGTTCATTCAAGTCTTTAAGGCAATTGTGTGACATGGCAAACTCATCCCTGGGATCCCTTGTGACGTTCCTCCTAGGGAATTATATGTTTTACTATTCCACCGCAATGGATCGTGTCCTGGTGGCAGACAATGTCATAAGCCGCATTCAACTAGCTTTCTACATCTTTTATTCTATCGCAATGATGATAATGGCGGCCGATATTTGCAGTCAGGTATAAATAATTAAAGGGTTTTAATTAATGAATTCGTAATATATCTAAACCATGGCTTTCTGATATTTTGCTGCCGTAAATGTAGTTGGATACAATAAAATTTTGGCTGCGACGAGAGGAAAACAGGATTGATGCCCCTTTGGATGAAATAAAGTTTGTAATTGGTGAACTAGATTCTCGCGAGATTGGTCTCCGCGGGAGTAATATATTTACAATTACATATCCGCTACTTTGGAATGTAAGTATTGTGTTATGAATGAGGAGTGCGTCAATTTACCAGTAATCATGGGTGACATTTCAATTTTTGATATATTGCGTTAGGTTTTAAGTACCGTCGTCACGTACTTTATCATCTGCCTTCAAACTCGTCAGCAAGGAGACCAGTAATCGATATGAATGAAAATGCCTTTTTAGTTGCTTCTCAGCACATGGAACCATTTTTTGTATCTGATTTTATGTTTCGGTAACGGATGGGCACAACGAAATAAAACCACACATTTCATTTATACGCATTTGCGCCTATAAAGCTTTATTTCTGTTAACGTCGTGCCAGAAATTATTTATGAATATTACTAATGGCACCATTTCCCAATATGCCATATACTGCTTATCGCACCCGTCCATTTAACTTCAAGCTTCTCTTGTCTTCACAACGAGAAAAACAGTCCTCTGCAAAATAAACCGAATAAAAGCCGGCACTCGTCCCCTATCCATTTTATGGAACGCACCAACGCTCAGCGCTATCGGTCGGCAACTTCGGAAAAATTTCCTGGACCAGCGACAATTATTCCACCCTTTAACATGTTTGAGACATCCATTTGAAAATACAATTGTCTGACTTCCAAAGTCCAACACAATTACACAGATTATAATAATTGTCAGCGCGATAAGTAAAATACAAATCAGTACAATCTCTGAAAGTCGATCTTCAAATCCGATCACTGGGTAGAGAGCTGCTATAGCTGCCATTGCACCAAAGAATTGAAACATGGGCCAAAATACATCTTGAAAACATTGGTTGCTGAGGATCACTAAAACTTGTATTTGGCGGTAAAGATGTGCAATCAGTCGATGCACAGAGTGATTTCGAGAATGTCTTGTGCTTTTCGCCAGTGTTCTGAAAAGAAAGACACACATTCGTCATTCAACGCCTCAATAGTTTCATATTGCATAAATAATTTCACAACCGCATACCTCAAATATTTCAAATTTGTTCGAATTTCGTTCAGGCAGACAAATGACATCGCAATCCCGTTTTGAGCTAGAATTCCGAATGGGAAGAGAAGTAAAAAATACAAACAACTTTCGACGAATTTAAAAACTGGAAAATCAGTAAATTTTAAATATTGGTCCTCGTCAATATACACCATAAATATGGCAGGTGCTAGCGTCATAAAGAGAAACGTAACGACACAGCAGCAGACTAGAGAAAACAGGAACAATTTACTTCTAGTTTCTTTAATGTTGTGGTACAGTTTTAGTCTCCTTACATAGCTAATCACAAGACCGTCTGTGAGGGAAACACAGTTGAAGAAGTGACAAATGTCAGAAGTATTGTTGTTGAAAACGTAAAACATTAAGACAACTGCAGACTTGGTAATGATGGAAAATGAGTGAAATAGGATCCTAACTAAGTTTGAGTTTCCCGACTGCAAACTATTATTGTGAAGTGCTTGGATGGATAATAAAACCGAGAGGCCAAGGAAGGAGAACCAGAGCATCATCCGTTTTGACTTCGCTGTTAGGTGGTAGTAAGGCCCAGACAAATAAAAATATATTGGTACAAGCGATCCGGTCGCACTTCCCAGGTTAATTAATAGTTTTAGGAAAGAGGTAGCAGCTGGGGTTGACATTATCAGGTTTAAATAAGCCCTTGCGATGATTATGTTCACTCGTGCCATTAAAATGTTATTTCGGTAAACCATCTGAACTAGTCTATCGTTTGAGAAGACAGCAGAGAATAGTGAACTCGTGCAGGATATGTTACACAATAGCTTTCACTGAACGAATGAACATTCAGTAAATAGTTAATTATTTGGTCTTAGTAAATGGGGAGTTTAATGGCATCCAGTGGAAATGTAAACAAGTAGCGGAACTGATTGTATTCAAATAATGCATTTGGTATTATTATATAAAACGAGCAACGGTGGAAGAAATTGGTGAAAATATGCATTGCGTACACAGGGATCAATTCATTATTTAAGCATGACGTAATCACTCATTTGTTGCAGACATGTATGATCTGTATTCGTTGTCCTTTTTAATTCGGGACGACAGACAATCCATGAATTCCAGTAAGTCTAATGCGCTCGCTATCAACTATATAATAAAATATTGACTATTATTGATGGTTCAAGTAGTCGCTCTTTACAATTGAGGATCATAAATCAACGACAAATACGAGGAATATTACCAACGGAATATTTTCACTTCACCAGAAATGCCGGAAAATAGGAATTAATACTTAACCAAATTCGTAGCATGATGCGCTATGATTATCCACTCTTCACATCTGAACTGAGTATTAGCGAATACAATATGCACAGCGAGTAAGCAAACATAGTACGTTATTATGTCGATAATCATCAACTGGAATATTACCTGGTTGCAAAGCAGTAATTACTTTAGCGTTATACTGAGATTATTGTAACCCGTCTGACAAAAGAGACGAATGGATGGGTAGGCTGACAATTTACGAAAGCAAGCTATACTAACAAGCGCAAGTGGAATGATGTGGGATGGCAAAATGATCGAAAAGTTAATAAATGCGTCATGAGCTAGTTCTTCAACATTTATGGATTTTATGGATATCGCATTCCGTTGGATTTAAATACAGACAAGTGACTACATACCGGCGTGCCCGTATGATTTTCTGATAGTTGATGTGGTACGTACACATACAAACGTCGCTTAATTTTATAATATTTTACTCATTAGCCCTTACATTCACAACGCAATATGGCCGTGAACTTGTTTTGCACCGTTTTATAGAATGTTCAATTTTGAAAGGACATTTTCTTGGAACGGTGACATTGTCATGCTTTCGTGCAGTTCCATCAGGTTTATCAGGACACAAAAACCTTATTATTATTTATGAAGTCGTAAAGTCGCGTACCTTTCTCAAACAAATGTATCCCCTAGTATTTTTAGATACACATGGGTCTAGCCGCACTCACTCCATATTTAACAGTGAATGGGATATCTTTCCATATTCTTGAAGTTTGCGTACCAAGTAATGATTCGTTTGAGCCCTGTGCGTATCATGTCAGCACCGTAACGTACCACGTAAACGCCAGGATTAAAATCAATTGATGTTTGTGCCGTATGTATAACTATATGCCGAATGTGCTAACTTGCACCTAAAATTCCATCTGAACGTTAATATATGGGAATTGGTAAGAGTTGTGATTGTGTTAGTTGTAGCCCTACATTGTTAGTCCCACTTTCTAAAGGAGGGAATGCGTTACATATTATTTACCTGAATATAGTTATGAACGTATATTATTGTGAAAGTAAAAGTCATCAATTTCCCTATTCCCGTGATGATTTGTCGTGGAAATACATGTTGCACACCTGCATACTAGCTCAATACATTTTGGCCTAATGCATAAATAAACATAAATGCCACATAGCGTGTCATAACCCGCGACGTATTTTTACTTACCAGAAGCCCTCCAACAATCAATTTCTTGCGTCCATCAGCAATAATGTGTACCTAGTACGCAATTGTGTGATTGGAATAAGATATTAGAAGCGGTTGGAAAATGTTCGATTGTCCCTTATCTGTGCGCTCAAAACCGCGACACAAGTTTAGGTCATAATCGGTGAATTTATCTCATTTTGTTTGTATCTTGTATGAAAGTTAACGCTAACTTCGGGCATGCATTTTTCAGCATGAACCATACATATTGCTTGGACATTAAAATTGATGAAGCTTCAGCAGCGTAATCATAACTCGTGAATGCGAACAATGATGTGAAGCCCACTTTTCTAAGCTCTCTTTCTAGTGAAACCATTGTACGTCTATTATTGCTTGCACCCTTGTACAAAAAGAAGGAAAACTGAAGCCATCCATGCCAAGAAACAGCTCAAGGCCACAGCTGAGTGCTGGAAAAAAATAATATCGTGCTGTATTCGCATTGCATGAAATCCTCTTCGTTTCGTGCTCACGTCAGTGGGTTTGTTTACATTTCATCGTATTCAAAATCCACTTTCAACAATATTAGTATTTTTTACGCGCAATGACTTTGACACTAAATGATCAAATTTGTAATTTACGTGTGGAAAAAAATAAATTATTGTGATAAATTATAATGGGTGAACCGGGTGATATAGTGAACAGTATTTGCTACATTTGCTGTAAACTAGGAAATAGCTCAGTGAACTACAAAAATACTAAAAAGTGTGCAAGAGACCCGGCACATTCCTTCTCTCTTCTTGAACGTTACCTACAAATTCAAAATGGTTTATCAAAGTTTATAAAGCCATTAAACTGTTGCGGAAATGAGCCACATTTCATAATTGAAGTCTGTTCAGCATGTGACATCCTATTGAATACATTTGATGATCTGTACGACAAAGTAAAGTGTTTGGAACTAAAGCTCAAATGGAAAGCTGAAACAATAATTAGGATAATGAAAGAGTCTGGTAGAGTTCCGTCCAGGACGAGAGCAATTAAGGACATATTTGAGCAATCCGAATGTCCAAGACATCTGGATGGCTTAGAATACAAGCAGCTTTTGCAAAGTAGACACAGGATGGTGAAAATGTGTATGAGTATGACATTTCATATACTTTTATTTATTTCTTCAGTAGTTTGATGATATGTGTGAAAACTTTAAACTCTTTGATTGATTGGTTGCAGGGTCCAAGGCGTTATTAGCATTTCCACCAAAGGTTTGCTTGGAAAGAATCAAGTCGTGTGCGGATGAACTGGAAAATACTGAACAGGACACAACAATTGCTGAAAATGATTTCTCGCCGGGAAAACAACTCCTGAGATCTTGGATCCTGTCATTTGCTGCTGTCGTTACACTTCTTTTGCCGTCGCAGCAGAATGGTCGCATTTGTCACGACTTTCTCGAGAATTCTCTGGAGGAAACGTGTCAAGATATCATTCATGATGATTCAACAGTAAATGCAATTATATCATGCGGAGACGAAACTCGCAGTTTGCATTCCAACTCCAGTATCACTGACAGTGAAACCGATACTCCAATACTTGGTGCTGTTTTGAAGGATCATAGTAATTGGACTAAAGTTGAGAGTGGCGAGGACAATTATTCGGAAAAATCCCCTGAAACAAGTCCTCAACGCTTAGAATCAGGAGACGACACGGAAGCCCCTCATGTTGAACAGAAAATCATTGTTGAAATGTGAGTACATATCCACTATTTTGAGTAGTTCCGAAAAGCTTAAAAGATAAAATAACTAGTCGCATTTACAATTTCTTCGTTTTTCTATCAGATTTGAAAAAGAGAAGAGCCCAGATTTGGAGCTAAAGAAGGAATTAGTGTCAGAAGAAGCAAACCTGGATTGCGATAATTTGGCGACTGTTGAAACTTTCAAATACGAGCATACTGAACAGAATGGGTCGATAAAACGGCGTTTGAGAAATAAGCGACTTTCTTGCAAACTTTGTTGCAAAGCTTTTAACAATATTCGTACTTTCACCGACCACATGAGTGCTAAGCACGCTAAGATATGGAAAACTAGAACCCCAATATCGTCGAAACGATATCACTGCAAACTATGCGACAAAGGATTCACGACCTTCTCAAAATATTTCAAACACACAAAATGCTACGACCATTGTCGTAAATTAAAAAGACAGAAAAATAAACCCGTTTTCAGAAAGAGAGACATTTCTCCTAGTGTCGTCGCTGAACATCGTGATAGGTTTGAAGCCGTAAGTAACGTAGAACCAGATATCGCACAACCTAGAACTGCTATTTCTCCCACATCTCAATTAAGTTCAACATGCACTCCAAGATATAACCTGAGACGAAAGCAAGATCACTTGGTGCCAAAAAGTTGTCCAAAGGACAAAGCTGAATTAAAACATTCCGATCATGACAGCGATTTCAATGCGGATGACTGCAGTGATAGTTCATCAAGTAACATTAGTGGCCCCCATTCTAAAGATACATTAAATTCTGAATTGAGACAGTACTGTCCCGTTGTTGGCTGCAGATATACCGCCAGACGCCCACACGTATACAAAGAGCACATGAGACTGCATCACGAGGGGAACTACACTTGCACATTTTGTGAAACTGTTGAGGTGAACGCTCTCAAATTAAGTATGCACGAGTTATCTGAACATTCCAAAATACCGACGGACAAAGCATGCACAACTTATTACTGTCCAAGGTGCCCTTTCCAATGTAACGGAAAATTTCAGTATGCTAAACACTTCTCCAGATTTCATCTGGGATTTCCAAAGCTGGACCGTATGAAGTGCCCAATATGTAGCGTCGAAATATTTGTGAGAAATGAACAGAAACATTTCACAAATTGTCACGACAAGACGCGGGTGGATTCCGACAAGATCATTAGCTGTCAAGAAGGGGAATGCACTGCTTATTTTATAACCCGAAAAGCATTTCGCGAACACAAACGGGAAGTTCATAAAATGGGATTGTTATACGGCAGCTCGGATGAAGAAGATGGCATTGGCGACACTGATGCTCAGGATGAGTTTCCATGTAAATTTTGCAAAAAGATATTTAAGAACAATGTCCGACTGAAACTACACACTCAAAGCTTTCATAAGACGTCTAAAAATAAACCCGCCGATGACCGCATTGTTAAGACAGCTCAAAACTTTTATGTATGCCCTGAGGTGAAGTGCAGCAAAAGTTTCAAAACGACAGAAATATTGGAGAAGCATATGAAACTCCACGGAAGTTTCAAATGCCAGTTTTGCCCCGCCGTCAAGGACTACGCACCAGATTTGCCTTTTCACGAATTCCAGCACGTCGGGTCGGCCAAAAATAAAAAGGTAGTAAAGTGTTCCAGATGCCGTGTTGTGCTACCAAAGATACCTTTGAAAATCCACTTTCTAGAAACACATCTTGGAATCACCAGCAGAATTTTTGAGTGTACTATTTGCAGAGAATCGTTTGAAACACTGGCTGGAAAAAGATACCATTTCGTATTAAATCACAAACTTGACGGAATCGATTCAACGACGGTGAAAAATTGCAGTTCGTGTTCAGCCTACTTTTTGAAACAATCGCAACTCCAACTTCATTTGAAAGATTGTGCTGAGGTTGCTATAATATCAACCAACAATGCGGAAAGTACAAAAACCACAGAGCGCAGAGCGAAAACCAATTATTGCTCGGTTCCCAATTGCTTGGAATCCTTCAATTATCCAGAGGAGCTGGAGTCACATATCAAACTGCATGGCAACTTCAAATGCAATATTTGCGAATTCGAAGCCAATTACTGCCCGGACCTTGCCACTCATGAGCAAAATGAGCATGGATCTCCATTCCTGACAAACAATCTCTTCAAATGTCCCAGGTGTCCTTATACAACAAAAGTAAAAACTATTTTCCAATGTCATTTCGTGGAAAGGCATTTTGACCTGGATCCTAAAATATACATGTGCCCTGTTTGTAAAGCTCGTTTCAATTCCGAGGTGACAATTTCCAAACATCATCGCGCCAACCACAAGATGAGCGGAGCAGACCCAAAAAACATTGAAAAATGTGATCAGTGCTCAGCGTATTTTCGTGAGAAAATACAGTTGCTTCAACATAAGCGGCGCGTTCACGAAGGACTGGATGCCCCATCATTGAAATGTGTTCACTGTGGAAAACTCTGTAACTCTCGAAGCTACTTGCTATCGCATTACAGGAGAAAGCACGGGTTTCTAAAAACCAGTGCTCTTTTTGAGTATCCCTGCGACCTTCCCGACTGCAACAAACGATTCCAGACGGAGAGTGACCTGATTTGGCACAAACGATTCGGTATCCATGAAAATAAAATTAATGAGCGGGGGAGAGAACCTGTTGCTGAAAAAATTGTTGAGCTCGTGACGTGCGAAAAGTGTGGCAAAACGTGCAAGGGAGTAGGAGCATATAAAGCCCACATGCACGTACACACTAGGGAATATACGACGAAGGAATTTAAATGTGATCAGTGCGACAAGGTTTTCAAACACAAGGGATCCTTGCAGCACCACCAAGAGTTTCATAAGGGGCCGGAAGAATGGAAATTTATGTGTGCCGTTTGTTCCAAAAAGTGTGTCACCAAGGCGGTTTTGGATCAGCATATGAATACACACACAAAAGCAAAGCCGTTTGTCTGTCAGGTGTGTGGAGAAAAATATGCGCATCGGCACAACTTGAGAAATCACGTGAATAAGAATCATAAGGATGAAGGAGTGCAGGATATTGCGAAAAAAGTTAATCGGAAATACTTTGTGTCGAGGAAGGGAAAGAAATTGGGGGATGCGTTTTGCTTCATCCGAGACGAGAATGGGAAATAGAAAAGAGTGAACACCGTGAGAAGCATACATTTCTAGTTGCTTAAGGAAAGTACTCCACCCACCCGTGGCCATCATCACTAAAAAGGCACTATAATTCAGTGACGATAAGAATCATTTTGGTTTTTTTGGTACAAGGACATGGAGTTGATTTTGAGATTGCCAATCCGACACTACTAGTGATTATCTACACTTATTTGTAATTAGTTCCATAGTTCCACTAATTTCATGGGAAGTTGTTCTGCATTATTTGTTTGTTTGTTCTGGAAATATCAATGTAAATAAATATATACATGTTAAACAGTGTACACCAAACTCTGTGAAGTAGTATATGAGAATTTTGTATTTGTATGATTAAATTATAAATATTTTTCATGTCACATCCTGCCGTTTCATATGATATTTGCCATACCATATCATAAACTTCTCATATTATCAAGATATGAAGCCAATGGTTAGTCACCGTTGGCAGTATGGCCATGATTAGAATGTCGGATCATTCCCGCAGGTCGACGCTACTAATAACTATAAATATTCAGTGTCAGGTATATTTACTTTGCAGATTAGTGCTGGTAAGAGCGTACATGGAACATCAGTATTCTCATCAATACTGAGGATTCATTATTCATGCACACGGTTAATTAGGCTTCTACTTTCCACCTATTGATCCCAATTATGTTGGTCTACATATTTAGGGATGAATTTCAAATCATATTATAGCATGAACATTTTTTAAAGACGCATAAAATACATTGCATTGATTTCCTTATGGTTGACCAATTCTTAAATATTCTCAAGCACTGCCTCGCTGCATGCTTCAACAAAACTGTATATCTACCGGGAAACAGCAAACGTGACGTTAATACTCTTCCCTTTTAAAATACCTTGGGACTTCCAGCAGCAACAAAGGTGTGTGTCTCTCCACCAGTTACGACGTTGTCGGGATTGTACATGTCGGCCGTTCGGTCCGCATAACCTTCACTCAATGAATTTAATCGTACTCCCAGTTCTTCTGGAATGCTTTATATAGTGCCAACATTTGAAACATATTAACATTTTTGATTTGCACAAATTTGTCCTAATTGACCGAACGTTGTAGTAATGATCTTATTGAGAGGTTATTAACACGGATTTCCATCCTTTCTAACAGTTATTTGTATTCGTGCATTTGCTCAATAATTGACATTGTTCAGTAACATACTTTGCAACAGATGCATCTGCAGTTTCAGGATGAACCAAATGCGATGCTGATGAAACGGTGATTTAATATACATTGTTACAAATGCCTGTTGCCCTCATATATTTACTAATCATTTACGAAGGGAACGAAGTTTATATACTTGTCTACCATTGACAAATCTTTGAACTACATTCCAACCAGGAGGAGCTGCACGGTCAAGTCATTCGCAAAATCAATGCATTTTAAAGTAGTTCCCTTCTCAACAAAATTTAGTGATCCAAATCGTACTTTCACCACACTATAGCTCTTATAGTACCTTGCCGTAAGACGTAAATATGCAGCGCTGAACCCATTCATTTTATCAATAATCCGCTTGTCTCGAAGGCGTCCACAATTTTCTTCTGATTGTTCAAAGATTGTTGCCATTCCGCCGATAAGCACTACCGTAATTGACACACCGTTAAACAATATCAAAATGAATATGGCTATCTGTACCCAATTAGCATTCCCTGCAGATGCTTTGGCCAGTGCAGCAGTTGCGAACGTTTGTGAGAGGATCCCAGACAATACCATACCTGTCATCATGTACGACTGCTGTATTTCGTTCATCATTGTCCCCAGCAGCTGCAACGTTCTGTATTGGATGGTGATTTGGTAGGACGAAGAATCGCCTTTAAGACAGTTGTACTGGAACCTGTGGTGAATTTTGTTTACTTGATATTATTGATGTTAGTGAATAAGAATTTAATAAGAACTCGCAGTTATTGTATTAATAGCAGCTTACCTCCGAAGACTCTCTCTGAGTGTTAATGTACATAGAATCAACAAGGTGCTCATTGATATACCTGCCACGCCGATTCCAAAAGACCACATCCAGTAGTTTCCAAGAAATACTAATATTTTGGCAGCCCGATAGCACACAATACGACGCATTGAATTTTCATAAGAATGTAGTGAACATTCCGGCAGGAGTAAGTAGCCTGCAATCGCTGGCTTGCATGGGGAAACCCAGTGTAGGCCAAACGGAAATACCAGTGGCAAAACAATCACGGTTGCAAATGCTCCGTATGCGTAAGACAAATTTAGAATGGTCATGACAGACATATCCCAGACACGTGATGACCCCGAACTATTGAAGCGGCCAGAAAAGTTGAGTAAGCCGTTGACATAGGCGCAAATGCAAGACGCATTCTTTCTACAGGCTACAACGTGAAGATGACCTGTGAAATTTCCTGTAGCAGTAAGTGCAAACCAAATTAATTCGCTCAACGACGAATTGGCAGAGAACTGTCCGTACGCCCCGTATGCAAGCAAAAAGATGAGAACTCTGTGCATCCAACATTTTAAGATCAAACTTTTCTCTGGGTTGCTTTTTCCTGACAGTTTCTCCCGTACTTTAATCTTGCCGTCTGCGGCATCAAAATAAATCAGCGCGCATCCCACAAACTCCGCAAACCATATTCCTTTTCTAATAAGTTTTATGTGCTGCCGTAACATTTTGTTGTAGATTGCTGCAGTCCGATTCGCGTGTAGGCTAACGCAAGATTATACGAAGTGTTCCTAACTTTCAGTGTGGTCTTGATTACTGGCAATATTAGTATCTTGATCAAATTTATTCACCGCTGTAATCCCTACGTTTAATACTAATCGTTCGCTACGTTAGTTTAACTCAAAATAAATTACGCATAAGGTATCTGAGAGTTTCTGACTGCTCAGTGCATGTCAATCGAAGGAGAGTATTAGGCGATATGAGCTAACTTATTAATGTATTTCTGAAGTCCTATCAATCTGCCTTCCGAAACTATAAAGCTGCCAGGAAATCAGAGTGGGAAAATCAAAATTCGGTTGAAGGCGTTTCAGGTTAGAAATATTGAGCTGCTGGACTCTTGTAAATGTCAGAGTCTTGCTTCTACTGCAACGGTGAAATGATCAACATCCACTCATACATTTAATATACTATCGTGAGCATGACGTATGTCAGTGACTCTCGTTGAGTGACACGTTTAATTTTAATATTGCTTTAGGTGTATATTCACAAAGTATATTTACATCATCCAGACCCAAAGTCAGTGAGGTTTCTCAATATTTTATCTTATCCCGATGAAAACTGGACTTATCGAACAAAAGTAACGAAATGCATTTTTCAACTCTTTAATATAACCTTACTAGCTGATGCACTTTAAGCAATCACCTCTGCGTTAAAATCCCAATAAATAAATGTACAAAATGCCGGATTGAATTTAAAGTCTAACGCCGCTCGCGGATATATCGGTTTTGTATATGCACAATTTTAAAGTCATTTGCTTATATTCTATATCAACAGTAGAGTTGATCGGACAGTCCCTCCAGATATTTTCGGAACATTCAAAGCTGTCAACAATTGAAACGTGTAAAACCACGTCGAATGTTTCCATTTGTGACATAATATTGAACGGTTTGAGGAAACGCGAGTTTATAAATAGCTACTCTAACTGCGTACTAGTCAGAGTGGGTCCACTAGTAATGACTCGTTGCGGTGAAGTAAACATAGTCAACTAATGTTAAGTTTAACTTTGCTATTAATATTTAAGTTTTGGTTGGGATTTAGAACGACAGTTACAAACAGAAGTGTAAAATCCGAGAAGCGGTAATGATTAATATCATCGATAAACGGAAACACAGTTCCACGAAACGCGCATATATTGGGATATGTGATCGGGTAGCACTACATAGGCTATTTATAGTATTAAAAAGCGGATAACAACTGGATATTATCAATTTAAAGATACGTAAAGATTGATTTTGCGATACTGATATTTTATTCACCCGTTCAATTTGGCCTATTGTAAAGGGGCTGGACACGTCTAATGCTTGACATGTGATCAAATATGAGGGGATACCAAACCTGGGTATAAATCGAATTAAATCGAAAGCAGGAATTTTTCGCTAGCGGTGAATTATTTTGGATGAGTTAGTTAAATATGCAAAGAAGCACAATGAAAATATACGCGAGTGTTGAAGAAGATGATATCAGTGTAAGTGTGGTGGCATTATAATATCAAACTTGAACGAGCCCAACCTTGTCAACCTGTTTTTGGTAAAAGTTGGCTTTTCTATTGGATAAATTAATAACTGGTATTGACTACCAAAATTACCGCTTTTCTCATGAACATTACTCCGCTTTCCGAACGTATTATATTTACATGGCCGAAATGCTGGCAAGTGGTTAGTTTTATTTAATTAACTTGTCAGCTTCACATTACAATAGGTTAGTAATCTCAACTCTTGAAATTTAATTGGAGTGTTTGTTATTTGGGACACAAAATGTGTAATGCAAACTTCGTGTATATATCAATGTATTTTGTTCCATTTCCACAACATTAATTATTATAAAATTTTCCGAGCAGATTTTCAATCCAGTAAGTTTCAATTCAAAGGGATGAAACTACTTTGAAATGCTAATGTGTATCTGCTAAGAGAAAATTTATAATTTCACGATTTTAAATCCGTTTGCTAAAAAAATTATTGAAGGCCAAGTAAGTAGAATGAAATTAATATGGGGCAATGAATGTAACATTTATGTATTATTTACATCAATATCCCAAATGGAAAGATTTTTGGCCAACTGCTCACTTTTAAATAAGTCGTCATCCATATTGCCGTTATCATTCATTGCATTTCTATTTATTAACCTCGTTCCCACCTCACAATTGACATTTTATCACTTAATGATACTATGACACAAAACGTTTATTGAAATTATCAATCCGGCGTATCACATAAATCACTAAATTCATGTACCATTTGTATTGATGTCAAATTGTATGTCTGTACTTGCTCCCCCTCATGTGCTGATGCAATTGTAAATTCATGCTGGTGTGGAAAGCAACGACATTTTTTACCAACGGCATCCAAAGATACAGCCCAGTGCTATAGCAGACTGCGTGTATATGCTTACTATACTCAACTAATAATTTCTACTAAGTGTGCATTGATTATAGTAATTAGTATAGTATAAAACAAGTAATTGATTTTGTTTCTTTAGTATCCTCTGGAATCAATAATTAATAATAAGAAACTACATTTTCTAAACAGTGCAGTACCCTTATTTATAAACATATATATGTAGTATCATACTTTAACATATACACTGATTATAGTAATGGAAATAAATGATGATATTTTTGAAACTATTTTAGAATTAATAATTGTTTCCACGTTGTTAAGGTGCATAATATATTTATCCTGAACATAACTAAGCGACCACTGATCTGTGCTTAAATTACGTGTCCTGTAGTCTACAAATGCAACCTAAGTGTCTGGTTAAGCCATCAGAGCGGTGATGGTGTAGTCCATAACTGTTCCCAAGATGACCAGCGCAGTTTCCGGTTCCACCTCAAAGAACTGTCCCAGATCAATCCCACATGCTCTCACAGATTTGAGCACCCGGCGTTCAATACCATCCAACATGATATCAGGTTCCCCTATCCAGAACCTTACAAACCCTTTTACGTAAAGCCCAGTCATTGTTGGATAGTGCAAGAAGAATGGGAAAGCCCCGGCCAGTGCAATCAATCCCACCCATGCCAGTATGTAGCTGACAAGTGCTAATTGGTTTGGCAGCCGTATGATTGCACATATGGATACGACGGCAAGTGATATTCCGGCGGCAGTCATTGTTGGTACAAAAAACCAATCGTTGTCGTTTGAGACTGGAATTAGTATATCCAGTTGCCGCTGTGTTGCTACCCTCTTTCGAAAATTCTGCTTTGGTGTCGGTGTTCGTAACTGAGCCACAGGAGCAATTTCCACGATGATGACCTCATTAGTTGCGCCTTGGTGATTTCTGCTGTCCACTTTAGCTTTCCTCTTCTTTTGTTCCTTCTGCAGACTTCTAATGAATTTGTATACGCAATCCTTTTCCCTTTCTATTTCCATTCCGGCGTTTATGCTTAATTGAAGATTTTGTTTGGCAACGTTCCACAGGACCGAGACTCCTGTGATTATTAGCAGCAGTTGAAGAATAACGACCACTCCTCCGTATACCAGGGCGAATGTGATGGTCACTGCCGAAACTACTTGCCGTATTCGTACGTTCAAATCTGGAAGTGTGTATGTAATGGTCAGACTTATGGGATCATACGACCTAATGAATGGAAACGATAGACCGACCAAAACGAGTGGGAACATTACTCCGACGAGACTGTAACCAAGTAGCTCCGGCAATTCTGGAATCCTATCCGACAATGGCCATGGTAATCCTTTGTAGGTTACCTCTCCCATCAAATGTGCAGCTGTGTTGTGATCTGCAACATGTGTATCGCCGTCTTCGAGGGACTTGAAGTAATACCACGAAGCATGGTATAGTAACAGCATGCCTATCACGGCACCGTGAATCATCACTTCCTCCTGATTTCCGTTTCCTTTGGATTTCCACAGGTAGAACAGGCGAGCCGCGGAAACTATAGTTATCCAAATACAGAGATATTTCTGAAGATGCCAAAAGAACATTTTCCACGGCTTCGCAGTTTCCATGGAGGAGTTTCTAATAATGCAACTTGTGTCCGGGTTGTAGTTAGTGGGCAGTTGGAAGTAATGCTGGAAAAGCAGATGAACGTTTATATAGGCTTGTCCGACGCTCATGGTTGCAATAGTATAGAAACTTTCACCGATGTACAATACAGCAACTTTGTTTTCGATATAACCCGTCCAAAGTTCATTTACGAATAACCTGAAATATGTTGCATTGGTTTTGAACTGTACAAATTTGTCAGAACTGTATTAAATTGAGGGCAAATATATTTTATATTTCGACACGCCCTTAGCCTAGTTTATGGTAGTACAGCGCCTTATGGTATTTACATACGGAAAAGCAATTACGGATTATATTACTTCGATAAATCATTTTAAATATTTTATTTTATTTTGTTTCTGATACAGAAATACGTAGACGGTAGGATTATATTCAAATTCGATACACGTGTGGCTTCATATCTTTTAAATTTAGAATACATGATTATGATATGGCTTAAAAGTATATAAGATAAGTTTGCGTGAAGGGTTAGCCTATATTAGTAGTTATCAATAAAGTCATTGTACCTTAACGAAAAATATATTGTTAGAATATGGCACACACGGTTTATTACTTTGTTATTAACTTTTGTTACTTTTCTTAAAAATTTAGAATACTGGTGCTCCAATTTAATTTAAAATAAATTTAAAAGCGCACGTGTACGCTGAATATTTGTGCAAATATACTAATCCATCATGTCAATATATAAAATGTGTATTGGCAGTTAATACGGTTAAATACATCGTTCTCGGTATTCGTAATTACCTAATCTAGGACGGGACGGGTAACCCGACTTTAAAAAAACTACCTGAAGCGCGTGGTATGTGAAATTGAGAAATGTGACATTCACTTCACATTTCCAAGCACTAATCGTGAAGTTTTCTATCAATTTCCGAAATAATATAGTTGACCCTATGGTGACCCTAGGGTCAATGGAGCCACTGGTCGGAATGTTGGGCAAATTGGCACATGGTGTGATTACAAAAATGCTCCGCTTAAAATTCTGTATAAGATAAACCACTAAAAAAATTGGCAGAGGTACCAAATGGCCCAATCTCATGACCAAAGGTACCCAATGCCAAGTTTACACGGAATTGGTCAACGTTAACAAAAGTTATATTTCTTACAGACTTACGGACACAAAGCTAGGCATTCAGAAAAATCGCAACAACTAATTTATAAGCATTTCATGCTTCTGGTAGTTAATAAATACTATTAAATAATGCGATCGGATTTCTGTTAGCTCATGAAAAGGTCAATCATTGATAAGTGAGTTGTGTCGTGCTGACATTACCAAATCTGTCAGATGGAACAGTTCATAACGAATACATCACTAGAATATTATATTCACGTCAGGAGACTGGAGTAAGATATGTTTTGATAAATATCATTCGACGCTCTATTCCTACTTTCCTAATAGCAGTAGCTGCACAGTCAACTCATTTGCAAAGTCGATACATTTTAACGCGGTGCCCTTCTCAATAAAATTGAGGGACCCGAACCGCACTTTCATCACACCGTAGCTATTGTAGTACCTTTCCGTAAGACGTATTTGCGCAACGTTCACGCCATTCATGTGATCCCTCATTAGCTGTTTACGAAGTTTCTCACCATTTTGCTCCGACTGCTCAAATATGGTGGCCATTCCGCCAATTAGAACGACGATGATTGAGACTCCGTTGAATAGAATCATGACAAAAATTGCAAGCTGTATCATGTTGTTATTAGTAACGGACATTTTTGTGAGGACGACGGTTGCAAATGTTTGCGATACGATCCCTGCAATCACAATCCCTGTCATCATATAGGAATGTTGTATTTCGTTCATCATTGTGCCCAGCAGTTGCAAGGTTCTGTATTGGACCGTGATTTGGTATGGTGAATAGTCTCCCTTCAGACAATTTTCTAGGAACCTATGACAAATATAATGGGAATGAACATATTGGTTATTCCGCAAACATATTTAAATAAGATTTGTAATACTAACAGTTTGTCCACTTACTTCTGTAGATACTCCTCAAGGGTCAATGTACAGAGAATGAGCAATGTGGAAATAGATACGCCTCCGATGAAAAGTCCGAAAGACCACATCCAGTAGTTGCCCAGGAAAACAAATATTTTGGCGATACGAAAACATACAAGAAGGGAAAATGAATCATTTTGCGGTTTTAGTGGGCAGTATTCTAAGCATTCTGGCAAGAGCATGTAGCCAGCTATAGCCGGCTTGCATGGCGAAAACCAGTGTAGCCCAAATGGAAATACAAGGGGCAACACTATAACCGTTACAAATGCACCGTATGCATATGTCAAATTGAGAAGCTTGACCAGAGATGTTTTTGAAGATTTCGATGACCTGGATTCTTTAAATAGATCCGAAACGCTGAGAAGTCCATTGATATATGAACAAACGCAGGATGCGTTTTTTCTGCAAGCTGTAGTATGTAGCTGTCCAGTGAACATTGCCGCGAATGCAATCCCAAATAGTATCATTTCATCCATGTGTTTGTTGAATGATGCCGAACCATGAAATTTTCGGTATGCCCCGTAACCAAGCAGGATAGTTAATGCTCTATGCAACCAAAACATTCGATCGACTTTGTTGAGTTGACTTCTTTTTGGCTGCTTCTCACGCAATTTCATCACGCCCTCTGTTCCATCCCAGTACATATGTATGCATCCGGCTAACTCAGCCAACCAAACTCCCTTTTTAATTAGTTTTATATGCTTTCGTAACATGGTGTTACGGATGACTCCAGTGCGGAACCCAAAAAATGCAAATACTTTACAATATTCCGTATGGAGGAATTTACCGGGAAATAATCCGGAACAAATAACGGGACACGTCACTCCGAGAAATCGCAAATTTCCTTCTTTCGTTTCCGGATAACTTGTGGTAAACTAAAATAAGTCGTTTTTGAACTATCACAGAGTTTGTAACTGCTTATATTAAAATGTGTGAAATATGGAACACAGGAGCTACCTTGTTTGCCACAACCCACCTGCCGACTTTCGGAACTTCAAATCTCTCATTCTCACTGCACGTTAAAGCCTCAAATGTCAGGAGTCACTTGATAAAACTCGAATGAAATGATTTGGAAAACGCCAAAACCTAATAACCACTGCGATGGTGCAAGCGATCGACGTCCACCAACCCCTTTGATATTATATGACGATGACGGCACCTGTCAATAATTGCTGTTGAGTGAAACTTTGGCCATTAATATTTCGAATCTGTCACGGTTTTATGGTGTACTTGTGGCACCTTAAATGACAGATCATATGATATCCGGTGACCAATTGTCTGATGAAATGATAATAAAGCGCTTCAGTTTTAGTATTTTAATAAGTAATCATTCATTTGATTTCATGCTGCGGAAAATGACAGGACAGTAAACCGCTTATTAAGACGACCGTATATTGATCGTAGCGTCATGTCACCTTCACACATGTCAGTTGACAACTGATACAAATATTTTTGGATTACATCGGTATATCAAGTCAATGAATCCACGTGCCGTGAAGCCCACCACTCACGGTAATCCGACACATACGCCCTATAAAACGATATACGAAAGGCATCAATCATTGAAAACTGAATTCGGTCCAAATAACTCATAACAGTATGTGCTCAATAGCTGCTATACGTATCTAGCAATTAAACAATTAATAGCATTAAGATATCATGCATGTTAATCCGTTTCTGCTGCACAAGTCTCTTAATATAATGGATTCCATCATATGTTCTCAAAATTACTTTTGTGCCTTCATCGAAAATACATTTAGGAGATGAGAAGTTCAGTTTGAATGATGCATTCATGCATGGAAAATTACAACAAACAGTAAACCGACCGGACCGAACAGTCCAATTTGCGGCTCCCTTGGTGGGAGTAACGGTAGGTCCTCTGATGGGACAGGCACATGTAGCGGCTCCCTTGGTGGGAGTAACGGTAGGTCCTCTGATGGGACAGGCACAGGTTGCGGCTCCCTTAGTGGGAGTAACGGTAGGTCCTCTGATGGGACAGGTACAATTTGCGGCTCCCTTGGTGGGAGTAGCGGTAGGTCCTCTGATGGGACAAGCTGCTCCCTTTGTAGGAGTTGTGGTAGCGGTGTGTCGTCAAGTACGACGTGATGAGAGGTGAATGCCGGATGGGGTTCAACTGCTACTGCTCCGGAAAGAACCCATCCAAAAATCGTTAGTTGTGCACTCGGTGTGTGCACTGGTCCACGGATAAAGCCGCTCTCCATGACGTCGTTGTAGTAGTCGGCTCCCAGAAGGATGTCCACTTTGGAGGGTTGGTGCCACTGGGGGTCGGCTAGGTCGAGTCCTCGTAGGTGGGGCCAGTCCTCCCTCTTCATTGCTGTCCGCGGTAGGTAGCTGGTGACGGTTCCCATCACATGAGCAGTGACAGGCAGGTAGGATGCTTCGGAACTGTAGCGGAGGTTGAGGTGGACCTTTCCTCTCGAGTGGCCGGCTGCGGTGGATCCAACTCCGTAAACTTTTATGCTCCCGTGTTGTCGCTTGAGCCCCAGTCGCAACACACAGGCTTCCGTGATGAGAGTTCCCTCGGAACCGTCGTCCAGGAAGACTCGTACTGGTTGTAGGGTTCCTGTGGAATCAGGAACTCGAACGATGGCTGTCTTCAACAGCGTGTTGACTGCGGTGGTTGTGGTGTGGTGACTGATGACGCTTCCTCCATTAGGGCCGTTGCTCAGGAACTTGGGCTGCGCTGCTGGATCACGATAATCCTTCGGCGGGGGTTGCTGGTCCCTTGGTGGGACAGGTTCCTGATGTTGCTGTTGACCGTGCTCGTGCAAGAGGGTGTGGTGCTTCTTGTGGCATTTCCAACAGCGTGCTTGACTTCTACAGGCGCTGAGGTGGTGTCCGGTGCCGAGACAGTAAAAGCAGAGTTGGTGGTTTCTTGCCAAGGTACACCTCTCGCTGACTGGCTTGGCGCAGAAATCTTCACATTTGAAGTGTGGGTGGTCACCTTTGCAGAAGACACAGGTGGGGTTAGATGTGGAAGCATGGTGGGCCTTGAAGGAGGACGGACGTCCGTCAATCCTTCCAGGTGTTGTTGACTTTGCCGTGGTTGCAGGTACGGTGGGAGCTGTTCTCCGTAGGGAGCGTGCATGGTTGTTGATGAACGTGGTGAGGTCATCAAAGGTCGGTACGGTGTTGCTGGTATGTCGCATTGTTCACTCTTTCTGGGTAGCAGGGTCCAGTTTGTTGACCAGATGCACGACAAGGAATAGGTTCCAATGGTCAACAGGGCCTTGTACGGTTAGCATTCGGACAAGGACGGTGGCATGATCTATTAACTTTTGTAGCTCGGCAGGGTTATCATTAGTGAGAGCCTTCATGTCTAATAATTGTGACATAAGGGAGGAAAGTATCTCTGGTTTGTTATCATACCTTCCTTTTAGCAGGTCCAACGCGATCTGGTAGTTGGCGTCCTCATTCAGCAGTCCGTCGAGAAGAGTTGCTGCTTCCCCCTTCACCACTGACTTCAGGTACTCGAGTTTCTCGGCAGGTCCCAGGTGGCGGTCGCTGTCCAGTTTTCATGAAGCGATCATGAAAGCTGGTCCACTCAGCGTAATTCCCAGCAAAGGTAGGTAGGTCGATGACTGGGAGACGCACGTGGCGGGTGGATGAGGCTCCTCTATTGTTGCGGTGGTGGATGATGATGATGAGGATGAGGTGGTGCCAGCTGGAGTCAGGTCACTGATGATCTTCCGTGCCTTGTTGCACAGGTCGATGAAGGTGAGCTCTGTTGGCTCGAAAGCCTTGTCCTCGACTTTCTCTGCTGCGTCATCTGCGCATTTCTCCAGTTGCTTGATGTGGGCTTCGTTGCAGATGACCATGTAGTTGTCTGCTTTCTCCAGGATCCCGATGACGGATGGAAGGGCTAAAGGTGTTGTGGAATGGTTTTCCACTTGTTCCCACAGCTGCTTGATTTTCTTTCCGAAGGTCCTCCTAATTTTCTCTGGGTCGCCCATGATGAGAAGAAAAATTAACTGCCTTGCCTTCACCAATTTGTAGAAAAAAGAGCTTGGTTAAATGTCCGTCAAGCTTTAAAAAATAAATAAATGTCAATTAAAATTCCCCAAAACAATAACACAACACACAGATAACAACTGTTTAATTAGCTACACATCTGGCGTTGACGAACGAAAACTAAATTAAATTGTTCGTTGGAGGTGGTGCCACAAGGGACAATAGACGTCTGTTGTCCTTTGTGGTGTGGAGGTGGACGTCTATCATTTACTTGTGGCGAAAACGGCGGTGGAAAATTAAAAGAACTGGTGTTTTTATTTATTTGTCTATAAAAAGCACTAATTCACTTATTTACTGGTTGTAGATACGGCTCGGAGAAAGGACCATGCTTTTAGCGGCGCAAAGGTCAGTTAATGGTTAGGTATGGCATTTTAAAGATGCGGAGGTAATTAAAGGTGCAGAGATAATTAGGAGTTGGTTTGGAGGTGGTGGCGCAAAGAAGCCAGCTTGTGGGATGAGAATGGTAGAAATGAATGTAGGTTGGTAGTTGGTTGTACTTGGGCAGGAAAGGATGATGACTTGCCAGCTTGCTACTGGACCAGAGACGTCTTTGGTGCGGTGGTGAGAAGGTGAAGTAAAACGGCGTGGTGAACGTGTGGTAGTGGAAAAATGTACTTTTGGTTGGTACAAGAAAGATGAGAATAAAAATAGCTACGGTGAATGAATAAAAGAAACAAGGTGATCTCCAGCAAGGTAGCTTTAAGTTACACGGCGTATTTATTGGGGTAAAAGAAACACCGCTGTCAAATTGAGCAGAAAATGGTACTGGAGATAAATAGATGGTGTGCGCTCGCCTTTTTATATTAACGGCGCAGCCCACAAACACAATGCAATAAAAATAACGTTGCCCAGATGGGCTTGTACAGAAATAGTTAAAAGTCTTCTAAATGAGGACGAAAGGACATTGGTCATGCCCGGACATTGGCTCCGAAGGAGCGTACACGAGTTGAGTCACGTAGGCCAAGCCTACTTTACATAATATTAAAATTAGAAAAGGTAGATCACAGGACTAGAAGAGTCCTGTGATCTCTACAATAAAAGATCTGCATATCATGCAAAACTGGTTCGAAACAGTTATATTTCACATGAGATAGGTAAATGGAATGACGTAATGGTGCACTCATAGGGAAACAAGTTGATGATTTACCACTAATGTGGCTACGCTGTTTTGACAGGTTACATATGTCACCTCGACTCATTAAGGAGAGTCAATAAGCAAAAGCTGAACTGCAATGTTAACGGAGGTATCAAGACATATCAGCGGGGTTAGCCTATCGAGGTAATTGGAGGATCCAAACTTGAACTTGAGAGCCGGACATGATCTCCATTTGCGTTGAATGAGTTTGCTATCCTTAACGCTGACGGCGATTGTATACCTGTAAACTCCCCTTTGTACGTGAATGATACGAGATCGAACCTTATCAGATTCTACAGTCAATCTTGCCATTACACCAAAGCAGATAATCAGAATTATTGTTGCGTTGTTGCACACTAGAGCATACAATGCAATTACGATAATATTACGGTCATTTGATGCAAGGCATCTTACAAGAACACTTAGGGAACATGCAAGGGCGAGGATCGTGCAGGAAATCGATGTGAATAGAATTCCTTTTTGTTGGATGTCGTTTCCGACCTGGACGAGCAATTGAATTTCTCTGAACCATTTAACCGACTGGTGTATATAATCAGCTGTTCTGTCAATACAAATGCTGTCCGCCAGACTATAAATAAAATAAATATGGAAATTTATTAATAGTTACATTTGTTACTAGTTAAGTTAGTTGATTAGCAAAATAAATCTTAGTACCTCCTAAGCATTGCATTCAGTGCTAACGGACACTGTAAGCATAATAGAGGTAGTACGAAATAAGCTGCAGAAAGTCCAAATGTCCATATCCAAATGTTAACGATGTAAATTCCAACTTTTATTACATGATTAATAAATGTTAACAGTAGCCCAAAGTCCCTTACTCTACACCAACACTCCCTCAGAAAGACGTATCCAATCAGGGATGACTTACACGAGTCGTTAGCGTGAAATGCTACGACAAACACAGCGGGAAAACTGAGACAGGTGGCCATAAGAATATACATGAACAACGCAGCCAGTTTATCGATTAGTATAACTTGATTTCCAATGACTTTCGAAACTGGTAGTTGCGTCGGTTTGACATTCCGGTTCAGAATAGAAAGTATTCCGTTCACGTAAGAGCAAATTAGCGGAGCCTTCCAAATGCAAGCTTGCAAAAGAAAATTGTAGAATGTTAGAAGCAAAACTGTCGTCCATCCAGCTGTTTTCTCTAGAACTTCCGAATGGACATTGGAAATGCTTTGATACACTACGGTGATATTGGCTAATGTGTAAAATATTGTACACTTGTTTAGTCTCCGCCAGGCGCCATGTCCTATTAGTTTTACTTGGATAGGGTTTTGTTGTTTTCGGTTGCCGAATTTACTTGCAAGTTCCAGAGGAACACATTTTGGAATACTTGCAGATTTTAAAGTGGATTCGAACAGAGCGATAATGCTTTGAAATGCGGGCTGATGATCACGCATTTTGCTTCCAAGTCTGCGCAGAGGACTGCTGATAAAATGAAACTCGTTTGCAAAAATATGTTATGGTTTCATGTGGCCTAAACCGGTTGTTCGTACGTGCAAGTACATTCTACTCAGACCATTTTGACGTAGCAGCTTACGGATTAATAAAATAGCAGCTCTAACTCCCTCAAATCCCATGCATTATGGATAACATCATTCTGGCTTATATTCTGACATTACGTTTGCGCGTGGAGTATGATTTATTCATGCTAATCATGACAGATACACGAATTCTACCAAATAATGAAATCAAAATTTCCAATGAACAAGTAGGTTGCTTGCAACTTCAATCATTTATTAATAAGTGTGTCACCGCATTCTAAATTTGATGTAGCCAAAACGTCCATCTAACTTCACCACCTTCACCTTTCATCTTCTCCAGATTGACAGGGCTTGAAACTTCGTGGTTCTGGTTATCATATAGAGTACAGGTCTATCAGATATGAAAAATGTATTGCTGTGCAGACAAAGATAGAACCAACGCCAATATCAATTTTCCATCTAGTGTTAATATGTGGTGGCAATCAAAACGACTGTCAGCGACATATTCTATGACATGTTTATCAAGCTTTGCTACTGCTGGTATTAATAAACCGAGAATAAATTTTATATGACATCTACATATCAACTGTTTGCAGCACAACCCTTGCAGGGCAGAATACCAAATACGTCGTAATACGGAAGCAACATTTCGTATTTATAGTTCAAAACAACGATTTGAGTTTGTCAGCTTGATGGGTTCTGTTTAAAATTAGGAGAATATTCAATACCGCAGAAACTTTAACTACGGAGGTTTTTTTATGTTGATATCCGCCGACGGTGGAATTGTCTTTCGATTAGCATATTATGCATTTGTTGATAATGTTCATTGATAATGATGGCCGAAAGGGTACATGAGGAATATTGATGCAGAAACTTAATGGATCAAAGTCTAGGGTATGAAAGCACCCACTAGGCGTTATGTTTCCGAGATTCGCAAACGGTTATCACAACCTCGCGTGTAAAATTTGTATGTAAAGTAGATTAAATGAGTCAAGCACGAAATTCATTACTCCGGTAAGCGCAATGACATAGAAACAGAATTGCATCGTCGCAGTATTTTTGTGAAATCATATTAAATGCACTTTGTTTTAATGTAAAATGGTGTTTTGGATTACCCAACCTTCCGTTGCGCCAACAAACTCTTCCTTTCCAACCACCAAGTCGTCTGCATTTACTTTGCCAGTGGACATGAGGGAGTCAGCAGTACCAAATGAATTTTCGAGTGGTGAGAACCAAGCAACTTTAAGACACATTAAAAGTTGTTTCCGCACGTACGCGTTGTAAGGTTTTGTTTGCAGTTTTCCCAGGAAAATATTTTCCTTAGAGGAACTCATTAGTGGCGGCGACGCCAGTTTCATGTTGCTGGCAAGGTTCCATGCAGATTTCCGGTGCTGGTACAACGAAAAGTTATTCTTAATCAGTTCATCAAAACGATCCATAGGAACAGGTCTAACGGGCGAGGTGAGTGTGTTTATATTGTCACCTTTGTAAGCATTACTGATCACGATTGCAATCAGAATGAGTGGCCCAAACATCCATCTGCGGAGACGTTTGTCTTGTACCAAGTCAACCAACAGAATAGAATAACTAGCTAGAACCACATCGGCACATGACATTACCAACTTATTCTTTCGGTCCATACTAACGTCTCTCAGGAACGTGCGAAAATGTGCGAGTAAGAGAAAATATGTAAATACAATTCCAATCCACAAAATGTTGTCAAACGCTTTGTATAAAACATCAAAGGACAGTACTGAGCTTTTTCGTTTTGAACAACTGAGAAATGCGAATACTTCCACATCGTCCAGCAGAATCACGTACGTTTTATGAGGAAACTTTTGGAAGTAGTTGCTCGATAGTATGTCGTACTCTTGGCGATGCTTCCCGAAGTTGACAAAACTTTCCGGAATTGAGAGCATGTTACTGGTATGGGTAGTGTACTTTGTCTCTCTTTCTATTGGGGGGAAAGAGGAAAAACTGAGCTGTGCAACGCCAGTTTTTCGATTTTGTTGATAGGTCCTATGCGCCAGGAGGTTGTAGAATTTGAATATCTGAGACTGTCTGGTTAGCTATTGCAGCCTCACACTTACAATGGGTTGTTACAATTTCACCAGACGACAAATTGTTTACTTCAACAATACAGTATTTCGACGTGACGACAGGTCTTGAAAACTCGACAAGATCGATGCCGGGAAAGTTAATTCTTTGAATCAAACATGTAGCGAATAGATTCAAGTAGCCGTTTAAATTTTGGATTGTAAAATCATATGCAAAATCGTCGGGGTAAGATGATCGTGTGATAGAATGCACGGTTTTTATTTTGTATGATGCCTCAATTTCGGAAAATCTTAATTTGGAACAGTTGTCAATTGGGACGAGCAAATATATTAGTAATATTGTAGCTTCCATGGTGGAGGTCCACAACTCTCAAAAGAGCTTGATACAATATTTGAAATTACAAAAAAATTACAGGAATTCCGATTTTTTTAATTATGGCAATAATAATGCCGAATATGGAGAGAGTGTTAAAATGTTTAACTGTTGCTTTAGTGGTAGAAGCCTGAAGCTTAACGTGTATTATTGATTCTGAATGCCAACGAAAGCTTGTTGTTTACTATGGCTACAATACATTAATATATTTCCTACCAGAATTCAATTTTCTTCAACAAAATATCGTTTTTTGGAATGCAGTTGGGCAAATACTGTTTTAGTATAATATCGTCGCAAAGTCATCGTTGGTATGTCGTCGTCGCAAGCCTATTGCCTACGGCATTCGAATTGGTTTACCATAACAAACAGTTGAGTTGTTCGTCGGACCAAGGCCCCAATCAATATTCCAGAGTAGTTATTCTCCAATCTTAAATTTCGTTCAAATTAGCAATTTCTTCCATATCATTTGTTAGAACTAGAATCAGAGTGAAGCAAGAGGACGAACATGAAGATTATTCTTTGTGGCACATGTAAAGCTGATGACTCAAGTGTGATATGAATCTCCAATTTAATTATTTATTAACCATTGCTTAGCTTCTCCATTTTGTGCAATTAAATTTTTCTGCATCATCGGAGATGACATTTTGATTGCTATCACTATCACTTCGATGACCTATCATTGATACATCATTCGGTCCCAAGCTTTCAAAACCCGAAACGGAAAATGCATCCATATCAAAACTGGTTTCGTAATGGTGAATTGGTCTAACGATGTGCATTCGGACTGATAAATAAGTATTATCCACAGACTCTAAGGAGGGACTCAGATTTTGCAAGGAAGCAAACTTGATAATATCCCTTGGTAAAGCTTGGTATACTGTTGTGACTAAACTTGAATGGGCATGTATTGACAATTAGTCTTACAAAATTGAACCATCCCTTATACTCTCCAATGACCAACTTAAAGCGAGGTGTCGTAGATATTATGTTCGGCGGAACAATGATTTGGTGTTGTTGCTGGGGTCATGTTGCCAGGTCGTCTGAGCTTGGGTTCCATATCACCTCAAGACCAAAACGGGAGATCCCCGCGCCAGCTAGCCTGTATTGCGTGTTTTATTTCGTTTTCATATGCAAACTACAATTTACTTTATCAGCCTTGGATTTAAGCATGTTAGTATTGTGATCGAGACTGATTTAAAGCAGCTCCTTTATCTGCTGGTGAAATTATTTTCAAGTTTCTTAGGAGACACGTGCACCCCTTAATTACAATAAAATGGTTAATATTATTTGTTCTTATGTAGACTACCTAATAATTACAGGACATCACTATTAACTGGTAAATCAATGTAATCGGACGCCATTGCTATTGGTACGTCTGCGAATAGTAACCACTCCAGTAAAACCGGTTGCCATACTGGGATTAAAATGAAAATTTTAATATGCATTCTTGATAAAAAGCTGAATGATTATTTCAGGAGCAGCAAACTGGCAGTTTGATTAGCGACAAAATCTTGTACCGCAAGCGGTGTGGTTTCTTCCACATAGTTGATTTGGCCAACGTATACCTTAACAATTTGACATGATCTAAAATATCTCCTTCTCCACTTAACAGAGATTCCGCTGCCGTCTGCTAGGTGATTCACGCATTTCACCTGCGTCTCAAGTAAGTCTCTGGACTCATCGAAAACCTCTGCTAGGCTTGAGTTAATGTACAATGTACATACCAATGTGTCAAGAACGGCCATTCCAAAGAACAAAATCTTTTCAATAGGCAGTTCCAATCCCAAACCAATGCATGCATAAAGACTGATAACCTGCACCACTATTACGTTGATGATAACCGCTGGAGTCATGTACTCTGAGTAAATATTTCTGTACTCTGTTGCCATTATCTGGATTTCACGAAACACAAGATACGTCGACAATTCCGAGTCATTGTGCTTCAAATGATGCCTTGCCAAAAGTATGTAAGATCTTAGGCAGTGGCTTTTCAGAAGCAAGCCTACCGAAATATGTGTAAACGAGCCGAGTATGAGAAAACTCCAGTTTACGTATGAAGTGCACAAAACAATTAATTTTGCAAAAACTTCTATGCATGTCCACTTCGCCTTGAATCCTGTACCAAGATTTCCGCCACATTGATCAACAACCAACCAGTAGCCACCAAGATGGGTAGGCATGCACGGATTGAAGAACAAGTCGGTGTGGAAAAATAAAGGAAGGATTAGTCCCGATACTTGCATGACTCGAAGTACTACTTTGGTTACTCTTCGATGACCCGATTTCTTTGGCCTCCAGCAATGGCCTGAAATTAAAAAATAACGTAGTGAAAATTTCACAGGTTTAAAAATTGAGTGCACAATTATCTAAGTAAATCGGTTACACGAAATTACCATTTCGAAGAGATTCAAACCTCAACATGCAGTTTATGAATGCCACTATTTCTCCCCTGAAACTGCTAAAGACGTAGTGAGTGCACCAAAGCATGAGAACGGTGGAAAAGTTGAGGATGGAGAATAACTTGACAAACATTTCTGCACGGCTCCATGACACGGAAATTTGAAGGAACACTAATACGATATAAATGCCCGCAACAAATAGTCGCGTGTTATAAATCAATATTTGCCGTGCCGACTTTATTTCCATGCACTCCAGTGAAGGGTTTAACTCAAATGGAATGGCGGCCAGTAAATTTGTGCTTTTTACACTTGATAGGAGTATCTCAAGTAGCCCCTCGGAAATGAGCATTCTGGATTTTTCGATTCCTTGTAAATTTTTGCGCTACAATTTGTCACTTTATGTCTATGTTATAAGGTCAAGCTGGCGTAAACGAGTCGCTTATATCTACTTCAATTTGCTTGACGTAATAAAATCGAGCTATCATTAGCTCCCGCTGTGTAATAAGTAGCGTCAACTTGAATAAATTCAGAGCCATTTTTTGTTGTTTTTGTACATCTAAATTATTCTACAAATTACCTATTATAGCATTATCATTCCAGTACTAAGCAAATGCATTTTTTATGAAGGTGTTTTAATTACTCAAACTTCCTATAGCAGTTTACAACCCTCTTATGTCGGATTTTGCGAAACGTATTGTAAAGATAATTGCAGAACTAATTAAAAAATCATCTCTAGTTTCGTTAGCAATTAAAACATTCAAGGAATATTCTCGTAACATACTGGATAACTGCTTGTTTTGTCTGCTAGTGTGATAAATTATTTACTCTTCGAATGTCACGGTAACTCTATATAACCAATTATGAACTGTGAGCAGATGTGCATGTCCTTTATTGCATTACAATTCAATCGTAGTTCTGAAAACATGGAAAGTAAGTTCAGCAACTGAGTTATAGCCAACAAACTATCTATTTCAATAATTTATAAATGTGCTTGTAATGCGGATTGGTAGTCCTTAAATAATATATTACCTACCTTCACTGTAATTAGAAGTGGATTATTTTTCATGACATTTGCCAAATCTAGATACCACTTCATGTCCAGCGGATTGCTTAGTGACTGACGTAAACGACTTTGTAATGACCAATTTTATATGAGCACTGAAATATATATTACGGTAGCAATCACACAGGATTACACAGAACATTTCTCGGATTTCTCGCATGGAAGCTGTGCCTCCAGTTTTAACAATTACATATCATTGTCCCCCATACAAGGACGATGACAGGAAAGATAAGTTGTTGTGAAATGAAATATCACATTCTCACATGCACATTCATTCAGTCATGTAAAAATGCTTACTCGTTCAGCCAATGTATAAAGCATACTATCCAATAACGTATTTAGTGCATATGAAAAACATAACTCGTACGCGAATAGTACGGTGCTGATGTAACAACAGGAATGAAATACTTCAGAAAATTTCATCCTTTACTCTAGTGATGTGATGCATTGCAGTACGTACATAGTTTTCGTCAACATAGTCGTGAAAATATGGAGATGATTTTTATTGCAAGATTTGCTTTGTACTTATTACCATTGTGTCAATTATGCCTACCTGCGTGTGTAGAAGTATATTTTTGCTTTGTCCATTTTGCTGAAATCTGCTTTTCTGCTTCTCAATCATTTTCGAATTAGGGTCTTGCCTTGACATGATCTAAGGCTTCTTTACTACGAAACCGTGCAATTATTTTTTATTCCCGATTAATTTACGAAATTACTTCTGCGTTTTTAGTTTGCCATTCATGACCACAGCTCAGTTTCTGGCGTCGTCATTCCAGCATATAAATGTGTTCATATATATTTTATAGTTTTCAGCCTACGTTTTATATACTAACCATATCCCGCTTAAATCGTTGTAGACATTTCGTAGAAACTCTACAATTAACAAGCATGCCCAGAAGTTATTTGCTGCTGGACAAAGGCCATCACAATCAAGCGTCATTGTCCACCTGACAATGATGGAACGTGCATTGTTCAATGTCACGGAATACCAATCCTCTACAATGACGGCGTAATAGAAGCAAATATCCTGCAGCACATCTCACCGGCGTTTTGCATAATACAACCAGTCAGAACTACTACGCTGCATCTGTTATCCCCAAACGCAGCAAGCTGCCACGAACAAAATGCTGAATCATGCCTCCACCACCACATCAATACCAATTCATGTATCACGTCCATCCAAACCAACATTTATTGCATGGCACCGCATCATAGAAGCATTGTTGCAATCAATTGTACCATCTATATTTTTCCCCAGTCGATCAAATGAGGACGCCAATGTGGTGCATAAAAATAAATACGGCTGACACAATTTTCCAAACATTATTACTCTGCTAACATAATTATTTTTCCAGCATGTGTAAATGCAAAGTGACAAGTTTACTGTTGCAGGTTCTCAAATATTTAGGACTTCTTTCAATCATAACCGATTCCGGCTCGGCCCTATCATCAAGCCCACCGAAGCCAAAAGTATGGCTAACTGGTTACCTAAAGGAAGATGCATTCCAAATAACTCCAGCAGACGAGCAATTTCTATCGTCTAATTACGAAAATGAATTTGTGTCAAAAAAGGGAGACGATTTTATAATTTCTGGGCCTATGAGGTTAGCCATATTTACCTGTGAAGCTAACTATCCTATCGCATGGAAATTTCCCTTTCCCCAGGTAACCTTCTCCACTATTCATCAAATTATTATAAGGTGGTTTTTGATGTAAATGATTAAACGAACTGTTTTGTGTTATTAATGTAGCAACTTAAGCCTATCGATTTCCGAGGAATAAAGTCAAAAGGTTACCGAGTTTCAGATTTTAAGGAAGACTCTGACGACGGTCCAATCAATACAGCATTTAAGATCACAAATACGGTGCGATTTAAGTATGGATCCTTTCTCAGCGCTAATTTGACATGCGTTTCTACGGAAAATAAAACCGAGACACAATCCAGCATTCACATCTACTGGGCTGGTAACTAATTATTTCGTGAAAAAAAATTCCCTTGAGACAAATTAGAAATAACAGTTTCAAGCGCATATTTTCCTTTCAGATAAAGAGAGCTTGGAGTACCAAGGACAAACTATCAATATTACCGTAAACCACCAACCAGTAATACTGCCTTGTCGACCATCATCTCCCACATTAAAGGTTGCATTGGAAAAGGAATCATTTCACGATGAGCGTGTTGGAGATGCCCCAGAAGTCATTTCTACAAATTGGACTCGTGTCAAGGAAGCCAACAACTTGAGATTTGATCCCAAAGTGGGTTTCATGTTTTATTCTGCCGTAAATGATGACAAAGTACTCGGTTTATAGATGCTCTGTTTTGTACACTGCCGAAAATGGGAAGGAAACTTTGGACAGTGTCCAGTTTGTCCTTTTGAATCTTACCAAGGCGACTAGTATACATAATGAGTCAGCCATTGCATCAGCTTTCCAGCCACGATCAAGTCTTAGTGGAAAAGCCAGAGTGTTTTCGCTTGTCTCGGATACCAAGTACTCGATCATGTCCAGAAATCTGATCGCGTGCTGCTCAGGGGTTTATTATAGACGACCAAAATTGTACGTACGGTTTTGTTATAACCCACTCACATGTGAAACAGTTAAAAGCACCATGGCTGGAGAAATTGATGGCGACATATGGAAGGATATCTCAACACCAAATTGGTTCCAGGGAGACGAACTGGACGAGAATTCCACAGACTGCAGCAGCGCTACGCTTTTTGGAGAGATAACTCTTGTTATGTGTCAAGGGGAAAATGTTGACTACGCCGACGAATTTGTCCAACTCTTCCGTCCTGAAATGAGCGGCCCGGTGGTGAATAGATCTGAAAGAGCGCTGGCATCTTATGCCGCGACCTATGAACGCACAGATTACGCGACACCGGAGGAGCGGCTAACCTTGATGTCTAAATGTGCGTAAAAATATGGTACTCAATAATATTTGTAATATTATATGTTGAGTAACAAATTGATTTGCTTTTCGTTTTTAGTTAAGACAACATCCGACACTGGTAGAAACGACATGGCAGAAACGATGGCCATACTACTCGGATACGAGATTTCAAACGATGCGAGACAACTTCAAGTAGTATTCGGCCGAGTAAAGGATAAACTGTATGATGCTGCTGATGTGGGAGGAACTGACCTCATTCAGGGACCACTGACCACAATATACATGCAGGAATATGATCGGGATACTTATTATGATGAGGAGCCGCTAACGTTAATGTGCCTTGGATTGAATATGTTCTATTCGAGCGGACCCTACATGCGACTAAACTGGAAGAACGGAACTAAAACTGTCCTGAATTCTAGAGAGTTCTCAGGATGGAAAGAAAAAATACATGTGTTCTTGAGTGGAAACGGGTTCATGTTTGATGGATTTGGAGAAGAGTTAGTAACCATTTTTACTGGAACCATATCTGCTCACCACGAAATGAGCTCAGTGGACTGCTGGATGCCGTCAAAGGACACACCCAGATGGGATAAGATTTCAAGGTCACTTCAAGTTGTTAATAGTGTCGCTCCCAAATTTGAGGAAAAGGAAGAGGAAACGCTGGAGCTTTATGTTGGTGACATGGATAAGACGATAACTTGTACGCTAGTGGACGGGGTTCCATTTCCAGATTTGGCGTTGGCGAAAAATGGGGAAATGCTGACGATAAAGTGGAACACTGACACTGACAATTTTACAAAAAGAGTTGAAAAGAGCGGATGGAATAATGGGACAAGGATAACTGGAAGCGTTCAGAAGGATACAAACTTGATGAAACTGAACATTGAGTTTGACGAGATCACGCTGGACCATCAACACGAGTGGAAGTGCATTGCAAATAATCTCAATGGGACTGTGACAAGGACTATAAAGGTTTTGGTGACGGGTAGGTACGTTTGAACGTATTTACGGTTTATTTCTTGTATTGCAGTTCTTGTGGTAGGTTGGATAAGTATTATTTTCTCGAATTCACTTTCTAGAGAGACGTAGTATTTTAGTACCTATATCAATCGGCGTTGGTGTGATTCTGATGATGCTGGTAATTGGACTGGGAGCTAAGTACTGTCGTGACCAAAGAAATGTAAAGTCAATAAGGACGGTTATTGATGAGCTTGCTAAATAATTTAGCCATACATTCATATGTGATTTATGCTCACAAAATCCATGATGTATTAAAAATAATGTTGAATTCCATTGATGACGGTGTCAATTCAAATATAATTACTAATCGTTCCTAATTTCGTACTTGGTGTCACCCTCTTTCTCATTACTTGTTCAATCATAACCTCTTCGGCTATCAATATATTCTCTGAACGGGTCGCATAGTAGTCCACGTCACAACTAGTGTCCATTCCAATGATACAAATAATATGCATTTGCGTCATCATTTCATGACCTGATATAACGGTGAGTCGCTGGTAATTTTTAAGGCTCTAATCTCATAGTGGTAGCATAGTGCGTTTTTTTCTTGATTTGCATTGTTTTCATCACATCTTTATCATCATAAAATCCTACTTAAATCATTCAATCGACTTCGCAATACCGCCAAACTTAATTGCTGGCTCCAGCATTGGGGTGGTGGTGGAAAAAAATATGTTCCGAAGATAACATGTTGCTACCGAGTAATTCATGGACGACCGCTTGTTAAAAATATGGAAGTGAAGGATTAGAAACGATTTTCATGATATGTTTGGATAAGTGGATACGACCATAGTAGATCATCACGCAACCTTATACACTAGTCCAAGTGTGTATCACCAAGCGAGTTTTTTTGTTGTGTCTTCACAACAGCAGCAACAGCAACACAACAATCTGCAATATCAAACAATGATTTATCATTTCTGGCCATAATAAAGGTGACTTGGTTTACTCAGCGCTCGTACCACTTTCATCATGGAATTTTAGCTCAACCGAACACTTTTATCTACCCTTTAGATTTCCTCATTCACTCACGAATCAATATACAATGTAAATTGCATGTCTACCAGACAATACATAATAATTTTTGCCTGTTCATTTTGGAGGAATTATGCATGAAATCAACGCAAGTGGTAATAATGAGCAAATGTTATAAATTTAACCGGCACGCAAAGTATTGCAAATGTTATTGCAAGTAGGATCTGCCGTCATGGATGAAAAGCTGCACCGGGTACCGAAATTGTAATGTAAATTAATATAACATTTGAAAGCGAGCGGGAACAGTGCTATCAATTTCCCAACGCAGTGTTGCAGAAATGTGATTGCAAATTATTCTATATGGCAAATAGGTACGATCGCATGAGAAGCTGATTTGTCTTTGGGAAAGTTTTATCGCGATATGAGCATTGAAGTCGCATCTCTAAATTGACAGCCTGCTGTTGTGTAGACGCAAGACATTGTCTTCACGCGACTCGATTACGAATAACAAAATCTGAAAAAAGACATTATCCTTGCATTTAAGACAACATTTCCAAATACATCCAAACTTTCCCCTGTCGTCATCATGCACAGACTAAAATTAATTAGGCCGAGTGTATCACTCAATACATTTTTAAGTTTCACAATAATATTGTTGCAAGTTATACGTACAACGACATCCGTAACAATCCCGAAACACGTTTCTAATCATCCGACCGAACCGGAAATTTGGCTTAGTGGCTACATAAAAGAAGATTCTTTCGAACTCGTCCCAGCAGAAGAACAATTTCAGTCACAGAAAAATTATGAAAACGATTATGTATCCAAAAAGGAAAACGACTTTGTTGTCGCTGCCGAGACAAAGATGGTCATTTATACATGTGAAGCCAGCTATCCCGTTACCTGGAAATTTCCATATCCAACGGTAACGATGCTCAAGCTTCAACAAATTAAACTTAAAAAGAATCACGTTAGATAAGTAATAACTGTTTTTGTTTCTAAATTTAGCAACTTTGGTCAATCCAGCGTTCAGGAACCAAATCAATAGACTACAGAATTTCGGATTTCGCCAACGACTTTCCCAGTCCAGTGAATACACGCTTCAAAACCGTACTTCGAATCCCGTTTGACCGCGTTAGGTTTCTCAGTGTTAACGTGACATGTATTTCCGTTGAAACCTCAACAACAACTATAAAACATGTTGCTATACCTCCACAAATGCAGTCCAGCTATTACATATACTTGGCTGGTAAGTATTCACCGTCAAATATATTCCAATTAAAAGATTCTTTTCAACGCCTTGACTCCCAAATTCTTGTTTCAGATAAATCCAGCTTAGAATTTGAAGGGCAGACTCTAAACGTTACTGCGGAACCCTCATCACAGTTCACTGACGCAGAATCCTATACTCTGCCACCAATCGTCATACCTTGTCGACCATCGTCGCCATCCGTAAAAGTAGCGCTGGAAAAGGAATATAAGACCCACATGATTTACTACAATGGCACAATGGGATTAGATAAAAAGTGGAGACGCTTCCGTGTCAACAGCTATTTGAAATTTGATCCCAAGATTGGTTTTACATTTGAACGAGCCATGATCCGCAATTCCATATTTGGTTTGTATAGATGCTCAGTTTTGTACATTGACGAAGATGGAAGCGAATATCTTGACAGCGAGCAATATGTGCTTTTGAATGTTACGAGGAAAGGTACTAATAGTAGCAATGGCTCTTTTCGGCCAAAGTTGTACCTTCACGGGAAATCTAGTGTAACAATTCGCAATATATTTGGTGGGACCGGACAGGCTCCTTGGAGTGAAATTGTGTGCTGCTCTGGAGTTAGAAACGTGCTTCCAAAATTGTATTTGCGATTATGTGACAACCCACTCATCTGCGAAATAAATAAGAATGATGTCATGTACAAGCTAGAGAACGGGAAGTCATTTCAGAGGTTGGGCTTACACGATTACTCTAGTAATAAGTTATCTTCAGGGTGTGTTTCTTCAGATATTGGATCGGTTGCCGCAGTGCTGCTTTGCAAAGGGGAAAACGATTATTTTATTGACGAGCTGGTGCAAATGTTTCATCCAGAGGTGAACGGACCTCTTAAAAATAGATCTGAGAGAATTCTGTCGGATTACATCGGGAATGCTCGGACGAATGGCCAGCCGCCTAAAACAAAGCAGATTATATCTTTGTCCAAATGTGAGTAAAAACTACTTATAACCATTTAATAGAAAGATTTTAAATATTGGAAGATTTTTTCTCGCTACAGTTGAGACAGTCTCCATCGCTGAGGCAGCCAACATTACCGAAAGGATGACAGTGATTGTTGGACGGAGCGTTGCAGCGACTCGGATGAATCTTCGGAGAGTTTTTTACTACAATCCAGTAGAGTTCAATCAAGTAAATGACAAACTACTTGAAGCCGTGGATGCTGATTCCTCCTTGTACTACACTCTTCGGGCCACTTATGAAAGACCATCTGTTCTTATCGTGAGGGAGTATAACAGGGACGTGTACTACGAAGGAGAGAAGTTACATTTCATGTGTTTTGGAGTCCGGCGTTTCTACGCAAATGGAGCTCACATGAGACTAAACTGGAAAAATGGGACCAAGACCATTCTGGAACCTAGAATATTTTCAGGATGGAAGGAGAAGCGATACTTGTTACTCGACGCAAAAGCGATAATGTTTGAGGGCTGGGGAGGACTTTTGGTGGATATTTTCGGAAGGGCTATAACGGCCAGTCAGGAAATGAGTTCGGTGGACTGCTGGATGCCGGTAAGAAATGGGAGTGGATGGGATTTGATTTCAAAGTCGGTTCAAGTCTTGCCAACGGTGGCTCCAAAATTTACCGAGAACGAAAACGAAATTGTATATTTTTATGTCGGCGACATTGATAAAAGCATAACTTGCACTGTGGTGGATGGAGTGCCGTCTCCCAGGTTTAAGTTGACAAAAGATGGACATGTGCAGACGCTGAAGTGGGGCAACACGAATAAAAACACAAGCAAATCAGAAGCAGTTGGGAAGGGTAACGGAACGAGAGAAATCGGAAGTGTGAATGAAGCAAAGCATCTTATAAAGTTGAAGATTTATTTTGATACTCCGATTACGCATGAGGACCAGGTAGTTTGGAAATGCATGACCTGGAATGTCAACGGGACCAGGAGTAGGACTATCACAGTTTATGTTTTGGGTAAGTGTCGCGTCAAAATTGTCATTTTGTATTTATAACGTTAATGAGTCCATTTCCACATGAAGTACTACTTTCTTAAATACTTTGCAGAGAGACCTGGAGTAGCGCTGCCAATCTCATTAAGTATCGCTGGAGTTCTCAGTTTGATAGCCATTGGATTGTGGGTAAAGCACTGGTATGACAAGAACAATATGATATCTCTACAAACTCGCTCTCAATCAATGGCTAATTAATTCTAATAAATGCAGCATAAACTTCTATGTTGCCACAAATGTGTACAAACTGCATTTTGTACTGATCATTCTACAAATAATACCATAGGCATTGCATTTTGCAAACTCTGCATCAGAAAGAAGAACATAGCCGCTGGTGTTTTAATTCAGCATTTTTTTCCAATTTCTGCATTCCATTAAGATCTTAATTTGAGCTTCCATGGTTGCGCACTGAAATGGTTGCAACATGACCGGAACTGAAAACACAAAAATCATTCGAACTTTGCAATCAACTATTAAATTTAGGTATAAACGGAATAAACGAGGGTATTGTCAAATATTAAGGTTGCGGGTATAATATTGATATAAATTACAACATGCATGTCAATGCAATATAAAATCGCATTCGCGGAATTATCAATCCGGAGTGATCAAAAATATTCAGAGATTCCGCCGATTTCGAGGTCATACATGCACGAGAGCTACGAATAGTAAATAAAACATGCTATGACAATGGAATTCCGATTTATGCATAGCTCCGCTCATCCTCTTGCAACCGTGATACTTAATAGATTGTATGTGTGTTCAGTTCCTAAAACGTACTACATGGCAAGTATATTGGTCAAATCAGAATGCTTCCTTCATCATACATAAGACTAACTTGTCACAATTTTAGCCTCAAATCTTTTAAAACATTATGAATGACGTTGGACATGATAGTTAGTTTGGTATATGCATTCACATCTTGTTAGAGAGTGACTGGCATTTAGAAATATTACACTAGCGATTACGTAATCATACAAGACATTGCCTGTGCAGAATTCTATTAATAATCGCATGTCATCATTTCTTTGGATTTGCTATTCATTATCATAATCCATCCCTGTTTATAATATCTCGATTTAAACAGAATAAAAGCTTTTATCTTTCACTTTTTTTGCACTTCAGTTTCTCGTAATAATCATGTCCAACTTTGTGAAAGCATGCCGTGGATTTTCAGAATAGTAAAAATATTTGGACCGGCTACCACCATGTTAGAGTACAAAGTCCAACAGTTTATTTATTCACCCTACATGACATAACGATTATGGACCACCCATTGGTTACAAATACATTTTGTCATTGATCACAAATGACGGGCTATAATTAGTAACTTTCCAGTAGCATGCATCAGTCTAATCTAGTGACGAGTATCAATGGGGGTTTTTATTATGCACAGCAGCGCAGCACGCCGTAACGTAAGAAAGTGATACGTCCATTGAGACCAAAATAATGAATATTGCTGAGTCACTTAGCTTGTCAATCGGTACCGTCATCAACATCAAGTCAGCTCACCACAGCAGAAATCATAATACATTGTTAGTCACCATTTTCATTATATAGCTGGTTTCATATTTGTTGCATGCGCGGTAACTAATCACGCCAGTCATATTTTTTTACAGTTTTTGTTCATTTTGTACGGGAAGCGTTTTGTGAACTATTTCAAATTACACATATTTATAACAACAACTGAAAAACTTTTTGAGAATCAACTTTTAGATTTTGTTTTTCCCGAGCAATTTTTTAATCATGTGTAAATACGAAATAAAAAATATTATTCGGTCGTTTGTGAAATATTTAATTTTTCAGGTTATTGCATCAACTTCTACCTCAGCAATATCTAGCCAAACAGAACCAAAAATCTGGCTAGCAGGCTACGTAAAGGAGGATGCTTTCGAAATAATGCCAGCAGACGAGCAGTTTCAGTCGCAAAATTACGAGAGTGAGTTTGTATCAAAGAAGGGAAATGCTTTTATCGTTTCTGGTTCCACGAAATTAGTCATTTTTACCTGTGAAGCAAACTACCCGATATCATGGAAATTTCCGTTTCCCATGGTAATATGTTTCAGCATTCATTTTTATTCCTTAGGACCAAAACGTTTCTAGTCACAATACTTTACAAACAATTTGTTTATAATGTAGCAACTGAAACCACTAAAGGGTAGGGGTTTATCATCAAAGGAGTTCAGGATATCCGAGTTTCCACAAAAGCTTCCCGAACCAGTGAACACGCGTTTTAAAATTGCGATTACCATGAGATTTGATCTTGTCATGTTCCTCAGCGCAAATCTGACGTGTACTTCTACAGATCGTCAACCTGAGATTCAGTCAAGCATTTACATTTACCTGGCAGGTAATTTAAAATTTCAAGCATAATGTGCGAAGCATAATCATGTTTTAAAACATATTTACATCCACAATTTCTATCTAAGACAAGTATATGCTGGAAGACGAGGGACAAACTCTAAATATTACTGCACAGCTTATATCAGCGGACATTTCGGGCAAACTCAAAAGCCTGTCACCACTCATTCTGCCCTGTCGGCCGTCGTTACCTTCCCAAATGCTTCTACTGGAAAAGCTGTCAATTTCGCCCCCGAATTTTGTAAATGGTACCGAAAAGCTGCAGAAAACGTGGAATCGCGTCAATCTAGATAACCACTCATCATTCGATCCCCAAATTGGATTTACGTTTGAGAGAGAAAAACTTGGCAATCAAATGTTTGGTTTATACAAATGTTCTGTTGCGTACACTAATGATAAAGGAGATGAGTATCCGGACAGTAAAAAGTTTGTTTTAGTGAATGTCACAATGTCAACTAACAGGAATAACGAGTCATCGTTTTACGAGCCGCGGTCTGTTCTCCGAGGAAAGGCGAGAGTTTATACACAAATTGCGGAACGACGTGCGTTCCGTTTCCACGGACCACACATTGTATGCTGCTCTGGGGTAAATGAAAAGCGACCGAAATTATATTCGCGACTTTGCTTCAATAAAGTTGGATGTGAAATGGTAAGGGGTACTATGGTTGGTGAAATTGATACCGAGATATGGCGGGACTACTCGCAGCCCTTTCCGTTCGAAGACGGTAATTCGGAAAGAAATTTCACAGATTGTAGCAGTGCTGTACTTTATGGGACGAGTACTCTAGTTATGTGCAAAGGAGAGAATGTGGACTACGCTGACGAATATCTACAAATGTTTCGTCCTGAAATGAGTGGACCTGTGGAAAATAGATCGGAAAGAGTTGAGGCATCTTCCACGGGGATTGATAAACTTACACCTACTCCAACACTTACAAATGAGAAAACGTTGTTGTCTAGATGTGCGTAAAGTATGTTAATTATTATAATATTAATTACATCCGTAATCAAAGCTGCCTTCAGAAAACCAATATACATATGATTTTTAGTCGAGACTCCTGCCGTTGCTGAGAACAATAGGAACGCGGGCGAGAGAATGGTTTTAATTACGGGACACCTACTGCCAAACATGACGTTTGATCCGCAGATGATGGCAGATGCCAGCTATATACGATTCAACCAAGTAAACGAGTCTACTACGAACAGCCTCACGTCATTTTCGACTCAGATGGACACTGAGGAAATGCCATCAGTGACTTATTGGAAAGAGTATGACCGGGATGTTCTCTTTGGAGGCGAGCCGTTAACTCTCATGTGCTTTGCACTCAAGCATTTCTACTCGTACGGACCTCACAAACTAAACTAAACTGGAAAAACGGAACAGTAACTACCTTGAATTCAAGAGTACTTCAAGGCTCAAAGGAGATAATGTATCTTTTCTTGAGTGGAAATGGAGTAATGTTTGATAGAAGAGGAGATGACTTAGTAAATGTTTTCAGTACTACTATCGTGGCTAGACACGAAATGAGCTCGATTGATTGCTGGATGCCGTCCAAGGCCAGTAGTGGATGGGATAAAATTTCAAGGTCAATTCATGTGGAATACAGTGTCGCTCCCAAATTTACGGAGAAGGAAGTTGAATCAGTTTACTTTCGCTTGGGTGACGTGAATAAAGGCCTAACGTGCACGGTGATGGATGGCGTTCCACTTCCAGAGTTGACGGTCACAAAAGGTGGAATGGATCAGGTGACCAAGTGGATCAGTAGCTCTGAAAATGTTACCCATGCTGCACAAAATGGAACTATGATAACGGGAACCGCTCAAAATAGTACCCAATTATTAAAAGTGAACATTGATTTAGACATCATTACGCCAGAGGACGCAGTTGTGTGGAAGTGTATCGCGAAAAATGTCAACGGGACTGTCGAAAGAACAATTAATGTGTTTGTAGTAGGTAAGCGTGCATAAACAATATGTTTGTTAATTAAAGAGCTTTGCAGAATTTTACTAAATGTATTATCTTTTTGTAACTCATCATTTTAGAAAGTCATAGCTTCGGATTACCAACATCCCTAAGCATCGGAGGAGTGGCGTTGCTAGTAGTAATTGGTCTGGGATTCAAACTCTTCCGTGACAAAAGAAATGGTGAATCAAAAAAAGCATTCCGAAGACATGCTCGATAGATTACATCATTCGTATCGATTTTATAGTGCGCGACATGTCATAATGTAATAAAAAGGATATTGAATCCAGTGTCACCAATACTCAATTGTTGATTCATCCGTTCGTGCAAGCATGCTTTCGGCATTCTGACCAAGTCAAATATTTGGTAGCAACACACGCCGCCTACTGTCATGCCTTATGTGACCAAATACGAATTAAACATATTCCGAAGTCTGGAGTCAAGTCTTGGTACCATCTACATTAAATTGTATCACATGTCACATATTCTAATTATCGTATATTAACAGGATAAATATGATTTTCAATAACATAATGTGAATCAAGCACCATTCATGTTATTCAGCAACCACATCGCCATATGACGTTTTTATTTCATTTTGAGTTTTATCTGTGAGCGAACCGTGGATCTAACAAATTTCCAACAATTAATCATATTGCATGATTTCCGTGCGATCAAATGCGTACTTGTAATATGTGTCGGAATATAACTATATACAAAAGTCGTGAATGTTTAATAGCTTAAATGATGTCAACATAGTTTTTAATACGTCAATTGTGGATCTGACGGTAACGGAAAATGGGGATTTCGTGACGAAAATTTGCTACTCGTACAAATGAATACACCAATCATTCGCATTATTGCTGGGCATATGTATATGCCATTTACGTTAACGTTGCACATGTCACGCAGTTGATGAAGATAATTTGTTCGTACCCAATAACCTATTTTAAAGTTGATTCACTTTACGGTTAGTAAAACGTACATTCAAGTATCACACTAAATACGTATAACAATCTACGTAACTTCTTCCGTTCGTACGCTGGATGACCAGGCAATTACGATGTTTATAGTTGGAAATCAGTCACCTCCGTAATTGAATGCATAGCTATTGAAAATTTGATTGTTGCTCCCGTATTATATTATCTAATTGACATTGACCTCGATTTATAAAAGCATTATATATCTAATTTGTTGTTAGCGGAGACTTGATGGTTATATGATTCGGCATGCACGTCATGTAATAAATTCTTTGCATGAAGTTATTTCTATAATATATATATGATGCAACCAGTCGCCATATAATTTTCTGCAAGTGAAGATTGGATTTCAAAAACTAATTTCATTAATTTGACATGTGTAAATTTATTATAAATAAGAAGTGTGCGGCGGTAATTAGAATTCAGAATACAATAATCTTGCTACTAGTTGTCACTTCGGGAACATTTAGTAAAACTTCAAATTGGTTTAAGCATCAGCCGCCTGAAATTACAATAGTGGGCTATGCTAAAGAGGACTCGCTGGAAATGGTAGCAGCAGAAGATGAGTTTCGTTCGGAAGCTGTTTATCAAAATTACTTCATATCTAAGAATGGGAGCGATTTTATTGTCTCTGCACATACCAGATCAATCACGTTTGTGTGCGAAGCTATGTATCCCATCATATGGAAGTTCCCATTTCAAGAGGTATTCATTAATACAAATGTTCTAGAACTCTAAAGTTATGAATATTTCGATTTGATTGAAAGATTCGCGTTTTTGGATATCTAAGAACTAATGTCATTTGTAATACAGCAAATTGGGCCACCGGTAGATACCAACATAGCAACATTGGAGTACAGAATCTCGGATTTTGGGCAAAACAATCTCAACCCCGTCAACAAGCGTTACAAGTTACTGATTTCCATAAAGCTAGTTTACGTGCCGTTCCTCAGCGTTAATCTGACTTGTACTGCCGTTGAAAGTGAAACCGATATTCACTCCAGTATTTACGTCTATTTAGCAGGTAGACACTAAATTCTTTTTAAAATTATCTCTCAATAAAATGCTTACCCAGTCCCTACAACAATTTATTATTAGGTAAATCTGCAATGGAGAATGAAGGTAAAACACTGTCAATTTCTGTGGAACCCGATAAGAGAAAGCACCATTCGTCCATCATTTTACCATGTCGTCCTGCAACGCCAGACATTAAGCTTTTACTACAAAAGGAAGTCATTAACTCATCGACCACTACGAAAGGAAGGATTGAGCAAAGAAGATCGTGGAGGTCAATGAGTACCGCAACTAATCACATAAGCTTTGGCCCAAAAGTCGGTTTTAAATTTGACCATCACCTGCATGGAAACCAAATATTTGGCTTGTATAGATGCTCAGTTGTGTATCCCAATAATAAAGGAGTTGATGAGCGGGATGAGGATAAATTCCTTTTTGTAAACGTAACCCTCAAGGCAACAATTGTTAGTGGGTCTAACAGAACAAAAGCTCGAAATACATTCGAACCTGAATACTCTCACGCTGGAAATGCTACCGTAGGTGTCTATATTCCATTCACAAAATTCAGAACTCATAGATCCAAGATCGTGTGCTGCTCTGGAATCAAGGATAAGCCACCCAAGTTGTACATGAGTTATTGCGCGGATGCATTTACATGTGAAATAAAGAAGAAAGTCATGGTTGACCAACTGGCAGTTCTAGACACTGGAACATTGAATGAGAGTTCAATTAACTTGATGGTCAATTCCGCAAAGAATAAGGGTAAAGCAAAGGCTAGTGATTGCGTTGTTGGATACTTTGATGCAGCCAGCACTCTGGTAATCTGCACAGGCGAATCTGTGGATTTTCGTCAGCAGTTTGTGCACGTATTTCGTCAGGAAGTCAATGGACCCATGGAAGTTAGGTTTCAAAGGGCACGGGCGGATGACTCAATATATGGTACACCGGCTGATAAACGTCTTACTACTCTCTCCACGTGTAAGGAAATCTACAGAATTTTGTGGTATTATTAGGTACGCATATGATAATTGTGACAAGTAATTTTTGTGCTTCCACAGATCAGGCTGTAGCGGCGGTAACGGATGTAACGCAGAGGATGGCAGTACTAATTGGAAAGCTGATATCAGGTAGCGACAAAATTGAAAGGCAAATGCGGCACGCTCCTTCCACGGTATTTACCCGAGTCAATGAGCACCACATGGATGCCGTTACTGTCAATCGCACTGGTAATGTTTCCATTAGGGAGTATGATCGAGACGTATTCTACGGAGGTGAATTGCTGACATTAATGTGCTTTGGAGTTCGATTTTACTACGCCAATGGACCATACATGCGACTGACTTGGCGAAATGGAACATGGACAAATTTGAAACCAATGCCATATTCAGAGAGTAAACAAAATATAAATTTGTACCTTGCCGGCAATGCAATAATGTTTGATGGATATGGAGCAAACGTGGTGCACATGTTTGCGAATACTATTGTCGCCAATCCAGAAATGAGCTCCGTGGACTGCTGGATGCCTGCAAGAAATAGCGATAGATGGGATAAGATTACAAAGTTTATCGAAGTGATACGCAGTGTCCCTCCTACCTTTACCGAGGCAACGGAGGAAATTGTCGAATTTTTTTTGGGAGATGTCGATAAGGTTGTAACCTGCACAGTGATGGAAGGAGTTCCTCATCCCACATTCATCTTGACAAAAAATGGGAAGGAGATTCCGGTTGAATGGAAAAATATTACTAAACCTGTAGCAAAGCAAGATCCAGGGCTTGCGATAAATGGGTCCTGCCAGATAGGAGACGTTGACGTTGACAAGCATTTGATGAAGTTAAGAATACCATTCAAGCTAATCACGTACGCAGATCAGAATGTGTGGAAATGCACGGCCAAAAATGTAAACGGGACTACGACACGAACTGTTAAAATTATAGTTAATAGTAAGTACACTCAAGTTATAATACGCTGCATTACTCGCATTGACTCTGTATGTAATTTATGCAATTTATTTTGATAGAGAGGCCGAGCGTGGCCATGCCGGTATCCCTCAGCATTGCCGGAATTTTGTGCCTTGTTGCTATTGGACTTGGAATAAAGCGTTGGAGGAAAATAAAAATAATGGAGCATAACCGAAAACTGATACGTCAACGATTCAATATTACGTGAAGTGACGCACAAAGAGAAAGCGTAGCTACCATTTGTGTTTCGGCATTCATGCTGATAGGAGGTTGCTAAGGAAGAAAGTCTGGTCTCGAGCGAGTACGGTTGTAATAGGTTCCAGTAGCTACAAAATCAATTTCAATAAGTTTTAAAAAGTCAGATACTCAATTTGTATTCCAGGTGTGTAATTTACAGGTGCTGTTGACCATTCATACTGTATCTTAGCAAATTATATGCAAATATTTTTTCAGTGTGAAAATTACATGTATTTATAATGATCGGTTACCATTAAACTGGAAATGCACGTTGCGTATGTTATAAAATTGAGCCTCTGGTGCGTCACCACTCGTGACGCTGAAGTATGACGATAGTATTTATGTTGTACTGAATTGTGTATTTGAATGTTCAATTCAACAATATTAACTGCATGCCTAGCGTGACAAAAAATATGCATAATTCAATATCGAGCCCCTGGATGAATGGAGTAATTTTAGATATAAAGTTCCATTTACTCGATTGGACGTCAACAAACTAAATGATTCGTCAAAGTATTGGAAGTGATGCTGTATTGGCAATCTGATTCTACATTAATTGCATCAAATAATACCACATTAGCTCAGAATACCGATAAATGTTCGGCCGCAAAAGGAGGAAAGTTAGTTTGAAATTAAGTTGGACATAACATGTGGTAAAATATTGACGAGTCACACGAAGGCACACTTAACCTCATGGCGATGAATAGAACAGAGTTGCTACATGGACGCTAAATTCATACATGGTTTCGTTTATGTTACATTTTGAGCAATATTATACAAGGTTATCACGCAAATGACAATTCAAACTTTTGTTTGATGGGATATGAATTTAACGTTTATAAAACGCTGCCTACCGAGGGAACTCTGAAAACAAGTTAATCTCCACTAGGATGGCTTATTTTGAATGGGTCGAGAAAAAAAGTATTTTTAAGTCTTCTTAAGGTACAATGTTATTTTCTGGTGACGGAGACGGTCGCTTGGCCATATCATGTTATACAACACCTTAATGTATATTGATACATACGAATTTTCCTTCATCGGCCAATATAGAAAAAGTTAATGAAAGCTTCAAATGAATTACTCACTTCCGAAATGACATTTCGTATAAAGAGCGTTCAAAAATATACCGATTAGTATATTGAGGATCAAAGAATAATATTTGCAATGAAACAAGTAGTCATTCGTGATCGTCAAAGAACAGTATATTCCCACACGCAATATTTTATACATATTTATTGACTCACGCAAGTACAAGTGCATTTGTCTAGTGTTCGCTTAAATGAATTTTAACAATAACATTCAGCAGTAATTGTGCCACTTTAGCTATTTATATTATCATACGATTTACACTGATCTTAAATATACAATCGTTTACTTTAAAAAATGAATCCAAAATGTTGAAATTGACTTACAAGACTGGCGGAGAATTTTTCAATTAAACAATTCCAACAGCGCTCAAGCAGAAATTCAAGTAAGGCGAGACTGGACATATAGGCGTAAAGTAAAAGTATAATGGTAAACTCAGTTAAGCTAACAGTGTACTCCACTGACTCATCAATCTCACTCACAAATGATCGGCTTGAAGTTAAAGATATTCCATAAGATTTCTTAAATACATTTGTGACATATGAGAATAAACCACAAGATAAACATCCGTTTAGGTCACCCCGATTTTTTCTAATGAGCGTCCACAGCGTCACTATATCGTAATTATGCTTTAAATGAGTAACAATCCCAGTCTCAATTGCCGTGGCTAAATCTCGCATAAAGCCATTTGTAAAGAAAGCTCGCTCAGCAGATTGCCACAGCAACATATCCATGGAAACTATATAGCTTTCATGTGCTTCCTTAATGGTCCTCATTGTAAACAAACTTATCAAATATATCAAAATTACAGGGTCGCCAAATCTCCTCCACTGACCCATTGTTCTGTACATAAATGAAATTCTTTCCGTTGTGGAACAATTTGGATATCTAAGGCCGCTAAACATACTGTAGCGGTCCCTGGACTTGCCGCATTGAACCGAATGTCGTAGGCCTTTAATGACAGCAATATCTGATGATCTGACATTCTTTGTTATTTTCACTCTGTCCCTAAGCCTAGAGCTATTAGAACCATAAGTCTCAAACAACGTTTCCATAAAGTCCCCCTTCCCTTTCTTCCAATTGACTGTTGCAGTTTGGTAATCAACAAATATATGTATACCACTAAGATTCAATAATTCGGTGGCGGTTCGCGGAATATTAGATGGCTCTGGCGGCTGAGTCAATTGCGAGTAAAGATCACTTGTGTAAAAATTTCGAAGGAATAATGCAGCAATTAGCCATGCCAAAATCACACTCCAATTCGTCGTGCTTTTAATGCTGCTCAGGTCATCAAGTTGCTCCAATGACACGCTGAATGTCCAGAACAAGGAGTTGAAATACCCCTGCTAATTCACCAGTAATACTGCGGAAATAAGTAAGATGGCCAATGCAAGACATATCCAAACATTGGCAGGAAATGGTGACAGAAATGTAGTTATATCAAGTTGAATTCTACCATGGTCTTCATCCTGCGCAAGAAGAATGAAGAATCTGATCTGATCTTGTTGGGCCCCAACAGCAGTACAAATTGGGAAAGCTCCCCTGATAACGCTTCTATATATAATCATATGCTGTTTTACCAATTTTGCACATGTACGTGTGGTGCAATTCCTTTTGTGGAACAGCATTATTTGTATACACGTCTTCTCATCCAGTGGATTGTCCATTGGCACTGGATTGTATAAGGTTTCTACGCATCGTTTTATGTCAAAATTTTTAATTTGCCTTGATCTTCCTACTTTATGTGACTGGAGTGAGTAATTGTCAATGTTGTTGTTAAGTAAGTACCAAAGCGTATCAATGTGTGCGGTTTCTATTTGGTGTCCAATGTTGACGTGGACAAAAGTTGCGAACTGGAAATTGATTTCTTCATACGTTGAGTAGGTAAAAGCTGACATGATGCTTTCTTCTTTAATACGATTAGCGCAGGGATGACATCCAATCAATACGCTGGCGTAATTCGTTCTGACGTTTTGTAGAATGAGCAAAAGTGTTGATGCCAGCAGTTGATTTGGTAATTCAACATAAAGCGTAGGGAATTTGTTAGTATCCGGTTTATTGTAAGGTATATAAAACAGTACGTAATTGGCCGGTAGTTTTGCAAATTCTCCGTAGTCGATTAAATTACGTTTAAATGTTTTCAATGATTGCGATCCAATTTCAATTTCCACGCTTTTAGAACTATGTACCAACTTAGTGGAACCGACGGCATATATTTTCACTAAGCACACGTTTTGGTGGTGCTGTACATCAAATAATCTGTTTCGCGAGATAATTTCTTCCCTGAACTGTGCAAACATATGAGAAGCGGAATTTGCGCTAATGACTGTGAATAAAGTCACGCAATAGGACGTAGAGTTATTAGGGCTGCAGATGGGTAAAATAATTTCCTTCTCTAGAGCATCCCAACTGGCATCCACTAAGGACCATTTTGTGAACCTTGGAAAATGAACTGTGCAAGCATTTGATACAAATTGCTTTACTACGCGCTGCAGCAAATTGTATTCAGAAGTGCATGTATGCTGAACAAATAATGGTAAAATAAATAAATTTGTGACGATAAATCGGTGAAATCCCAGGGACAACATTTTGGTTCTTCTCTAGTGGATGCTAGTGCCAGGATGTAATGGCAATATGATGTGGCAGCGAATTGTCACTAACCGGTTTGCGGCAGTATGACGAACGGTCACATCAGGCCAGTTACTTGTTATTTCCACGTAATTGATATGTTTCTCCACACATTCGTTGCAAAAAATGTTAAAAAAGATATTACTGTAAAGCTAAACTATATATGATGTGAAATACCGCTTTGAAATTATAATGTAATTTTATATATTAAACTTTTGGTAGTCATTTTTCCATATGGTATTTCCGTAAAGTGTGCAGGAGCCACTTTGAAGAACATTTGTAGATATGGTTCTTTCAAATGCAAATATACAATTACCGGAGGATATTTTGTTAGAAAATAAATACTTATCTGAAATGATATTGTCGATTATCAGCAAATTGATGCTTGTGCCTGCAAAGAACCAGTATTTACCTAGGACATGTCTGGTTGTACATGCCAAGACAATTCAAAATTACATGTCTTGTTTCACCATTTTGAAATCGCACATGCTGTTGTTGCGTGTAAGGCTCGTACATCATAAATTAACAAGACTTGACAATATCGGACGAATTGTGGCTTAAAACTACATAGAAATTTTTTCAATTTTTAAGCAGTTTAAGACAATACAGAGATAATTAGCTATATTATTATGTACATATGAGCATTGACCATATAATGAAGGCACGACAAAACGTGTGGGATTGATCGCTTGCTGCCTAAATTATTCCTTATAGCAATGTACAGTACTTGCACTTATACGAGAATCGGTTGTTTCACCTTATTTGTGTAAATGGTACACTGCGCCCGGATTGTCAAAACCACAACGGGCACAATAAATATCTGCAAGCTGGTGTTGTGTGCTCCATTCCATTATGATGAAATGAGTACTCCTAATGTACTTATCTCCAGTAATCATGTGATGAACGAAACCACGTGAGTATCGGCAGCACATGCATGCAATGTCGGTTTTGATGTGCCCAATTTCCAAATGGCAAAATAATATGCAGCGACTCACCAGCTAGGAATGAAATTACTTAACTAGCTTGAAGTCACTGGAGTGTTCATAGGTAGTATTGTAATAATGTTTAAACATGGTTTCTTACAAGGACTATATGCGAAACCCTCCGCGATATTTTCGCTTCAAATTTGCAGGGAAGCTTTAGAATGGCATACTGAATATGTGTGTCCAATATTACGTTCTAACACTCAACCGTTTTTGCGTAATTAATTTGCAAAGGTAGCTCAAATATAGCCCACTTTGCATAAGGTGCGTACCGAAAAGTATGTACATACACACGTTCATAAATGCATGCATAGGTCACCACTACTCACGTGTTATATGACGTGCATAGCATGCTCCAAGTTATATGAATAGTGCTCAAAGTGCGCATTAATGTGTTTTGAAAACACCACAATTTTTTGAGTTACAATTGAACTGTATAATAATTAAATTATATTTCAATCGTATTACTGTATTAATATCATGACAATATTGTATCTCAAATATAATTATTATTCATGTAATAATACTATTATTTAAATATTTTAAATGTCATTATTACGTAGCTGAGACGAAGTTGAAGCGTAGTTATAATTTTAGTTTGTTTGTCCGTCTGTCTGTCTGTCTGTCTGTCTGTCCGTCTGTTCGCGCTATAACTCTGATACGGCTTGACGGATTTCGTTGAAACTTGGCACACATATTCTTTAGGTGACAAGGAAGGCATGGACAGAGTTTCAGGTCAATCGGTCGACAGGGGTCGGAGTAGGGGTCAGAGAGAGGTCACATGCTTTTTAAATGGCAAATTTTTTTCTTCGTGTATTCTGATAGAGAATTGGACGGTGACCATTTTCTCTTCAGGAACTATGGGTCAAATCGGGTTACTTTGACCTACAGGGGTCAAAAAGAGGTCACATGAATTGAAAGCGCCATTTAAGAACGCCATTTATGAACGCCATTCATGAACGCCATTCATGAACGCCATTTATGAACGCCATTTATGAACGCCATTCATGAACGCCATTCATGAACGCCATTTATGAACGCCATTTATGAACGCCATTCATGAACGCCATTCATGAACGCCATTTATGAACGCCATTTATGAACGCCATTCATGAACGCCATTCATGAACGCCATTTATGAACGCCATTTATGAACGCCATTTATGAACGCCATTCATGAACGCCATTTGAAAGCGCCATTTATGAACGCAATTTGAAAGTGTCGTTTTAGAGCGCCATTTGAAGGCGTCACTTCAAAACGAATTGTTTCAGCTACGTATTCTCCATCGCGGTTTAACGCGACTAGTTAATGTAATATTACTTTTACATATTTACTTTAATAGTAATAATTAATGTGATAACTAGTCGTGTTAACCACGATGGAAATTACGCAGCTGACGTCTACAGGTCACTGTAACCCGATTTGACCCGTAGTTCGTGAAGAGAAAATGATCACCGTTCAATTCTTTATCAGAATCCACGAAGAAAAAAAAATGCCATTTAAAAAGCATGTGACCTATCTCTGACCCCTACTCCGTCCCATGTTGACCGATTGACCTGAAACTCAATACCGAACTTTCTTGTCACCTAAGGATCATGTGTGCAAAGTTTAAACGAAATCCGTCAAGCCGTTTCAGAGTAGTAGCGCGAACAGACGGACAGACAGACGGACAAACAAACTAAAATTATAACTACGCTGTCACTTCGTTTCAGCTGCGTAATAATGTGATTATATTATTTACTTTCCCCACTTCTATTTTTAAAACCTTGTACTTTCATGTTTCGATTCACCAGCTTGGAAAGAATAATATAATCACATTATTATCTGATAATGATTATTAAAGTAAATTGTTTGAAAGTAATATCACATTAATAATAACATTTAAAATAATTACATAATAGTATTATTACACGAATAATAATTATATTTGTACTACAATATTGTCATGATATTAATACAGTAATACGATTACGATTGAAATATAATTATAAATATAATATTATTTAATTATTATACAGTTCAATTGTAACTCAAGAAATTGTAGCTTTTTCAAAACACATTAATGCGCACTTTGAGCACTATTCATATAACTTGGAGCATGCTATGCACGTCATATAACACGTGAGTAGTGGTGATCTATACATGCATTTATGAACGTGTGTATGTACATACTTTTCGGTACGCACCTTATGCAAAGTGGGCTATATTTGAGCTACCTTTGCAAATTAATTACGCAAAAACGGTTGAGTGTTAGAACGTAATATTGGACACACATATTCAGTATGCCATTCTAAAGCTTCCCTGCAAATTTGAAGCGAAAATATCGCGGAGGGTTTCGCATATAGTCCTTGTTAGTGCAACCATGAATAAGTTGATAATTTCAATAATAATAATCAAGTTGCAAATTCTTGAGATCCGGGCATATGAATATGTACTTAAACCAACATGTAAATCATATTATCTATCTGCTTGTTACGTTTTAGCTATGTATGGGCTGGGTACAAGGAATGGTGACGGATCAAAGCAGTCAAACAACTGAAAATACCCGTTTTCAGTGTATTTCGGGTTCCCTATAAATTCAGGGATACGTCTTCCATCGAACACGTAACTTCATGATTTAATGTTACTTATGATAAACTCCGATGATACGTATACTCAAGTAAATTTTAGTAAATGTATGTTCTATTTGTAAAATAGAGCACAGCTTCATTAAAGGAATGAAAAACATATGAAGGAGCAGCCGCACTCTAATCTTGTTGAATGTTGAAGCTGTTGGGAGGATATGTTATTTGGTTAAACTAATTAATTCTGTAACTCAGTTTCAATTTTATTACGGGCGTGCGAATCCGTTGACTGGAGACAAATAATGAAATAGGTGATGAGGGTAGCTAGTATCTGAAACCTCAAATAAATTATGTTTAAAAGACGTGTATAAAAGTTCGAATGGGATGATACTTAAATTAAGAAATTCAAGCTTACATTCCAAAGCACAGAATATGTCACGGTGAATCTATTGCTTGCCCGGATGCCAACTTCATGATTACGTAGCTCGTTCAAAATTAGAGTCCCTTCCTCCCATAATGCAAACTGTTTGTTCTCGTCCTTCGACAACCATCGTCGTAAGCTTTCCAACTGGTAAAGTAAAAACAATATTACTTGAAACCCGTGTTTAATCAAACAGGTCAGAGAAATAAACGGCAGCAAATGCGTTACTGTTCCCCCGTCCTACGTTGGAAACAATTTCGGCAGCCAACACGCAAGTTAGAAACAAAGTCAACAGGTACATCGTCATAGAAATCAGCAGTCGCATTTCTCTTTTGAACAAAAAGTCATCCAAGTGCCTTGAAAGTGATACGATGCAGCAAACGAGGAACCACATGAATATGTAGCCCACTGCGTCGCTAACCAGGTGGCAAAGCTCTTTAATAGCTTTATACGTCGCACATGCGTTGGCCCATTTGACATTACTGCTTGAAAGGCACATCACAGCCTTCGGATATATTTTTTCTTTATCGCCGTAATTCTCGACATCAACGTCATTTCCTTCAATGTTCCTCCTGAAGATACAAGTCGCTGTCCAAACCGTTACTACCATTGGGATTAGAGCAAAATTGAAAAACTCCACCGAAATGACATGGCTAGTAAAAGCAGTCATTGTAAAGAACGCAATAACATAGTCGAGGAGATCATGATCTATTGGTGACTCTAATTGATTCCAAACGTCATGTGGGCTCTGCAAGAAGAATATGTGGCGACCTCGTTTCAACACTCCGTCCATCCAAGTCCCGTTTTTTCAAGCAAACATGACCAATTGAGTCCGACATGTGAATCTATTCATACATTGTCACCATTATCATAAATGCGCCAAATGGGTAGAAAATGCATTTGCTGCGTAGTAAATGCTCGTTACCTGGAAACAATTGGTTGCTGTTGACTTCTACGTAGCGAACAACGCGTTGAATTTTGTAACGTCCAAACCAAAATGTTAGCTTCCCCACTGATAGGAAGATGAATGTTGAGAAGACAGATAGAAAATAAAAGTATAGGAGAGGGTCTCGAATTTGATGCCGCAATATTACGGTGGGTATTTCGCGGATATAATTAATGCTGACTAGACTTCCCAGTACATTGAACATTGCGCAAATGATTTGGTGAGCAATATTTGTATGCAGGTTTATGCTTCCTTGAAAGCGCTTGAACCGAAAGGGACAAAGAAGTAGAAACCATGCAAGATTGATGTAAATGGTTATAAATTTTGTAGCTCCGTTTGAATTAGATTTGTGCAACATTTTACTACAAGATTGAGATGCACCAAATTTCATATGTTGATCCTGTATACTGGAATGATTTGCATTACATGTGGTAACTTCGAGACGGTCGTGCTGACTACGCAACATAGAAATAAATTATGGTTGGTGCAATTAGATCCATATATATTTTACACTTGCTGACTATTTTTTTAATGACATACTACATTAGTGGAGATGGTCCCTTTGCTCAAATTGAGTGCAAATTGGTTTTTAAATTTAATTAGTTAGTGCAAAACGATAAATTAAATTTATCATTGTAATGATTGTAATTATTTCACAAACATTCGGAATGCCCAACGTAATATTACATGAAGTATGCAGTTTGTAACAACGAAATTACCAATAAATTACAAAGTGTGGAGATGGCAACAATAATATGAATTGAGTTAGCTTCTAGGCTTTCGTGAGGTCAGTTTACATTTTTCTGTAGTCAGTTCTGAACATGCGAACAGCATGCGCATGTATCGAATGTATTACTGTTGTATACATATTTGTTTGCCACTAATAATACGTTCATCTATGCGAGAGAATTTGAATCTTGTAAGCAAGTGAGAAGTTAACACTAGTCCTGTCCAGAATTCTTACATTTTGCATCACTGGAATCTTTGCATTATCCGCCGTAGTTACCGTTTTCTCGTAACACATTGGCTCAAATCGATAGCGCCACAGCTTTTCATATCTATGCTTTTAACGAAAATATTATATTACCTTTCCGATAACAAAAACCGATATTTTCCGGCCTCTACGTCGCTTATATTGTCAATTGGGAGAATTGGTAATGCCCGTGTCTTGTCTACCCCAGCCCTGTAAAGACTTATTTCGTACCCTCGACTATTTATAAAGCATATAATATGACATTGACATCATTACTTGTAAAATATTGGTACATTTATTCCTCCTTGTTTAACATATTTCCTAACAAGTATTACCGTTGCATGATATATGATGACAAATGATAGCATCCTTTTATGCACGCATGTTGCTCTTTAGCTATTCTCCAATGCTTGTTTTTCCTTGAAGATGAAACTATTGTGCTGGAATTATTAAATGCTGACGAACAATTCGCATTAGGTTGTCCACAATGTCCCAAATAGAAAATTAAACTAGGCATCGTTTGCAACGTTAGTCATGTCAATCTAATTGATGATATGGCTTTAACCGTTAAATTATGTATTCTTAGTAAATCCAAATAATGTCAATCGTGATAAATCATGTCACTGTCTAAAAATAAAAATAATTAATCGCACACTGGTGTAATTAGATACCATTCTGAAATGTATGGAAATTACCATAATAATTAATTCCATTAATTAATTCATGGGCCATAGAGTTGAGGCAGTATATATCTGTAGAGTAGTTTAATATGATGAGTCATGTTTGCATATATAATTGACTTTGATTCACAGTTGTAATTTGTACATTACTTACAACGCAAATTGACCACAATTGTAACATGAACCATAATAACCTTCAGCGTTAAGTTAGTAAGTCATGCATTCAATATAGTGAAGGGCAAGCCTTCAGCGCCACACCATGCAGGTCCATCGAAGGACGGGGACGAGTGAGGTACAGATGCTGTCCCTCAATGAATCAGAGTAACATCATCACATTCCTAACCTAAATATCTATTCCATTAGTCAATTAAGTGCAAGGTTAACATTAGAATAATCCATCATTGTAATTATCCGAGAGTCTATATAAGACGCGACACGCATCTCAAAGACACTCACAGAGAGAGAGTCAGTTGTCAAGCAGCGAGTAACACAGTAGCAGAAGAGTAGTAGCAAGCGCACGCTGAAGCCAAGCAGTGGAGGAAGCCTCCGCCGGCAGTAAGCAAAGCGAGCTCACTTATTCTCACAGAGTTCCACTTGACTATATCAATAAATACTCAAGTATCCTAACAATCTCTCGCCTCTCTCAGTCATTATCGCATCACCTATTCACCACATAACGCAAAGCGAGTTGCATCTTCCATCATCACCCCACATTGCCCCGACAAGCTACATCCCGGACCCTCTGGACATTGTCGGCTTCCACCGACAACGGAGAAGAGCATTGGGCTAACCCCCAAGCCCAATCCTACCTCACTGGTAGAGATGGCGAGATTCTGAAGTCAAACTACCTCTCAACCCTAAGAGTGCATTGTGAATAAAAAACGGTTTAAATTAGTAACATTTCCTCCGTAGATGAAACAAGTAACTTTTTAGTGTGATAAAGACATAATATCAAGATAAAACTCTAAAGTGATAGTTATAACAACAAGAAACACAAGGTACGTCTCAGATCACATCATTGCTAAAATTACTCCTGGAAACAAGGTAAGAAAAAACCAAACCATTAATCAATTTATACGCTACTTCCACAATAAGCATTAAATACAATACAAGGTAGGTGGGATATCCCAAAAGCGTAACGAGTAGCCTAAAAAAAATTACTCTTAAGCATCAGTCTTAACAAAGACAGAGTTTTAACCGGAAAAACACAAGCAACATATTACAATAAGTCACGGTTCGCATATTGCCCCAAGACTCAATCATGGATGATAAACCAACCTTTAAGGGAAAATTTACACAAACCAATGCTAAAAGGTTCATCGAGAGATTTACGTTATGGGGAGCAGCAAACGGATACTCACAAGAAAATCTCAAATATAGATTACCAGCAGCATTCATACAACCACCAGCATTACAATGGTTTCAGACAAAATACGCAGAAATAACAGACACGGAAATAGACTTTAGGGAACTCATCCGACAATTTTTTGAAGAAGCACCTTTTGAGTATGATGATTCAAGCTCATTGCAAAATCTACTAAAATACAAACAAGAGACCAGAGAGAGCACATCATCATTCCTTTTAAGATTACGCTATGAGGCAAGCGATATTTTTGATAAATTAGGCGAGGATAACTGGGTCAAACATTTGCTCACCGTCATAAATCCGCTAGTCAGCGATTTCATTCATATTAGAGGCACGCCAAATAATTTCAAAGATCTCCAAGAAATAGTGAGATTATATGAGTCAAAGAGGGACTCCAGATATCATGATGATACATATGAAATGAAGCAGGATATTATGAGGTTGTATGAAGAGGTCTTAGAAATCAGACGGTGGCAGGCAGAAATAACCTCTCAACAACAATGCAACAGTCAACTCGACTATCAAAATCACGAATCAAATGCAATTTTTCAGTCATCTTACATTGGCGAGGAACACAACATGTTTCCTCGGCAAGTCGAGTTTCAAAACAAAGAAATGTACGATTCATGTTATGATCACGCACCGCATGCTATAAGAGCCATACAAACACAAAAGATCCCAAATACCCCCACGATTCCTGCGAAAATTCAGGATATAGATACAGTGGCAGAAATCGACCTAGGAGCGGAAATTTCTCTAATCGGTGTCTCTATCGCAAATCAGTTAGATGGTCACGAACCCACCACAGTAACAGCCACATCAGTTTCAGGTGACAAAGTTAACATATTAGGGTCAATTCAAATTAAAATTAAAATTGCCGACGTATGCATAGATCGTCAATTCTTTATTGTTCCGGATAAGGTGGCAACAACATTGTTAGGGTACGACTTACTAGAAAAATTAGCAGCAGATATTCTCATTAGCAAGTCCGTATTGAGACTCTCCACTGGAACGGAAGTACCATTCATACGACATGGTCCACCACAACTACCCTCCGCACTTCACACACAACAGCAAACATGTCATGAAACAGAGAGTGTGACAAATAAGCGGTGTCATAAGGCATCGTCACCCACAACAAAAACATCCCTAAGTCATGAAAGTGGTATACTCCATTCGCTAGTAGGTAACATACAGAATGTCACAAGAAGCATCTCTCCACAGAGCCCACCACCCTTACCACCACGAAAACCAATAATGAACGACGTTTTCGAAATTTTAGACAAACGCAAGACTTTTAGTAGTTCTTCAATCGACAGCCAAGTAGAAAAAAGAGCCCAAAAATTTTGGGATTTTGTGAGACAGATTCTCAGGCCAGCATGCGTTAGGGGAAAGCATAAGAGAAACGTCGCCGCAAAAGCGAGAAAGAGAAAAAGAAATGAGCATCAACAATCGCAGCGTGATTCAGTAAATAATCATTTCAGAAGAAATAGTCATGAAATTGCATCCAATGTTAGTTCACGGTTAGAATCTACCCAGTTAGAATCCTCACGTTACTCTCGCCCACCAACTCCGCACCCAAGAATAATCATGAAATAAGAGGATCCATAAAAAGACAGGATTGTGGGGCATTAAGAGAAAAACTAGAAAAACTAAACATTTAAACACAGGACAAGATATTCACCAGAATTTCGGTTCTATTAAGAAAAGCTGTATAATTAACAAGTAGATAATGTAGGTAACATAATTTATATTGCTTCTACAAAACTCATGAACAAATTCCTAGCACTGTAGTAGCAAGCAAAAAAGCAATAGGAATAGGAATATGCACGAAAAATAAAAGACGAATGCAATAAGCATCGTATTTCTCATGTCAGGCGCTTCATGTCAGCACAGAGTAACAGATCATTGATATCCTGGTAAAATAATAAATAGTAAGTAATTCATTAAGTTAGCCCAGAAAGCACAAAGATACGAAGTAGACTTCTCGCTGAAGGAACTATTCTCTCGTAAAAATAGCAATCATTTCTTTGGAGTAATGATTAAGCACGAGCCCTCGCTGAAGAAAATTCCATACATTTTCTCGCAGGCAGAAAAATAAAAAATATACATAGTAAAGGAAATCTGCAATGTTGTTAGGTATACAAAGCGAAATGATTACTTGCTGCAGAAAATAAATGTTTTCTCGCGAGTGATAACAAAATGCAGTAAGCGTAGCATAAGCATAGCACATAATATTTATTGACACTTTGTGATACGGTGAACTCAACATAGAAAAATAATAGTAAGCAATTTAGTGAGTCAGCGAGAAAAGAGTCAAGACATGAGAAAAGAAACTTATGCATGACCATAACAAAACACTAAATATGATAAGCACATTTTTTAGCAATAAGGCATAGTTTATAATAAGTCGCGACACAAATATGTAAGCTCAAAACACATCAATGGGGTAAGATGAAAATCCAAAGCAACAATTTTCTTGCTGAAGAATATATTTTCTCGCAAACAATAACATTATTGCTATTTCATGAGTAATCAACGAGCATGAAAACTCCAAGCTCAGGCTCTGCTCAATCAAGATGACTCACCAATTAGCACGATAATAATGGTAGTAAAAGCATAACAAAAAATAAGTAGGACAAGAACACATCGCCATACCAAAGAGAAGAAAACATTATTTAGTGATAAGACAAAACATGAAGAAATAAGTATCGACATTTCGTGATATCGCTGTGCCCACGTGGTGTGGCAGTCCACTTGTCAAACATACATAACTAAAATTCACATTCCGTATGAAGAGAACAATTTTTCAGCCACACGACCAAGTATCAAATAACACGCATAGTTATATTTTATTACTGGCAAGTTTTTATTAATGGCTTTTTACATCCTGTCATGACTCAACGCAATTTCACGACCCTGAGCTAAAAACGTATCAATGCAACAGACACAAGAAAGAAATGATGCAGAAAAACGACGTAGAGGTAATATAAGTAGGGATGATAAAAATGCTTACGATCATATAAAAAATCATATAACGAAAAATATCTTAAAGAGCAAACACACACGCATCAAACATGTTATCGCACGTATGCCTATATACAGGCACGCATGCACCAAAAGTTAGTTAGCAGACAGCACGGAATAAAATAAAATTGTTCACTCTGGTAGAAGCAACAAGTTGCAGAATAACAGATAACAAATTTGAGAGAGTAATCAGTCTAAAAAAGCTACATTTAAAAGAAGCGAAAAGTACTGGGCTGTGAGAGACTGCGATATCACACAAAAATGTCGGGGTAACTCGCAACAAGCAAGCAGACTGAGCAAATCAGTAATAGTAAATACAAAACATGTTCATTTCAAGTAAAAATAAATTTCAAAGAACAGATACGCAGCTTCACTTCAAGTAAAAGAATCTAAACGGAAACAAAAAATTATTTGTGATAACAAAGTAAAAATTTCCGCCACAATATTAAAGAGGCAGTACTTTCATTTTCGTATACATTAATATTCTTTTCTATATAACATAACATGCGCTCGTAGCAATCACAATGTCAATACTTGCAACACAGCAAAAAAGCAAAACGTAGGCGAGACAAAACTCATTTGAACGACATTTCAGTTAGAATCTCTTTTTCCTTCTCACGATTTTCCCAGCTTCAGTCATGGTTCACATTACAGAAAGCCAGCACGACACAGCAACAATTTCAGACAAGATAAGACAAAAAAAGCCTCATAAAAGTTCACTGTCACGCATGCAAGAAAGCTAGCTCTCACAAAACAAAAGCTCTCCAGATAACAAGCAATTTACAAAGCATAAGAGAACATGCATAGATTAGCAACTCACTACAGTCAAAATAAAGACGTTTTATTATGTGAAAGAAAATAAAGAAGCAAGAATACATAAAAGTCGAGCAACGAAGAAAATAGCACATTTAATGTCTTCAATGGGAGACGTCTTCCAAAAAGACAAACTATAATAAAGTGAACCTGAGAAAACCAGTAGAGTGTGTACAAGCGAGAAGATTAGAACGCACACAAAATCGGCTCCAGAAAAGAAGAGGCAGAGTACAAGTAACATCATAACAACAAAACGTTATCCTTCTCAAGTAGCCCCATACCAAAAGAAACAGACCCGTTCACAACAACGACGTTCTATTTGTAATATAAAGAGTGTTTTATGAAGTAGTCATCATCAGTTATCAATAAGACATGATATTAAAAACATAATGAAAAGTTAGGCTGACCAATCCCCATAAATCAAACCACGAAATCAAATGAAACTAATCAATCTTTTTGTGCATAAGTAGTAGGTAATTTTTCCGTCGAACAATGTTTTCCGGCCAGCCAAGAGCGGATGCTGAGAGGATGCCAACAAGCAAATCTACATTATGGAGGTGTGCGCAACTACAAAAATTCCCCGACTAACGATAACGGACGGTACCAGTAAGACGAAAATCTGATTTTCTATTTCCGGTATAATACCAAGAAGTAGCCGTATATACTAACAAGTGACAAGAGCTTAATCTAACGACAAAACGAGCAGCGTGCGAGCAGCATGACGAGAAAGAACACGGTGTCTTTTTCTTCTATATTTTTGGCTAATCTGTTTAAAACAAGAGAAGCCTTTAACTGGAACGTTCAGGTCTACATATTATTGGATTGCCCCGGGCATTCCTGAAGAGATCATTTTAGCTAAGAGTGCACACTCTGGCAAGCATTAACACAGAGAAAAGAAAGCATGATACTCTAGGCAGTGCAACAGGGAGATCATAACCTAAACCAGTGGCGATTGTCTATCGTCTCCGAAATCTTACAAAAAACAAAAGTTAATTAGAAGTCTAGAATTTCATGTACGTTCCCAGAAAAATCATTATAATGCAATCAAACATTTTCAATCAAGCTCAAATATCGTAAAATCGTATCTTCCACAGATCTAATCACCAGTGTAACAATTTTTCCCATTTCAAGTAGTAAAGAATATTTACAGAACAAAAAGAATGAACCGCATGCACACGCAAATTCCTGGAAGCAAGCTCATTAATCACGTAGAAGCTTTACTAATTTTTGTACCGCGGCTAACAACCAAAAGATTTCAAGTGAACGAGTACAGGTCAAATGCTGAAACATAAAGTCTCACGGCCTCACGCATACAATAGGGACTAACAAACAAAAATTAGGGTTTGATATTATGCTTGAAATTATCAGTCACATTCTTTCTACGCTTCCCCCACTTATGTTCGATAATACCACAAGAACTTACTACAATAATAATATTCATACAAAAAAGTTCCGTAAAAAATTCCCTACAACGCGTGGATTTAATCTGCACTCAAAATAAAATATAACCGACGAATAATTCAGCCAATTTTACATAAATATTCTTTCATTTTTTCCATCAAAGTTCTATAAAAAAGCGTTGAGAACACTCCGCACCATCAGTCGAACATTCATTTCCCTTATCAGAAATGTGCACAACAAAAATCAAGCCAGAGAGTACTAACAAAACACTTAAAACCGGCATTTAGCATTAAAACTAGTGACTAAATATGCCAAGCTACGACCTTAATGCTCAATCACATAATCTTGCCTTTTAGTTACTTTCAATATTACGGTTCGGAGCAAGGTATGGCGATGCCTCGAATTATTCTGAAAAGATGTCCTGCCCCACGACCACTGCTATAATAAACGCAATTCGGCTTTCACACCACCTTACCCATCCCAACAACCATTCCCATTATTACCGAACATTTGAAATTACGGTGTGCGCTTGCCTTGCACCACACAAGTTGTACGTCTGGAAAGAAGCTGTAATCTTCAATTGTTCATTTCCTAAAAAAATAACAAGCTTTTCTCCGGCAATCCAAAACTATTATCCTGCTCAAGCATTCAGTTATTCTTCTCATTTCAAATTACATGATAAAAAATCATGCCGATAAAAATTATTACACTTGGTAATTCAAATTTCCCATTACATTTTATATTATATACTTATATTTGTACTACTCAACTTTAGCGTTCAGAAGGAACAGAAAAAGCAGATAGAAAAACTCAAAATCCCATATAGCCCCAGGTAGTGATAGAAACGGTATATAGAATTAGTTGATGAAGCAGAAACGGCATGACTACAAAAAGCAAGAGCAAGCACAAAATTTTCAAGACCACAGAATTTTCAAGAGCACAAAAATTCCCAACAGCACAAAATTCTCACCCACAAAAATACGTAGCATAGCAACAAAAAAGAATATTCAGACAGTCACAGTAAGGACATTTTCAACATTATCATTCTGACTGAAGCAGAAAAAAGAGACAAAAAATTCAGATTTCACTTTCTAGTAACAGCTCTTTTTGTTTGCCTCGAGCATTCTCCACTACATGAATTACTCTCAATCTAAAAATAATACAAAAGAAAGCTCGCTCGTCCTACATACAACAAGCCGCTCTGATACTGTCACCAATAAGTTCATAATTCAAAAAGTTAATCTTGTCCCAATGAGTTTTCCAGTATTTTTACAGCTACACTTAAACAAGAAAACCGATCGCAGCAAGGAGCTACGGGGCAAACAAAGACCGACCGGCCACGGTAGCTCTGGCAAAAACTTTCTCCAGACCCACCTCCACAACAAACGACAGAAATGGGGCTAAACGATACAACCAAGCAGCGCCTTTCTCCATAGAATTTCCGAGCCAATCACCACACCACCAACAGAGAAGACAATCTTGCTATTACATTAAACTAAACTGCCATTTCATAATGAACTCCTCAAAATGTAATCACATGCATTTTTTTTCTAAAAACGCAAACTAGCACGTGACGTTCATTCAGAAGAAAGCACGACAGATGTGACAGAACGCCAGAACGACAAATGTGTACATGTCCAGCTACGATCAAGGCCCATTCGATGAAGGAATGCGCACCCAAGACGCAACCGACGGACACGGTCATCATAGCACGTCACCCTTGACATACGGAAGGACGCTCAATCCAACCGCCCACCTAAGACGCGGCCATTACCACGGTCATCATAACGGGCTTTCTCTGGAGTACGAGAAAGCAGCGGCGCGCCTAAGTCGCCACTCATCGTTCCCCATCACCACAATCATCATACTTCTCACCATGGCAGGACACCAGATTCCCCAGCGCACCAGCTCTTCTCATCATGCCCCTCGTCTTTCCCCCAACGGCTCCCTTCATCACCACCACGGCTTCATCACAACCAACTTCACCCAAGTACTCGACGCTACGCTTCCTACAACACCACCAACAACATCGGCTCTCGTCCTAAATACTAAATATTTTTTTTTCAATTTTAAGACGTATCAAAATAATGTTAGTTTGTCCAACTTGTTCGTCAGAATATTTGTATGTTGTTCAAGTCACGCTCATTGTAAAGTAAAGTACCACGGTAATAATTAGATGCTGAGAAAAAGGAAACAAAAACATAAATCAGGAATGTAACATCTTTATTAGGATACTCCGCAAAATTGCACAATAATCAATACCCTATGATTGTTAGTTGTAAACAATTATCGATAAACTAGATCATTGTCAGAATAGGAAAACTCGGTCACGTCAAAAATAGGTCACGGTATTACGACACGAAATCCGCTTCGCACCAAGAGTATAGCGCAACAACTATTTTGCAATATAAATATACAGATATGTTAATTACGTTTTCATTGTAAACTCGTTAGGTATATTTACTAGACATAATACATTTCCAGAATTTCGGGGACATAGTTCTTCCAACTTGTAACTAGATAGAATTAGATATCATTAGAAACAGGTATTGCTCCCACCCACACCTTCACGTCGCATGGGGAGAAGTGAAGGGCAAGCCTTCAGCGCCACACCATGCAGGTCCATCGAAGGACGGGGACGAGTGAGGTACAGATGCTGTCCCTCAATGAATCAGAGCAACATCATCGCATTCCTAACCTAAATATCTATTCCATTAGTCAATTAAGTGCAAGGTTAACATTAGAATAATCCATCATTGTAATTATCCGAGAGTCTATATAAGACGCGACACGCATCTCAAAGACACTCACAGAGAGAGAGTCAGTTGTCAAGCAGCGAGTAACACAGTAGCAGAAGAGTAGTAGCAAGCGCACGCTGAAGCCAAGCAGTGGAGGAAGCCTCCGCCGGCAGTAAGCAAAGCGAGCTCACTTATTCTCACAGAGTTCCACTTGACTATATCAATAAATACTCAAGTATCCTAACAATCTCTCGCCTCTCTCAGTCATTATCGCATCACCTATTCACCACATAACGCAAAGCGAGTTGCATCTTCCATCATCACCCCACATTGCCCCGACAAGCTACATCCCGGACCCTCTGGACATTGTCGGCTTCCACCGACAACGGAGAAGAGCATTGGGCTAACCCCCAAGCCCAATCCTACCTCACTATATGTATCCGACTTAGAAAACGAAGAGGTAAATGCTGTAACCGCAACCTTTTCGGTGTAAAGTTTGGTCCAGGCGGATAAGTAAACTAATAATTCCAAGTGGAAAGCACAAGTTTTATCCAACTTGTAAAATAATCGCATATCAGCATGATAACAATCTCAGGATTTGGTAAGGAATTACGCATCACTTTTCTACTGCTTGGAAAGTACAACTTGTATCCCTTTTCCAGTCCGTTTAGTGCTCAGAAAAAGTTAACGATAGACGCCGGTCGTGATGGTCGATCCGAACAATTGGAATTTCAAGCAAGTCTAAAGTATTGCCGATACCAGTGGATCCTGTGTTCCTTAAACCAATTATCAGTCCTATGCTGCGCCGTATATAGAATTTCGCAAGAGAGCAACACGATTCTGGAGAAAACGTTGGACATTTGGAAAGTATGGGTTTTTGGTTATTCCACAATTTACTCGGTCATTTACAAAATAAAGGCTAAGGACTTGGCCGAATTTTGGAATAATTTGGAGCGTTTTGGTCACCTACATGTCGACAGCGATAGCGGTAGGACTACAACATATAATGAACTACTTATTATAATTATAACAAATGCATTAAACGTGTTATTAACTCGTAGATATAATCCACTTCGAAGCCGTTTTGGGTCGACAAACGCGACTACACCGTGTCGTCAAGGGCCTTCGATTTTCTACATCAGCAAATAGTGCTTTATTCGCAGCAAGCGCTCTTATTATGCCTCACGCCACCTGGAATCTCCTTCCAAATTCCTTACTTCGATTCATAGAACATGCGAGCACATTTGGATCAACACATGCCAACTTCTTATGTGTCATTGGAGAATTCTTAGGAGCGATCATTTCCAGAGTATTATCTGCATTATTTCATTACATTGCATGGCGAATAGTCTGCAACCTTGCGCTGATCAATATGAACATCAATATACTCATTCCCGCTTTCTGCTTGCATTTCACGTTTGTGGTATTTGAAAGGTAATTCTCGACTAAATAATTTATATTGAATACGTTACAACTTGTAACCAATTTCCTAATACTGTTCACAGGAGAGTGCATGTGGCCCCAAGAGAGCAAGGATTCCATGGCCTTGCTAAACTGTTTCGCGAAATACAGCTACTCTGCATGACTTACAACGACATTCACAAAAGAACATTTGTCCTTGGATGGGTAATTGTCGTCCCAGCTTGTTTCGCATGTACTGCCTACCTACTCATTTCTCGCATGAGTCAATTGGAAATTTTTACTTTCTGTATTTTTGCAAATTACGTGTTTATATGCTCGTTTATAATATTGTTTGTGTTTCAAGCAGCTGCAAAAGTATATGTTACCAGTAAGCAGGTCCAACAAAGCTGTTGCTCTAATGGATTGATAAGATTTTATGCTTTTGGTAAGGCCTGTGGAAGGGAGCATATTATTAGTCGAATGTTGACCAGGCAATATTGGAATAGCTTCCCTGTTCTCAGAATTTGCTTTCTCTCAAGCAACTTCTTTGAAGGTGAAACGCCGCTGGTGTTTTTCGACTTTGGGATCAGTATGGCAGTTAATTTGGTTCTACTAGGTGTATAGAAACAATCGAGTAATGACGGTTCGATTTCATTTGCTTATCAATATATATTATGAGCAACGTTGAAATTATACCTTCCACTTATGATTCATTCAGCCAATACATTCCTTGTCGCACATAATTTTTTTCATTTTATCATTTTCGTAATGTTAAGAAATAAAATAACACTACAATATGAGCTTTTAGATGCTACTAAACTGTTTAATTGTTTATTGGTCCATTTCTTATTCTTGGCAGTCTGCATGTGTGCGATGCGTGATAACTTCATTTTAGCTATTGACCGCTTCCAAGGAAGTAAGCATGATAATATCATTTCATATTCTTAACATGATGTCAAGTAACATGTAACTACTAAGTTTTAGTAAAGTTTACAACGTTATATATTGCGGTTAAAGCTATTGTGCTTACAATGAAATCCATGTAATCGAGCCGTATTGTAATACCCTGTCAGTTTGCTCAAATCAAAGTTTCAGTAGTGCGCTTGGTCATTTGTCAATGTTTTCACTAGGGAACACAGCGTAAAACCGTTGATTTGTAGATACATTTTGACCAGGCCAGCCCCATTCTACTAGCCAAGTTGCTGGTAAAATGAATGCAGCATTTTCATAACCGATATATCAGACATTTGCTGATTTGATTACGAATCACCTTATACTTTGGTTTAACAAACATCATCGCGCATAACTGGTTTGACAATCCATAAATATTCCGGTAATTGGATATTTAAAGTAATCGATACTAGGAAGGTATGTCAAGTATTTACGAAAAATTCCTGCATATCGTATGAGCGGGAATCCATTTATACCAACTGCTGCACGTTGCGCTTAATATATGTCATTGTTTTGATTGAAAGCCTAGTTTACTCGAACGTATCAAATTCAATTTTCAAATAACCAACTAAAGTCGTACTTATTTACGACAAACAGTAATTGATGGTAACGTCAGTGAACAAGTAAACGTTGACATTAATCATTTTCTATAATGACCCAAATTCAACATTAATAGCATAATGAGTCCTCTTTCAAATTATTCTGTCAACTGTAATATTAAACTAACCTAGTGCTTCGCATCCATGTGTCTTTACGCAACGAGCTAATTGTACGCATTACCAATTTATTTGCCAGAAAAACTGCTAGCCTGATACCGGTAACGTAAAAATTTAGCTTACAGCAAGCCTTACTATTTTATAGTCAATCAAATATTGTAATTTAATTCGTATAGTGACAGTTCAACGTCACGACTATGGTTAGACAATTGGCGTCCCTGCTCCTAGTCTCCGCTTTGCAGATGTTTTTGTACATTTCAGTATTCTGTCTCCTTAAATCATTATACTTCAATTAACCAAAATTGGTTATTTGTTGAAACATTTACGTGTCCGCATAGTGAACGCTTGGCAGAACAATTTAAGAGTTCTATATCTAAGTGAATACGGCGTTCAATACAATCGGTTGAGTAAACCCAGGTAAATTAAAAGTTCTTTTCAGCGAGTGCTACAGCAGATAATATACTCAGATTCTGAAGGAGTTAATGTGATTTACAAGTAATTCTGAATTGGATCAACCTTTGCGGATTACAAAAAAGGAATACATCAGCAAATGTATGTGATAGATGTGAACGTGTGCATCGTTTTTGGGCTCATGAAATATTTATAGATTATATTATTCATGTTGCTGAGGACAGTGACATATACTTACTAGTACAGATTCCTATCAACTCGCTATTAATTGACATTGAATAGTTGACCGTTTAATATGTTTGAACTATACATTATAAATCATTAACTATATTCAGCTTGGGAACATGTGAGTAAGCAAAACCAAACATGGCACAATTATTTACGATAATATCGCCAGTAATTTGATATGTTTCATTTGACATTGAATTACCCCTAACTAGCTTCTACAAGTATTTAATGAGGTATTTTAGATTGAGGGCGTGTGATAGGCGGGTTCGCTGTTGTTATTTAAAATTAATATACTCTGAGCATTTGGTTGTCAGAAATCTGGCATGAAACTCACAAGCATATTAACTCATTGCTCAGCAGAAATGGAAATCCACCTACTCGTTATATGCTTCACTATAGACAATATCTCTGACTGTGTTTATCTCGGCAACGAAATAACTGGCTACACAACATTGACTTTGTTGTGTCATTTTTTAGATACCTGACCATAAAAATTGACAACCTCAAATATTAGAAGTTGTCGTGCAGCAGTACATAATTGATTTTAATCGTCTGGAGCATTCATTTAATTAAGCATGAATGCACTATAAGCGATTGAAGCGACCATGAAGACATGTTTGCACAAGTTCAGTCATCGAATAATGTATGAAAACACAGCTTTACCTTTACCTACATTTCTACCAAATAGACGCAAAATGCTTATGTTCCAGCATATAAAAGCGCTTACACACAAGCAAGTAAGATGTTTCTTTCAGCTGAAGAGCTCTAGTAGAAACTGGTTACCAGATTCTCCTACAGACGAGATGATCACAGTTTCAGGATTTGAAAAGGAACTTAAGCTGTCCTTCCGGCTCCTCGAGAAGTATAACTTTTATCCATTCTTTAGTCCATTCCGCATTCGCAAAACCTCTCCCAAGGAAAAAATTGCCAGCAATGGACATTCGGAAATGTTGGAGTTTGAGGCGAGCAAAGAGTACTGTCGAACTCATTGGCTTTGGAGCATTTTGCTTCTGGCCACGGTTATACTTATTACAACTTACAAGCTATTCAATGAAAGCAGCACGGTTCTGGTGAAAACACTGGACATTTGGAAAATATGGGTTTTTGGCTATTTTACAATTTATGCTGTTATTTACAAAATGAAAGCGGAGGATTTGGCACAGTTTTGGAACAACCTGTCATGGTTTGGCTACCGACATGCAGTAAACGCTACAGGTGGGTAAACGCATGAAAGATTCTAGTTCGGATTTCCGATATTAATATTGTACCTACCTTGTTACAATTGTAGATCGCGAGTATTATAATTTCATTTTGGCCAAGCAAAAGCGACTCCATTTTGCAGTTCTGAGTCTCCGATATGCAAGTGTGGCTGATAGCATTCTGTTTGGGGCGACTGCACTCATAATGCCCTACGCACCCTGGAACATCCCTCCGGTATCTATAATAAACATTATGGAAAATACGGCAGTTGCGTGTAAACCAGATGATTACCAATGTTTCATCGGAGCAATTGTGGGTAAAATAATTTGTCGGGCAGTGTCAGGAGCGTGTCACTACGTGTGCTGGAGAATAGCCTTTAATTTCGCGACGATCAACATGAATATAAACATTCTAATTCCAACTTATTGCTTACACTTTACACTTGTGGTTTTCCAAAGGTAAGGATTCGAATATTAATAAAATGCAGTAAACCTAAACGTTTTAAATAATTACATATGCATTTACAGGAATGTTCATACTGCCCCAGTCGACGAAGGATTTTCAAATCTTGCCAAAATATTCCGGGAAATACAGCTCAACCTGATGTTCTACAACGACACTCACAAACTCTCCTTTGTTTTCGGGTGGGTCATTCTTCCACCCGTGTGCTTTGCTTGCACAGTATACGTACTAATTTCGAGAGGGAGGGAACTCGAAGTCCTCAGCTTGGGCTTGTTTGTGAATTACGTTTGCATTTGCTCGTTTATAATATTGTTTGTGTATCAAGCTGCCGCAAAGGTGTACGTCACTAGTGAGCAAATGCGTCAGAGCTGCTGCTCATTCGGTTTGGTAAGATTCTGCGCCACTGGAGTACGGGGCAATATCAGAAAACTGACACTCCAATATTGGGCCAGTTTCCCAATTCTCAGAATTTGCTTTCTTTCGAGCAATTTCTTTGAAGGTGAAACTCCGTTGGTATTTTTCGACTTTGGGATAAACATGGCGGTTAATTTAGTACTTTTGGGCGTATAAACTGGACGATCATATTTACACATAATCCGTTACGACATATTTCTAGACGTTTACTGCTATTGCAGATCCAGTGCTTACTTTTGAAAATTCCATAACAATCAGTGCAACGGGATATTAACGTAATAATAAAATACTTGTATTTAATACGAATGAAGACGGCAGCCTTTTGACTATTATCAGTTAATTCATTCAATTGTAATACAATATCATTATTATGATGCTTATTGAATTCAAACTGACTATTCGATAGCCTGAGCCGTTTTGACGAGACAGAGAATAAAAAATGACCGAATAAAAAATGTGACATGTATTGGTCTTTGTTACGGATGATGTCTTGTTTGACCTACAATTCATACTACAGCCGTATCGAAATATCATTTGTTTTCTTGCATTAAACGAAGGTGACGGCTACTAATGAAATCAATAGACAGGCTACACAATAATGGTCGAGTAAAATATACTGTTGTTGTGAATCGGAAATGAAACCGACACACGCATACATTGACATTGTTATGCGAAAAGGAAAGCAATGTAGAAATTCTGTACAATTCGGAATTACCAATCCAAATTTAATTTAATTAGTGGCAATCCGCAAGCACATTCCCGGCCAAAATCGTATAAAATGGAAGGTTGCAAGATGACACAATGCCAAAAAGTAAATGTCTGGTGATATGTGACTCGCAATGGCAAACTGACTGGCCTGGTTTCAGTTAATAAAAACATTGGCCACGACCACGAAAAAGCTGTCAAGTGATGCATAATTGATTATGAGTGAGCCGTTCATAATTTCAATTATCAACGGAGACATATTCCTTGTCTGGATACACTATCTACAATACCAATTCATCAATAATTCATCCACGCCCATGCTCCGCTCTTTTAGCCAAACTAGATGGTTAATGATATCTACTTGTCAGTACAAAATTGGGTCTTATGAATAGGGATCACGGTGTAGATGGGGGACGAAGCAAAACGTTCAAACTGTTTTGAATTGGTTCAGACACAAGATGATCACCGTTGCAGGATTTGCAAAAGAACTCCAAATAACATTTAACATTCTAGAAAAATATAACTGCTATCCATTCAGCAGTCCCTTCCGAATTCGCAAGAAGTCGACGAACGAAACCGTTGCTCCAAACGGACATTCAGAAAAATTTGAATTTGAAGCAAGTCAGAAATACTGTCGAAGTCAATGGCTATGGTGTTCATTGTCATCCGGAGTGGCATTAGTTTCATCTCTGTACAGATTACTCCACGAAAGCAATGGTATTCTTGAGAAGACGCTAGACATTTGGAAAATACTGGTTTTCGGTTATTTCACAATCTATCCCATCATTTATAAGTTGAAGGCTGATCAGTTGGCAGGGTATTGGAACAACTTGGAACAGTTTGGGCAGCGCCATGCTAACGCCGGCAGTGGTAATTGTATATCATTTCGAAAACATTTGACTGCCAAATTGTGGTGATTGAAATCATATTTTACATTACTAGACGGAGAATACTATAAATCCATTTTGGCAAAGGAAACCCGACTACACCTTGCACTTTGTAGCCTAAGAGTAACAATGTCTGCAAACAGCTTTCTTTTCGCAGCAAGCGCTCTCATAATGCCAAATACACCATGGAGCCTGTTTCCAGCTTTCTTAATACGTTCAGTGGAAAACGCAACCGCATTTGATTCCAAACCTAATGGTTACACGACATGTGTCATTGGAGCCCTTGTTTTTAAAGTGATTTGGCATCTAGCATCAGCAGCTTTTCACTACGTGATATGGAGGATCGCCAGTAACTTTGCGCTGATCAACATGAACATCAATATTTTGATTCCAACTTACTGCCTGCATTTTTTACTCGTGGTGTTTCAAAGGTACAGTTGATTATTACAATGACACGATGTTCAATTTTAAATAATTTCATTAAATATTTTGCAGAAGGGTTCACACGACACCGTCCAAGGATGGATTTACTTCTCTTGCTAAAATGTTCCGAGAAATACAGCTACACTGCAAGTTCTACAATGACCTTCACAAAAGAACATTTGTCCTTGGATGGGTCACTCTGGTCCCAGCATGCTTTTCTTGCACCGTTTATCTGCTCATTTCTCGCATGCGTCAACTAGAAATGTTTTCATTATGTCTGTTTTCTAATTACGTGTTCATGTGCTCGTATGTAATACTGTTTGTGTTTCAATCTGCTGCCAAGGTATATTTAACGAGTACGCAAGTTCGGAAAAGCTGTTGTTATGGTGGGTTAGTTAGATTTTGTTCAAGTGCGAGCACTTGTAACCAAGGATTGACTGAGAGCAGAAAACTAACAAGAAAATATTGGAATAGCTTCCCCATTCTCAGAATTTGCTTTCTCTCAAGCAACTTTTTTGAAAGCAAAACCCCGCTTGTGGTTTTCGATTTTGGGATAAACAATGCAATTAGTTTAGTTTTGTTGGGCGTATAGGTTAACTAGTACAAATTGTTCAAAATGTTATTAAGCAACGACGCTAGTTGAGTTTACATTCATAATGTTTACTGTTGTTAATAAATAATTATTTTGTATCAAGTTTGTGTTGTGTAAACCGAAATTCTGGTAGTTCATAGAATCTTTCACCAGTGATTTTACAGCATTTTAAATAAAACGACGTATCCCGTATTAATTTATCATGGCTTTAAACCGATTAGCTAAGTACATTATGTGTATTCGTTTTTTGAGGATCAAAAGGCCCCGGGCAAATACATCATTGTTGTATTTAAGATCATAAACATCTGGCAAAGACAAATGCATGAACGGATTTTCGAAGTTTAATATTGATTATGTTTCATAAATATGTTGAATTGAGTAGATACATGTTCCAGGTGTTTGCGTCCCTGTTTTCATCTTGTTCATTGTATAATGGTGTTTTTCGATCAGAATATTGTTTTCACACACATCACAAGAACTGTTTACAGAATAAAGATTGTGCCACTGCATTTTGTTTTATTGATCTATCAAAATACCTTGTTTGACAATCGAATAATCTTTTGTCAACACTTAACCCATTCACCTTGATGGAAAGAATGTCATGCAATTGCTTTGGTGTAGTTAAAATTAAAAGTACCTATTCGTAAATAATTTCATTATCGCGAGTCACCAGTTCATCCAGTCAGGTACTTGGTCCAGCAGAACATTACAAGCGACAAGAAATTGTAATTCGTTATTCATTAACTTGTTTGTGGCTCAGAGATTAATTTAATAACTTTGGGCGCCAGTATCTAAATTTTTGATCATGAGACAAGAACTTACAGGGAATGACCATGCATAAATCATGACACGACAACTACTACACCTACCCTAAATCCAGTCAGAAAATTATATCCAGAGGATATAGTGTTAAATGGTATTGGCAACTGCGAACATTGTGTCGTCAGGAGCCGAGACATAATATACACCTAGACGACGCGTCGAAGCGTCTGCAGTAAAAGGTTATTTCAATCACAGTCAACAACGTATTTCAGCTCAGTATTACTTCTTCTAAAGGCTCTACCGTATATGTTACTATTCGAAAACCTATTACCCATTTTACCAATTGTTTAATCAAATGGAAAGGCAGCATGAATTCATAAAGCGTATTAAGTATTTATTTTGGGACTCCTATTTTAGTATTAGTAACTCGAATTCACCAATTATGTTGCTAGTTCAAAAGAAGCATGGTAGCATTTGCTACTGCCACTGTTATTATCAGTTCTTTAATGCGTACCCAATTATATGTTCAATTATATGATCATCCGACTTGGGGGATTACAATAATTATTTAGATATGGTAAATCGTCAATCTATTTCCAAAGTGCATTTAAGCTCAATTTATTAAAATACTTTAGCAAATGCGTAATTACATTAAATCACTGTGTAAATAAAATTTACTTTGCCGTACATAAAGCATATCTGGATTGATATGCATCAAAAGTGTCACCTCTCTGGTTTATTCTCTTTTGTGCCAATATCATTCTGAAATGCGAAATAAACAATTTATATATTAATGAACCATGTTCCATGACTGAATCGACAAGCAAATCCAATTATATCGTCACCATGTCATTCTTTTGCGATAAACAGAAGGACATTGACTAGTATATAAAATCCTAAAGGGGCATAGCAGCTCCGCTTCATGTATGTATGTACATCAAAAATAACTTTGAAATAATAAGGTCCGTCCACAAAAAAGCATGCATAGTACCAAACATATGCGTCAGATATTCTGACACCACACATACTCTGTAAAATTGATTTCATGGCTCGACAAACTGACCTTTGAACATGACTGGCCGGACTTTGTGCGATAAAAATTCCAAGAAATCCGACTACAAGAACACATACCTTTTCGACCATCACTAGCCCTGTGTCCGAAATGTAACCATTCATTCCAGCTCATTTGATTATGAGACGCAGTTTAAAATTCTGAATTGAACCAATTATGTATTTAACATATGCATAGTTTGGATAAATTATCCCTTGATTACATACATTCTGACATGAATGCAATTTTACAAGCCGCATTATAGCGGATTCGGTGCCTGTCGCCAAAATATTCTCCAGAAGTTTATGTGAATTTACTTTTGGTGTCCTATCTTTGCAACTTCGCTTTAGTTGCCTCACACTACCCCATGTAGATGGAAACTATTTCCGATTGAGATAAGTGAATATAGATGTTATCGGTACGAGTGCAACGCTGTTTTGAAAGTTCACTCAGATTTGGGTGCTTTTTACGATTCTTTCCGTACCAATGGAGCCCCGAAAGGCAATCACATTTCATCCCTGGAACAAAGCTGGATGTGATTTTGTTTCAATTCCAAAGAACCATAATGACCTCATACACCATGTTTATGTTGTTTCGACTTATTTATGTCAGCGCCCAACCCGTGCATTATCCATTAGAACAACGACTCTTGGGAACTATTTGGGTGAGTGCTTATGGACTTCTCACGGTATGTTTTATCCAACTGGACTTACGGCGAGACGACATAATGGAATACGTAAACAAAATTCTATCTGGAACAATTCTGACCGAGACCACGGAACGTAAGAATAAATTAAAATTCTTACTTTCATAACGATTTATATTTAAAATGCCATAAGTTCTCTTATGTGTCCCCTAAATAGCGGAACCAAAGCGCATACAGCACAAAACGGAATTTCGCAACGGATTGCGGCAGATCGAGCTGAGACGCAAGGACGCTCTATCCCTACATGTCACCATTGCGCTGTTCCTACTCTACACAAATCCTGGAATCCACGTATTTGTCCAATCCGACTCCCCATGCGCTCCACATTTTATTAGTTCGACCATTCTAAATTGTGAATATATTGCCAAGAATGGCCACTCCCTTGTTGAGCAGGCGCCATTTGCAATATTCGAACTGTATGCCATGTTCATGATTCTCTACGTTTGCTCATTCTTCTCGGTATTCGTCATGTTTGGACTAAAGATTGTTGCCGGTGAACTGCAAAAAATGCGACTGGTGAGGTAATTGTATTTTGCGGTTTTACGATGTGGTTATTATTCAAATTATAAAATGAACATTTGTGACTATCCAACTCATAATTGTTTTAAGGATAAACATGGCCGCCCATCTCGGAAACTGGAAATCAATCCTTCTCGAGTACCGTAAACTAGAGCTGCTCACTGGCCTGGTCAACGACATATTCCGCTACTATTTGACCGTGTTCTCTACATTTGTCTTCTTCGTCGAGTCCATGCTGATATTTGGAACTATCCGATTGTGGCATTTGGACCCAAAGACGAACCTGATGTATCCCATGTGTGGACTGCGGTGCGGCTTCGAGGTAATGACGCCCTTGTCAATTGCAGGTGACATGAATCGAGAGAGCCACCTTGTCTTGGGGAAGTGGAAAGCGTTGGCGGGACAAATGTTCCATGGAAAATGGATGGGAAGTAGGCTTAAGCGGAGAGCCATGCAAAAGTCGCATGGGTCCTGCCGCATGTTTCAATGTACTGCTGGCTCGCTGTACACATTTGAGCACTCGATTGTCTTGTGCAGTGTGGATAATTGCATTCAGCTTGCTCTGAATTTGCTGGTGACATTTGGAGATGAAGGAAGCGTTTGAAGGGACTGGTAAAGTCGATACACATTGTAAACGAGGTCTCTTTAATTTGTTACATACAGTTTAGTTGTAGCCCATTAAACAGTCCTTAAAAAGCTAAACATTTTGAACACGTTGTTTATATTTAAACGAAAGCATTGATAGGAGTGGCGTATTTACTCCATATCATTTATTCAGCATTCGTAGAAGCACAAGTCTAGACATATTATTACGAATAATTAGATGTAGTTACTGGCCAAATGTAGAGCGATTTCCCTACTAGCTCCAGTTATTGATGTCGGTTGACATTCCGTCACTTGGCAAACAATGATAAAGCTCATAAGGAGTCGCCCATTTAAATTGTCTGTCAGACTGCCGTAACGGATGGAGGTAAATAATCGTGAATTTAGTAAAATTATACGTACGTATTATACATGCTTCATAGCTATGTCGGGCAGCCAAAATAAGTTCGGTGTATTTACCGATCTCTTGGTATCGCTCATAATTTTATTCGGTGTTTATCTTTGTTTGGTTGGTAGTCAATTCGTTATCATTTCAAACCTATTAAATATAAACCACATTGTATATTGTTTTGTGTAAATACGTGTCGGATGTTCTCAAGCGTAAATGCCAAGTCCAAACATCGTTTCAATATATAATTACATATGTTAATATTATTGAGGGAATAAAGTGACAAAATGGTACACAATAATTTGCAATATTGCTCCACGCATCCCGGACAATTTAATGTAATGAGTAATAACATAAATGCTACTGCCTATTATTGTCTAGCATCTGGTATAATATTTTGGAAACACGAAAATAGTATACTATATGATGCGTACATTTGTTCTAATTTAAATAGTAATGGTCTTAGCGGAATGTATACGTTCTGTATTGTCCACCCTTTTCTTGTGACTAGTAGAGATTCCTTGCTTGTGCTTACCATGTCATTTACCAGTTCCTTCGTAACGTCATTTCTTTTACTTAGCACTACCTTCAGCAAATATGCACCTTCCTGCCAATCATTTTCCATTCCTTTTGACTGCACCTAGCAGCATTTTCAAGATACTCAACATCTTACCGCTCCAAGTTACGTTGTTCTCCTCAGTATTCACCGGCAACTTGGCCAGTAACTTAACTTTCTTCATCTTATCAGTTGTTGAATTCACCTTGGGTTTCAGATTAAACACCCAGTCCAGAAATGAATTGAAACTGTCAAGACTATCTTGCATACCGATTCCAACCGATTTACTGTAGATTGAAAAGTTTTGTGCAATCAAATCTGAAAACTTTTCCGGTTTGATTGGAGGTATCGGACTTGTCAAGTCGGATGTTCTGTCCTTTGTATGCGTTGCTTAAAATGATTGTCGCCATCATCCATGCCGCCGATATGTAATATAAATACCTTTGGCGATGTACATTGTCGGCTGTGCCGTGTCATTTTTTGAGTAGCAGGTCCAGAGGCATCATCAGTTGAATTATAACGCCTTCCAGGATAACCAGATGCTTCAAAGGGGAAGTTGCCTTGAGTTGAATGATTATAAATACCAGCGACGATGCAGTCATTGCAAGTAGCGTCCACATCCATATCGACCCATCAAACGCTGACAGATATCCCATTAACGAGAGGGATCCTGCAATTCTGAATTTAATTTTCACCAATGAACTTCCTATTTGGGCACAACCTGTCAACATAGGCAGTCCGGTGACCATGAAATGGTAAGGCACACGTGTAAACCATAAACAATATTACAGGCAAAGAATGAATGGGTGCTCTAATTAATAGTAATGCATTACGAAACAAACCATCATTTTTTATATTCACAGTAGTAAAAAGTAATGATGTTTTGTTCACCGTATAAACGTCGCCATGTTCGTAGATTAGCAATTGTTTTCTATAGAAGCAGATAAATCTGTTACGGAAACGTATAATGACTCATATTATATTTCATTTTCCCCAGCTAGTCAACCGTAACAGAAACTGCATAAAATGCGCGCTATGGTATCCCCAATTTCGATGATCGCTCTAGTTATAATTTTGTTCAGCTGGGAGTCCAAGTGTTTCCAAGAGGACGGAGGACAAAACAGGCGAGTTCACGTACGTATCGTTCGGATAGAGTGAAGAAGGTGACGGTGGTTTGTTTCTATAACCGCTATGTATTTCTATTAGGATACTAAATTTTATTTCGTATAAGCCAAGTGAAGGAAACTGTTTCAAACAGGAAATGGGGAATTTCGAGGATGGAGTGGCGGCGGCTCCAGCGCCGGATGTGGAGGACTTGGACCGGAGAGTGACCAACTTTGTTTGGACAGGAAAATTTCAACGTGGAACGAAAAATTCGTACTGATACGTTCATATCGCAATGGGAAGTGTAAATTTGTGAATAACTTTGAAAGTCGATAGTTTCTATAATGAAGAATAGAAAACATGATAAGTTTTGATTGCAACTAAATAAATTTTTTTAGAATACTAATTATACAATTTTGATTCCGTATTGGTTGCGAATTTGCCAGGTAATGTTCACATGCGTTAATTTCAATGTCCCAGTTAATAAAGTGTAGTGACGTTCGTCAAGGAAGTTAATATAACCAAGTAAGTAAATGCTCACAAATAACTGCATTCGTATTTAGTTTTCTCTGCCCTGCCCATCAAGAAAACTCAATTCCATGTAATCATACCATTTCACGTTTGGTTTTCATGGTAAACATCACAATTTAATTTGGGTGTAGAACGACAGCCAATGAACTGAATGTATCCTCCACCGTAGTACCAAAATTACCGTCGCGAAATCAATGTAATAATTTAATCATTGTCGATCGTACTGCCATCACTTTCGCGATGGTTCAGACATATATGACAATTAAATGCTATCAAGCGACTAAAAAAATTGATGTAGTTACAGGTTTGCTGACGAGCCAATTCTGCCATTCCTTAAATGTTGAAGGAGAAACCATATATTGTCCCATAATGTATCACAAGCATTAGTATTAATAAATAAAGATCAAAAGCAGCAACTATTTACCGAGACCAGAAGGATAATGAACTGTATAATAATATATAAACATATTACAATAGTACGGTTCTAAGGTAAATCCCAATCCCTGTTTCTGACAGAATTGATAGCGTGTCACAAATCGACCTGAGTTCTTTTAAAACATTGACGTGTGTTTTGCTGGTTCAAGCCGATTTCAACATGGGTATTGGGTAGTTGAAACCTGAATGCAGTAAAAAATTCTATTTTTCAATTTTAAAATATGGGAAAACGAAACACGTTTGGGAATACTTTGATCACAGTGAAAGCAATTTTATTCATACTTTCGGCAATCGATAAAACCTACTTATGCCTCCGCCTAGATAATGCTTCCAAAGTAGCCAATTTCTATTCAATTATAGACCATGTTGATTACAAATGCTAATGTATTTACTTGCCATAATTCACTTCGCGAGACTAGAAATGGTGGTGGGATGTAGCGTTTGTTTTGTTGTAACTCATGTGCGGAGTCAACAACTATCAGTCGCAGTAAATGTCCTGAAAAATGATTACATTACTCCAGCTTACAGGATTTATAACCAGCTTATTAAGCCTTACATTAGCTTTAGCCTCTATAACTACATTGCACAAAGTTGCACGGTTTGCTGAACCACATCAATTAGAAACAACAACTGACTGCTCGGGCATGTTGCGGTCAGATATACATATTCACTTGGCAGAATCTTCATTTGACGAATCCAAATCATTAGTACATGGCTGCCTTGTATCAAGCGTTTGGGTGTTCAGTGCAAAAAATTATTTCGAGGAATATCGCACCTCAAACATTGCTTTCCGGCCAACTAGGTTTGGAATCACGGGAAAATTGATTTTACTTTCGGAATCCCGAACCGGAACGTCCGATGCAGCGATTCAACGAAATATGTTGCTTGAGCTGATTGAACTGAAACAAAAACAAAGTTTGAGGTGTGATTCCCAAACATGTGATATCCTTCGTGTGAGCAGCCAGCAACATTTAAACGGCCGGACGTTACTAATTAGCTGTGCACTGACAACGAAGGCAAATGTGGACATCCGACAAGAGTTGGTGACTAAAGAGTGGACATCTCCACGTGGCCTTACAAAATACGCCATTGATTATCTGGAGCAGAAATATAATTTCACTGCAAAATATGTACCGGCGTCAATGGGAGGTCAGTATGGCTATCAACTGGACAACGGTACCTGGGTTGGCGTAGTAGGAGATCTTGTGAACGAGAAAGCAGAAATAAGCTGTCTACTCTTTCAGAACTTGGAACGTGGCACGATTTTGGATTTTTCAACTCCACTTATGTTGAAAGGATTAACGTTTGTTAGTGGTCTTCCGTTTCAGGAGTATTCATGGAAAGCCATTTATAAGCCGTTAGATCTGACCGCTTGGATAGCCACCATTTGTTCATTTTGCGTTACAATTGTGGTACTGAAAAGAATTCTAAAATATTATGATTGCATTAGAATCGGAAATCTAAAACCAGGCGGACGCCATGAAGGTTACTTTCTCTTCACCGTTTTCTTCGAGCAGGATAAAAAGGAAGTTAGCACTGAAAATGGGGTAAGGGCGCTGGTGGCATTCTGGCTGTTATTTGGAATTGTAATCACTACAGCTTACAGATCCAAACTTACAAGCCTCATATCGTTTCCGATACTTGAACGGTTGCCAAACACTTTGGATGAGCTAGCGCATAGAGATGACTATCAAGTGACGCTTAATAGCGTCGGAGGCCAAGAAATGCACTACTTCAAAGCAAGTACAAATCCGGCCCTTAAACGACTCGGTGAACGGTTTAAGATTGAGAAAAATCTGCGCAAATGTGTGAACGAAACTATCGGACGAGGTAAACGGGCCTGTATTATCTGGACTCTGAATGCCGAATACGTCATTTCGAGACACTACACTTACACCGAAGCCTCCAGCAAGCCACCGCCAGTATTAATGCATGAAGAGATAAACGTGGTGTCTGTTGCGCTAGCGTATAAGAAAAACTCCATCTATAAAGCAATGTTTGACTGGGCGCTAAATGCAGCGGTGAGCAATGGACTTGTTGACAAGTGGAATCAGATTGATGCTGATTTTCTGAGAATGGAACGGCTTAACGAATTGGGGGACAATTTCACTGATCGAAGTGCACAGACGTTTGAGGATACTGAAGCAGGTCATCATCAGCCGCTTGGGACGCACAATTTTATTGGCGCTAATTATTTATTTGGGATTGGACTGTCAGTTGGAATGGCTGTCTTTGTTGGAGAAAAAGTAAGCACTCTTCTGTTAACTAAACCAGTTCCTACTTGGAACTGCGCTCGCTTTCTTAGAGCGGATTAACATGCCTTCATCAATCATGGTGCGGATAAATAAATAAAATGTATTTCAAATAATCAGTCGTATTTGTGGTATATGTCTTGCCTTTGGTACGTTAGTGAAACGTGAAAGAGTACCCATATTTTGAAGTAATACAAATGTATTTGAACATTACGTTTGAAATAAAAATGGAATGTCGTACCATTGTCTTGTGTTCATAACAGAACATGGTAACCATTAATAGTGTTGTGAAATTTGGGGATATGTGTTCATGCTTGAATCTAAAATTATTCATTAAAGCTTTCACGTCCAATCATCATCCGTCACGGTTCCGAAATTTCCTGCCGAGGTAATACGATAAACAATGAGCGCAGGGCGAAAATATTTAAATTGTATACTCGGATCGAAAGTCAGTCACTTTATCGGGTGGCAAGCGTTTCAAACTGCTTTCATCGCATCCAATTTAGCTGACAGTGTAGCTAAACGATTTATCTAAAGTAGCGGCTATAGGAATGGGAAAAGTAAAGTCGCCAACGCCCATTAAAACGACACGCGATATTCTTATCTCATTAATAGGAAAACTTCATGAGAGGAACAGCTATTCATTACAGTTGTTTTTCAGAGGGTCATCTCTGTCGCAAAATAATGAGGGTCCTTAAATAATTGGAAACGATATCGTGTCCTAAAATCTTGATACCCATGTAATCATCAGAATCAAGTCTAATAGGAATTTTTTAAAGTGTAAACTCATTAAATTTGACTGGAAGCGTCCTGTGATGATCATTCATTAACGTGTTTCGGAGCTCTGTAATTCCGCGGAAGCCATAATATTGAGACAATGTGCCGTTACATTTTATGCATGGAAGATATAAATGTTGTTCGCAGCAAACATGTATATATGCAGGTGAGTTGGGGCAACAAGACTGGCAATCGCGATTATGCGTTCATGTTATAACCTTTAGCACTTTGTCACTGCTTCCTGCCTTGAGTATTCATCTACAAAAGCGTGTTTCGTTTATTATCATCTGGAAATAAATCGAAACTATTAAGCAAGTTTTGAATTTATTATCATGCTCAGAATTACAGGTATTGGTATCATGTATGTACTTTCAGAAACTAGTCAAGTATATCGAATAATCGCTTATTTGCAGAACTTGTTGATTATTGTAAAATGCTCTAAAATGTATGATTATTAGTAGTGATCAAATAGGACTTGAATTTAATTAGACAGAGACAACGAATAGAAAATATCAATTTTCATTTAAAGTCGGTCGACGGCGCACATGCATAACTCATACCATTGATTCCATGTTGGGACACATTGAGAACGGAGCGAGGATTATAAAACTTGTCGTTCGCCCGTGTGACCAACACAATAAATGCCAAAGCTCGCCGCCATGTGACCAAACAGTTTTGTTTTTTGACTAAAGAAGCTTATTGCAGTTGTGATTTACAGTACCAATCATTTTCAATGTTCACAGCAACCAACTGTCTATAATTTTACTTTTGCTTTCGATTGACCTAAACCTTGAGATTAGTTGAGGAACGTGATCAATAAATTGTGAATTTAATTTAGTGACTCGATTAATTGCTCCATTGCATGATAAGGTTATTGTCATTTGGACAGTTAACAGAAAAGTATCAGTTTATTAGCGTTATTAATTATTGTTCAAAATCTCAGGTACTGGACAGCACAAAAAACGATACAAAGCCAATAACTTTAAACAAAAACCCCAATTATATAATCAATCAAATAATTATTCATTTTAGACGCTCTGTTGAAAGAGGAAAGGATGGAGGCTACTGTTGAGAATAAGGTTCGGGAAATTCTGGATGAAATCCAGCGCCTGAAATCCGAAAGGGATGGACTTGCTCTGTTGACGCCGACAGCGGCGTCGGTTTCTCTTCTCCGATGCGAGATTTTCAGAAAGTTTGCCGTTATTGACGCCCTAATGCCTGTGTGGAGTCCCAACCCGAACATGGAGCTAAAGAAACTGGTGGAAGTTGCGAGGAAGGAAGCCAAAGCGGAGGCAGCGGACTTGGAGATTATGTCGATTCCAAATTTGAGGAGAAGGAGGAATCGGGCGGACCGGATTTTTCAGGATGAGGAGGATGAAGACCAGACGGACGGGTTTCCTCGGTACATGGAATTGGCACCTGAGGTAACTGCGTCGTAATTAATGTGACCATAATTAGTTTATTTTATTATGTATGTTATGTAATTCAGTTTTGTAATTACATTATAAAATTGTTTTAGATTCAAGAAGCGATCCTGACAAAGGTATCCTCCGCCTCTGACAAGTTGCAAGTTGCCAAAGCTATTCCAGGTGCCGTTGAACTGATGAATTGGGACATCACTAGCCTCCAGTTTGAAGTGGTACAAAGAAGTTGATTTTAAATGATTACTGAGATATTTATATTTTGTGTAATTATTAGCTTAACAGTGCTTATTTTCTTTCCAGATCTTTCCAACTTTGATGGAGAACGGTGTCCTGAACCGCGAGGACGTAATAAACCTGACCAGAGTCAATTCCGACTTTCGCGACTTTATCTCAAGGATTTATAAAGACGACCTCATAAAACTGAGTGGCTCATCAAAACTACGCGCCCGTTACACACCACCGTGGGATTTTTTCAATGAAGGATATATCCGTGACTTTTATGTGAGTGATGATCCAACTGCTCCAAGCAACTTCTTGACAATGTCATTTGAGATTACCGGTTCCGGTGATGCTGGTGGGAATGAGGACCCTGGGCCAGAGGAGAACCAGAGAACTCTTGAACAGCGCCGCCGCGGGGCCAAAATTTGGGACCTTGAGTTCGCGTTGCGTCAAGGGTCATCCCTTCATGCCCTGGATACCATTTCCGAGTGTTTTGCAATTACGCCAAATGTGAGGCGTTTAAGAATCTATGGTTGGGGACAAGAATTTTTGGAGGAAGATCGACGAAGCTTTGACGCCATTTTGCTACCGGACCTACCCCATCTTCAACACTTACACCTTATAAACTTTCGGGAACCGGAAATTGGGAGGAAGCTGCTCCAGAAGTACGGGAGCGATATATCCGCGCTGGAACTCAACACTTTCTCAAATATTTGTAACGGCGCGGCCATTTTCTCCAACTTGACGCAATTATCCATTTCCGACTTAGGAGGGTCTGCAGATCCCATTCCGATTCTGGAATGTTTTACCAGAGCTCCGCTTAAAAAGATTGATCTGCAGGTTTGTGGTGGTTATCACACTCGCCTCCCAAATGTTTTTGCTTTGTTGAGCCGTTTTGGTGAAACGTTGGAAGATCTCAGCATTGATGTTCATTGGGACTTCATCACGGTCAAACGTACAATTTTGTGGGACCCTGCCCTAATTGCTGCCATGATCTTTCCAAAACTGAAGAAGCTTGGTCTTTTATTTTGGAGATATCTGGAGTGCGATTGGAGTTTTCTGGTACAGTTTCCGGCTTTGGAGGAATTATCGGTCTACGCCAAGCATGAGCATCTAACTCGGGCTCGTCTGAATTTGTGTCAACGTTCAGCGATCATCTTCAGTACTTCTTGGAGCGTTCATGAAATTTATCAGTCAAACATTTGGAAACTGCTTCCTTCCCTGCACGCCATTAATTTTCCGAATGGCAGAGGATGCGGCCGTGTCAGGGGTGAGCCCTGTCGAGTAACTCGAGCAGCGAGTATTGCCTATCAACGAAAAGCGAAATAACACAGCGACTTGTTCAAAAATTTTGTTTTTTGTTTGATGGTTTCAAAAATTATTTATTTCAAAAGTTTTTTGTTGTCACTATTTTGAAGTCTGCATCGTTTGGGTTTGCATAAAGCATATGAGTGACATAACTGTAGATCCAAGCAAAACGCGAATTATTATTGATTAGCGCCTAGTTTATTACAATTAAGGTTTTTTTTTATTTAACTAAGATTTGGCTATTTGCCCTGATTTGCGAGTGTTGTACTAGAGTTATGTTGATTTAATGATATTTTATGTATTTGATTGATTTGAATAACCTTAATTGATTCGGGTACCCTTAATTGATTTGAGTAATTGTAATTGATTTACTAGTATTAATTGATTTACTAGTATTAATTGATTAAGTAATATTAACTGATTTAATCAATCTTAGTCGATTTAGGTAACGTTAATTGATTGAGTAATGTTAATTGATTTTTATTTGATTTGAGTAATTGTAATTGATTTACTAGTATTAATTGATTAAGTAACATTAATTGATTTAAACAATTTTAGTCGATTTAGGTAACGTTGATTGATTGAGTACTGTTAATTAATTTAAGTCAGCTTAATTGATTAAGGTCATCTTAATTGATTAAAGTCACCTTAATTGATTAAATTACCTTTAATTTATTTAACTAACATCAATTTATTTAACTAACATCAATTTATTTAATTAACCTTAATTCATTTAAGTAACCTTATTTGATTTAAGTAACCTTATTTGATTGGAGTAAATTTTATTGCTTTGAGTTACCTTAATTAATTTGGGTAATATTTAGTGATATCAATTTTAATCAAGGCGGGTTATCTAATATCATCGAATTATCAGTTCATTCGCGTCGCATTGTTCCAGGTAATTCAAATTACATGACGTTTGTTTTGATGAGTATTTATTGAAAATGATTTGATTGCAAATGGTATTTTTAATTCTTCTGACTCAGCAAGGTGGCACCAACCAGTCCAATTTATACCAACACTTATCATCCGTGTGACCAGGAAATTTGTGTGACCCACCACTTTGTAGCACCAAGCAGCAATGCAGTTGCATATGCATAATAGTGCAGTTCCTATTACAATATTTTACCTCTGCGAGTAAAAACAATTTTGAATGCGGTAAAGTATACTTAACAAATTATATGTTTATTCCAACGTATTAAAAATTATACACCCCATTGTGGACCCAGATTCACATTTCAAGCAAAGTCATTTCCTCATACGCAATAAAAATTAGACAATGCGGTAGTTACGTTTTTTGTCTATATGCCATACAGGCCATGAAGATGAGCCAAAACAAAGTTAACATGCATAAATAGAATGGAGTTTCGCAACAAAAGTTGTTGTTGCTGAAGTCCGTTCACACTTACTAATGTCGGGACAACATGAATTATATTCTGTCTCGACTATACAAATCCCTGGAATGAACAAATGTTGTCAACGTACAACAACCATTTTCCACAACTAAATACTAAATGCTACAAACATATATTCAACATTAATAATATGGGGGTAATTTTGTCCAGTATTGCCCAAAGGCCTTTGGGTTCACTCTGTTGCGAGCCAAATTTCTAGTGCGAGTGAGTTTTATGCAGCATTAATGATATGATAGCCAATTATGTACTCTCGGAGACGAATAATACAAATAATGTCAATTAATTATCGACTTTCCGAAATTGTTAATTCATCTCATCATTGTAATTCCTTTTGGCATTTTAAATTATAGATTTTGCGAGTTTATTAATTATTGCCGCTACATAAGTCACTCATCCTCATAGGATATTGTATTGATTAGGTATATCAAGTCATCAGTGGAATAGATGTTGCTCGTATTTTGAGCCTCCAGTCATGCCGAGAAAATGTAGCTACTCCAATATCAAAACGGTTCAACAATTACAGAGGCTGCCGGGTTGCAGTCATACTCGCATTGATCTAGCGAGTGAAAGTTGTTGTCGTTGCCACCACAGCCGCCATAGTCAAACTCTTCACACTTTCCCTCCGCTTTGTTCCAGTAGTACTTTTTGATGATGGCAAGGCAGGGGCCGACATCCTTGGGTTCATCGCAAATACCTAAATAAGAATAATGTTTTAATTCTAGCATTTCAAATTAAAACTACAACAATTAAACTTTAAAAAATGGGTTCAGCTAGCTTTGCGTACTTGGAGATTCCGCTATGACTACATTGATGACACAAAACATCAGTAGAATGAACACAGGGATTTCCCTCATGTTGTAAGTTTCACAATAGTCCACAACTTGATTTAGGATTGCACTGCAATATCAAGGAAAACACCGCAACTACACGACGTCACTGAAAAGTTGCACCAAACCAGTGACTATCATCTCGGCGCACGTCATCATGGAAAAATTGTATAATGATTGACGATACAATCATTAGCAAGTATATTTAATTACCTATTGTGCTAACCGTCCTTAATTTCTTATCATACATGTAGGCAATAAATCTGCATCACGAGAAAATACACGATGCTGGTACGAAACATTAACATGTGTGAAACCAATAACTACAATGCAAGACTTAAGCGTACATAACGAATCATGACATTTAACATAACTGCAACGCATCATTTATTTTTACATAAGATGTTATCAATGCCAATAATGAAATACCAATTTGAGGCGTGACTCGTCAGCATTTTATAAATAATTACGTGTGTCGGGAAACGGGCCCTGCCAGGTCAGGTAATGATGCGTTGGGGATGCCGTATGCCCCGGTGCTACCTAACTAACGCCCACTTCCACTACTAACTACATCTCAGATGAGGTTCGGATAACAGGACCAACGACAATGACATAAAAACAATGACCTGACACATGACACACAAGACAATTAACTGGACAATTTACAATCTTTATTACAGTTAAATACAAGGGCCTACGGCCCGGAAACAATTATACTTTTACTGCTACTGCTGCCGCAGCAGCGAGTAGCTTTTGCTTCTGCTCACGGCAAGACTTTGGAAGAGAGTGTATGGTTTTGGTGGTGGCGGAGCTCATAACTACATAGAATTTGGTGTGCTGGACCTCGTGCCCAGCACACATTCTCATGTTAGACAAATGCGTTCCGCATGGTGCGCCCATGCCGTGCCGTGCCCCTGGCAATTGGGGGAACTTGAGACTCCCTTCACTCACCAAGACCGTTACATATTTTCGCGACAACGTGCATCCGTTAAGTATCATACGCTAGTTTCCGTCCCGGACGCGACAATATAATGCATTCTAAAATCCGACTTGCTTCGCCGGCTACAATGACAGGCCCGCAATTATTCTAAGATTTGCTTAAGGGCCAATGTATCATCTGTTCATTGTTTACTTTGTTGATGCTACTGTTGTGCTCTCCTCGCTCACCTGCGTGCTTGCCTGCTTGCTCGTATGCTACGTTAGGTCACATACCTGTTTTTTGCTGGTTATTTTTTAAATATTAATTGAAAGTTTTTTTAAGATTTTAAATGCAAATTTTATTAATTGAAGGTCGCTGATCACGTCGGTGTAATCAGTTTTATTTGAAGACGTCTGTGTTGCTCGTGATGGCGATGTGAATTACAAGCGTGTTTTTGTATTTAATTACATAGAAAAAGAAGCTGTCATCACGGGCAACACAGACGTTTTCAAATAAAACTGATTACACCAACGTGATCAGCGACCTTCAATTAATAAAATTTGCATTTAAAAGCGTAAAAATACTGCACACAATTATCTTAAAAAAACACTTTTCTGCGAGCAAAAAAGTACTTTTTTGGTGTAGGGTAATGGATAAAGTATATGCACAAAGGTGAGCATAGAGCAGCGGCCAATAGACAGTGGCTTTGACGTGTTTGCGTTCAGTGTGTTATGCTCGCGCGCGCTCCAAAAGCTAGTTTGGAGCCAAGACTCAATTCGTTCTTAAACTTGATGCATATATTAGTTAAAAAACTATAATGTATCTATGTTTTAGCATTGATGAGCATGACGACAACATAATAACTACTACTCATCCATAATACTACTTGATTTATAAAATATGGATATGAGCGCTTGATTACGGTCTTTGTAATGAACTGCAAAATATGTGATTGTTCTGTGCTCAAAAAGGGAAGGGGAGAGTTCATAAATCACCAACGGGTGGTTGCCAGTGCTTACTTTGGCGTGAACGTGATATTATTCAAATATGGTTACAAAATGCTGACGACGGTTCGTAATACCCATGTGGTCATTTATTTGATACAATAGTGTAACGTTTATGTTCATAGTAATTTGATTCATAACTCTTTTACGTATCTTCCTTGAAATTATGTGATTTCCTGCAATCACGTCTTTCTCTTACCCATGGATTTGGTATTGAATAGGTAACCACAGAGTTGGAAAACACTCGCCGGCTTCATGCTCTGCTTCTTTGTCTTTAGCTGTGATTGTGGTCATTTGTTTGATATACTGACCGATGTCACATGAAATTAAAGTTTAAGCCTCTGCTCCCACTCATACATTGAATATGTGCAATGCATATAATTAAAAGTGTAGATTCACATTCCTAACATATTACGGATGTGAACATATTTGACTGAAGCATGATATTCAAGTAGTACACTCACAATAAGAGAATTGTATACGAATTTAGAGGTGGTTAAAATATACTCACAACTAGATAATAAGAAAATCGCTTTTTCTTATGCTTATACATATCCTTGTCCATTGCATGTGCTTAGCAGCGAAGGTGCATAACTTTTACCATGCCATAATAGTCTGCACTTGCAAGCATGTTGAACGCATAAAATCGTAAATATGACCATACAGATCTTTACTCCTCATACAATATGAAAGCATGATGCGGTGGAATTATCCAAGCAAAAGTATAGCGTACATTAGAAACATCAGATGACTGCCCATTTTTAACTAATACCTACCGTGGAATTATTTACGTTTCTCCCCTATGTACTTTTCCACCACCGCATCACCGTAGCATTTCATCTTATTAGTTGAGAATACTCGTTGCTGGCACTCCCAGTTCTACACTTTTTCCAAAACCATTTGTTTGTTTCTATATTTCGGAAGAATTTTATTTCAAAGTAAACACATTTTAATTAGCAGCAGTCAAAACAAAGTACTCGAGTTAGTGTTTCATACAAGTGGGCTTTGACACAGTTTTATATAATTTCCTAAGTTAATTACACCCTGTGAATAAAATGGAGGTGAACCGTAGGTCTAGTAAACAGAGTGGGGCGGAATTTCAATCGGACCTGCTTCTACAGGCTACTAAATCATCCTTCATCACGGACTCCTTAAATCTGCAAAGTATATTTCCTCCTGAGGTAACTGCTTTAAAATTTAAATTATGGTATGATTTAGATCTGAATCCAGTCAAGATTATGAACGCGCTAGATAAATTGCGTAAAAATTGTTGGCATTTAATCTTACATAATTGAATATTATATTCCATAGATGTGGGAAAGAATTTTTGCAAATTTGGAAGCAACGAAAGATTTTGTCAATCTTTGCAAGTCAAGTGGTTACTTGGAAGGAACTCTAAGACCGACCAAATCATTTTGGATATTTGGCCAGGTATTCATTTATTCAATTCTTTGAACACTAAACGCCACCTCCCAGTTTGTGGTCAGAAGGACATCGAGACCAAAACTAAAAATTCCAATTTCTTTTGACTGAATAGGTATTTCCATTCCTGTTTTCGTATTTGGAGGAGAGTGACCAACTCAACTGCCGTAATGTATGCCGCTTGTGGAAGGCGTCTGTCGATGACTTTCTTCAAAACATTCTATTTTTGGATGTCCTTCAGGATAGCAACGAACGTGCCTTCGAGGTCAGCAAGCCCCAGCATGTGTCATACGATCAATTACTTGGCTTCAGGCAGTTAGTAAAGCAAGACCGGCACGGTTTTCATGACTTTACACACGAAAGATTTTACGAGTTCTCCAACATATCTGAAATTGGAGCTTTCCAAACGAAAATGGGCGGCCACAAGGGGAATCCCTTTGTAACGCGATGTGTGGTATTTTGTCCTCATCCGGACCAAGTTCCAGATGCAGTTGAGGTGGAGTACTGGACCGAAGCAATTTCGCTTTTGAAACAATTTGGACAACATGTTTGGCATTTGCGCATGATTCTTTGTCCAGAGTTACCACTTATGCACGTCATCGGTATTCTAAGGGGCTGCCTTGGTCATGCACCAAATTTACGGGCTCTAGACATCAATATTGGCTACGCAAACTATCCAGCATCAGAAATTGAGCTGGAAAGGACAATCTTATGCTGGAAGCGCCGAATGGAACAGCGGCCACTTCCTGATTTACCCAAACTGGAACTACTGCAAATACTTGACCTACACAATTACGAATATTCTTTATTCGAGGACTTGGCTAAATTTCCAAGCCGCTACTACAAAGGACTCAAAAAGTTCTCCGTGTTAAACTACCAGTACCTGGAATCACTTCACGACTTGCCTCAGAATACATTTCCAAATATTTCGGACATGATTATTTTTGTGAAATCACCAACATGTCTTGAGAATCTTGCAAAAATTAAAAGTCCGGTCAAACGAGTCACCATGAGCGTTAGCTACGGTGCTGAAATTAGCTTCAGAGACATACTGGCGTGCCTTAGCAATTTTGGAGAGAGTTTGGTTATGGTAAACGTGAAAGGCGGCAGGCTTTCCAGGCGATTTCACAAGCATGACGACCAAGATGAACGGGAAATCAGACCCTTTCCAAAACTTAGAGTGATTGAGATTTCTCCCTTTTATATCGAATTGGTCAGTGACTTGGAACTGATTTCAGCGTCCTTGCCGAGCTTTTATATGGGTCTCAAAATGAGGGCTAGTGTTCTTGTTGGCGATGATCACATTTCGGAACTGGAATACAGCATTTGGGATGCAATGCCATCGCTACGGAAATTGTACTGTCGGGGTTATAGCAGAAGCGATCGGGAGACTGTGAATAGGGTGACCTGTCGCAATAATTAACAGAATTTAAGTATCCTTAAATTTTGAGCAACGACATGATGATTGTATAATATATGTCGTATGATGATAAAAATTATCTAGCATTAAAAATGTTATTAGCCACACGCAATATGAGCATTAATGTATGCTTCGTTTTTAAGTTTGTCTCTAGCCTGTAATAAACAGTAATATCATTTTCTGCCAATGTAATGTGAAAAATAAATGTAAACTGACTTATAGTAAAATAATTAAAACTTCACAAGGTCACAAGGTGGTTTCCAGAGAATTGTTTTCGTTCATTTGACGGGGCATTATGATGCATTTCTTGCGAATATTTGCCAAGAATACATAAACGTCCACTATGCATGGATAAGAGGAAATCGCCTTCAATTCAATGCTCTCATTCATGCATATCTTGTTTGCACATATTCGTATCCAATCTTGGCTATAATTCAAATATCAGTAGGAGGTTTGTGCATACTATGTCAGTAGATACTGAAAACTATTATGCATCATCAAAATAATTGAAACCCAAGAAGAAGTACTGATTCCCATTATACCCTAAGTGATTGATAGTTGTTTTAAATTGTACAAATGGAATAAAACCTCTAAATGAAATCCTGGATGAAACTCAACACTCTGTAAATTGGCACTTTCCGCTCCACTTATACATTAACTACAAGTGTGTATGTAGAAGGGAACATAAAAGACATTAAAGTTCAATGCCCTGGCGACTCATCGGATTCAGGCAATTCTGATATCTGCTCATTAAATTTTAAATATACATGTTAATCCTATAGTCGGAGGTGGAGTGTTTCCGGATTCCCCATAACCTTAGAAAAGTAGACATACATCAGATCATGACATTTCACCGTTTGGTACAGGTATTAAGGACCACAAACGTAAACAATCTCTACAAGGCTATCCTGAGAATCTGGAAAAAGGCTGGACGAAAACTGTAATTGTTCTCAATCGTCAAGCTTGCTAAACTGCGAAACCAATTGGTATTCATAAAGAAAAATAGAAATCAGCATGATAATGTTACTTCAGTGAAGTAACAAGAATCAGTAAGTAAATTATTGTGTGAAATAAATTCATGAGATGTTATTTTCTTGCGTGAACTGAATACACTATAGTGAGTATATTTAACCAATATTTTAAAAAACGTACATCAGTTTATATTGAGTACGTATAGTTTATATGCAAAATGTAACATAACATAACTTTTGTATACCTGAAATTCTAATGATTTAAATTTGATTAAATATTAATCATATATTAACACAGATTAAAAATTAGAAATGTACTGTTATAACGGATATACACTGAATTCACAAAAGTTATTTCGCTGTGTTATTACAAAATCCTTGGCACACATTATTTAGTCGCGTGACTTCTTAACTCAAGACCTAAATTACAGCAACTCTCTTCACACTTCCACATCTTCTATTTCCATGTTTGCAGTTTTTCGTTTTGTAATGACCAGTTCTTCATTTGGTTTTGATAAAGCACTCTGGGAACGGATTTTCCGGACAACTTTTGGTGCAACGTTTTTGAACCTATTCGACAATGTTATGCTTGCTTGCCAATTTGTTTCCATCACGGCAACAATGAAGCCAGCAAGAAACAATATAACAATGATAACCATGATAGGCAAAATCCTTTGCAAATCAATTTGATCATTCTGTACAACAAGTTTATTTGCACTGTTCAAGTTTTGGGTATACTGCATTTTGTATCTATATGTCCGCTCCGACCAGATATCCCATTGTTTATTCAACCCACTTGCAAGTATTCTTGAAAACGTGCCGTGTATCCAATACATATTAACCGTGTATGCTTCAAGAAAATGTAATGTCTTTGAAAATATTTCCGGAATTGTGAAGCAGTGTCTGCTAAAATTTAGCTTTTTGTCCATGGCAGCAACGTCGAGCATATCAAGTGGTGCAAGTTTTGCACCGGTTAGAACGAGAACCTTTCCCGCATCCTTGTACTGATCAGTTGTTTTCCGTGTCGGAGTGCTGGATATATAGAAACTATCGTTAATGGCATTTAAAATGCCCTTGAATTTAAAGTCGTTGTAATATACTTCTGTCGGCGGAGGGTAATAATTTAAATAATTCTCAGGCCATCTGATTCTATATCCAGTTTCAAGCGCTTGCCTTAACGTTTCAATGATTGGCGGTGCGTCTGGTACTGCCAAAATGCTCGTTATTTCGTTTTCATAAAAACTGCAAGTAAACAGTCCAAAAATCTCAAGAAAAACGAAAATAATGTGATGGTCTGATCGGGAAAAGAAACCTATGAACATTCCGAACAAGTCAATGATTATACCAGTAAATGATCTGTTGTGACCAATTGATGACTTGGATACCAATCTCCCAACAAGCAGCAGAGTAAACAATGTTGAAATCCAAATATCCAACGAAAATGGGAAAGTCCAAACAGTGTAGTCCATAACCGCAACCGTCTCCGTGTCATTGTTCACACAGCAAGAAACGAGTACGGTTTCATACATTTTTGTGTAGTAAAGGCTGATACTTTCATGGAATTGATTGTACTCAGTCCTCGCATTTGCTGGCACAATGTACTGGTTCCTTGGTGTGCTTTGTATTCTTGCGTTTATCCGATAATAATGTGCGGATATGTTATGAACTTGCATTATAGTTTTTACAGTCATATAATCAGAGTTTCCATAACAGTTTGGCATTGTTGGAAACCCACATCCATATCCCATTACATATGATTTGTACCTTGTGTACAGGTATTGTGTTTCGACAGACGTCTCAACTATTCCGCCGTTGCCAGTTCGAAAGTGTTTCTTGTGAAATGCTTCCGGATTGAGAAATTGTGTTATTATTTCATTATCAAGGAAGGTCGGAGCCAAATCATAGTAACCGTTGCACAAAACTTTGTACTGCATGACATCCATTGAATAGCCACCAGTAATGCTGAGAATTACCTTCGTTGCTGGAAGGTTGAGATCAGAAACGGAGAAAATATTTACTACACTCTCAGGAATAGGCTCTTCCGAGATAATAACATATAGGGTTCGCGTTTGTGCCAGGAGAAAATAAAATGTGTCGAATATCATTCGGTTGTCTGGATAGGGTAAAAGTGGCGACACTATAATCCGCGATGGTTGTGAGTACTTGAACGGAAACATGCTCCCTAAACCACTGTATCCGTTTTGAATTATCAGAGACATTGCATTTGGAAATACAAATTCGCATTCAGGAGATATCGAGTGGTAATATAGTTCTATATTATGCTCAATGTGTGCCAAATCTTGACGAAATTGTTGAAACGGATTTAGGCAGAATTTTGAAATGACTGCGTTGTTGGGAATCGAGCAGTTTACGTAGCAATTTTTGGTTAAGAATTGTAGAATAATGGAAACAATTTCCAAGAAGCGCACAGTCTGCATTTTGTTAGCCATCGTTAATTGTTATTTATGAATGCATTCTCTTATATTTTGAACCATGCGACATGTGCTTCGAACGTACGGGGTGACAAATATTGACACTTTTGAGGATAAAAAAACAGGTGCTCGTATTCTTAAGGACTTAATACTGTAACTACTCGCCCTCTATGAGAAAGAGAGGTCACACGTGGCCACGAATTCAAACGAAGCTTTAGCTTTTACATAAAATATACGTCTCAGCTTTTAAACAGTTACATGACAGCGATCGTAAGTAAAATCGATTTTAAAAGTAATTGCAGTTTGTAGCACACTGGCAAATCAATATCGGGAAATGGATTTTCCATGTCCATGACACTGCTCGAGAATTCAAGCGATAATGTGTTTTTAAATTGGAAATTCAGATTGGATTTCAAGCATGATGGGTGAGTTTGTAGGATAATTTTCCCCCCAGGATCACTGTTGTTCGCGCCATCAAAGCAGCATGTCGGACATGTAGACTTGTGTATTTTAAGCGGTCGGAGAATACTTGGAATAATATTATATGCACGTATGCTCGTATAACTAACAAGACGATAGTTTGCCCATGTAACTAGCTTGCCTAAGAAACGAATTATGGCGAATCGAGTGAGCTTACATGAAATATACGAACCAATGTTTAAATGCTTACGTGACAGATATCGTGATGAAAATACATATGTAATATCCATAGATAGCTCGCTGGCTAATCAATATTATAAAATAGGATTTCTAGCCATGACATTGCAGATATGCAGATATGATGGATGTGTGCATGGGTTTACGCGAAATATTTACTTCCATGATTACTGTGATTCACGCTATCAAAAACCTCTCGGAGATGCCAACTTGTACATCTTATGCAGTTGTGGAATGATAGGTTTAAATATTAAAATTGTTTCTATTCTTCTTACCGAATAATTTGATTTTAAACTTAATTTCCCTGAGATAAGTAAATTATGCTCCCATTTATCGAGATAAATAAATTGCACCCTTAACAAATGTGCATCTCAAACTTGCATAGGTAGGTACATAGTACAAACCTGAAAGGTGATTGCTCGGCATATAACCTTACCCCTCAAAATCCTCAAACTTTAAACTACGCTTCCAGGATTTAAACATCAGTAGGATTTCAAGGAGTCGTATAGGAAATGCATATTAGGATGTATGAAATGATAATGAAAATTTAATGCAATCTCGCAATGCGGAGATAGTAGATAGTATTTTTATTTTCATACAAAAATGTTAAGAATGTTTCTGGTCTAATGATTCAGGCAATTGTGTTACTAAGTTTGGAACGAGAAACATGAGCACGACAATAACATCTGATTTTAGCTAGAAAGAGAATATAATTTTTCGTGGGAATTTGCGTGCGTAAATAGGCGATGACAATATTAGTTACGATAGAAGAAGAGACTATCCTTGTTCTATTCTTGCGTCTGTGCAAATAAAAGAGATTATACATTCTTCTTTTGTATGCATGTCGTTTGCAGGAGCACAACAACAAGAATGGGCAAGCTTTTACCAGCTTACTGAAACCTCAACCTTCGTAGGTTTGTCTTTTTTCTACGACAAATATGACAAATTTATACTTGGTTTAAGGATTATTCTACTGTGCATTATTATAATGAGCTAATTGACAGAATAACATTTCTAATTACAAAAATTCCTTAAGGGGATGTAGAAAGAAACGGCGTATTTTGATCGTAATGCTAATCACAGTCATAGATGGAATACCATAGGTATCAATATAGATACCAGTTCAGTTGACGTATTGCAATATAATTTGTTTATAACGATATCAATTCATTCATTATCAATCCCTAGCACAGCAAACGATTATCAATAAAATGATATGTGCAGTTCACCCATAAGTACATATTGCATTGTATCTCATATTTGATCTCTTGACTGAATGTTCCGTTCCTATTTTTTGGTAGAGTGGTGTTGTAACTTGATATTGACTCGGAAAATAATGTGAGTGAAGATGCGACAGAACGACTGCTGCAAACAGGATGTTAATGTTTTGTAATTTCGGCATGTCCACGAGTACAGCAAAATGACTATCCACAAGAGAAGGCTGTCTTTCAAAAAACGTTGACACATTTCCATACTCCAAACAAAACTTGATATAGAAATACCCGCGAACCAAACCACGAAAATTACAATTATGTTGCCCGACATATTTGGTTTCCGTAGTTCATATTCAGAATAATGTTCCCGCTTCTTGCTACCTAATGCTTTGCTGGTATTAATTGCTTCATCACTTGCTGCAAACTTCGCAAGTCGTCTACGCGACTTTGTGACATGGGTGCCTACAAATTTGTACCACCATTCCCAAATCCCTGTGTTCTTAATCGCTTCAAGTCGGCTTCGAAAACCTTTATCGAGGAACCATCCGTCATTAACAAAAATTCCAATGCGTTTTTCCTGAAAGCCGTCCGTTCCCAAAAATACGTCGACCTCACCGCGGAATTTAAGCTCTGATGCCAATTCGTTAACAGTTTCAATTGGCCCCACAACTGCACTTTTGTTGCATACTTGTAATATTTCTAGAGCTATTTAATCCTGGATATTGTAAAATGCCTCATACACGCGGTCAATAGTCTTCGTTGCTATAATATTCATAAATGCTACAAGTTGTGTTGTAGTCATTTGTAATAGCTTCACATCCTTGTATATTGGGCTTAACAAGGGATCTGCCTTTGCCTTCATTTCCTCGTTCATAAAGGTCATTCTAGATGTCATCATTAAGCTAAACGTGATATCAGAGTAATTGTCGGCACAAAAATGGAAAAGGAGGACGTAACTGTAAGTCGAACTATTAAACCAGCACGATCTGGTGTCCGATTTAGATCTCTTCTCGGCACTTATCTTTGCAACATGTTCCAGCTTTCCAGGTGTGTAGAAAGTAAATCCGTCTCGTCGCAGTTCTTCAAGTTTAGTGTATGGACGGGATTTCAACGTCGATATCAATTTGTACATGTTGTCGTTCTTATACGCGTTGCCAAGGACTACAGCCGCCATTAAAACCGCACCGGCAACACATCTGGAATTTAACGATTCTCTTAGATACTTTGGAAATGGGTCGCTCTGTTCTAACACGGACATATATGGCGCCATTAGTTCTCTTGTAAAGTAACTAGTGTCACTGCTCTTATGGCTCTTAAATAGATGAGGGCACACGCATCGCCGAAATGCAATCCAGAAAGCCGAGAACGAAGCTAGCGTTAGAAGGCAGAATAGCCATATCCAATAGTCAAAAACGGAAACCAGTACTTGGAAGTTGAAACTGGGTGGGAGCGGTCTTCCGCAAGTGACCCAATTCAAGGATTCTAAAGGCGTCGGGTGGGATATAGGGAAATACTGAGAGAAAGCCGCTGGATAATAAATGACTTCTTGGATACGTGGTACACCGAAATAGCTGTCAATCATGGGATCCGAACATACTGTCGTATCATCAACTCTGCTCACATTTTTTAGAATATCAAACCAGGGTCGTGCATATCCGTTCAGAAGGATTTGCTGCGATGTAAGTGATTTAAACAGTTTGTATGCAGGGCTGTGCAAAATGTTCTGTTGGGAGTTGTAGCTGAACACAGTTTGCAATGGTCCATCGCCAAATCTACTTGGTAGGGTACCGACTCCTGCTGGATCATAGCGTGGGAAAATGTTCCACACAATTCCATCGGCGTAGCGTTGTCTAAATACAGTCACATCTTTAAATAGATGATCAAGTTGTAAGGGTAGTATGCGTATATGAGCATTACAATTATATTCCGGTAATAAAAGCGATAGACGTCGAATGTTTGCTACAGAGTTTGTTAACAATTTGTTTCTTGAACGTGTCACAACCTCGGCTAGTAACGCAGTTTTCAGCGAGGTTGCTGTGTATTTGTAGTTCAGAGTTTCCTTTGCCCAATGTCCGTTCATCATTTGGCTTGTCCACCGCTTCAATATGGTTTGCCACTCTCTACCATATTCTTTAGCTGCATCCTTGTCAATTACAATCATATTGAACTGAGTATACGCATCCGTTTCTAGCATCCGCCCAGACGACTTGGTTACATCCAGATTCCTTGCCCAAAATACTGGCCACTCAGGTCCCATTCCCTTGTACAAGTGAAACGCGGCAACGAAAATAACATCCAGCCTAGGTAGTACGTCTACATGTATCTCACAATACCATGGTCGAATAGCCGATGAGAATTTGTAGATATTGATGGCTGCACAATGCGTTCCAGCAGTACGTCGGGAATTGATAGATTGTCGTTCATAATATTGACTAGAAACACATTTATCCTTTCCTTGAAATTTAGCTCCTCTGAATGCCATTTTCGTCAAATCGTCCTTCATCAATATTTTGTTGTGGGTCGCATTGTAGCTTCTCATTTTGTCTTTCTCCACGACGTAAACAAATTCCGTCAGCAATACTGGAATTGAAGGTGCATCAAAATTGAGCCGGGTATTTGACTTACTGGTTGATGTGGAAATGTGAATTAGACAGTTATTAAACGGTATCAGAGCCTGATTTAAATTTAACGTTACGTGAGGAGGTTCTGGAATCCTTCGCATTCTAGTTGGTTCGATGTCCCATGCAACTGAATACAACGAGGCATTTGTTTTAGAATTGGTGGGCTTTTCGTAACAATAGGTTAACTGATACACACTGCTGGCCAATTCTGTTTTATTGCACATTTTCAAATGAATAAGATCGGACGATACGGACGATGATATATTTGACGCTCTGGCCGCAATAATTACCAACACAGTCCAAATCGGAATACATATATGTTTCATACTGTTAGTGATTACCGAAGCTCATGTGCGACTTTTTGAGCCGTAGTATAATTTTAACGACTCTTGTAATTTGAAGTGATATTTTTGATGGTACACTAAACTTGCGCATATGCGCTAGCAATGGTACCATCAGTCCTTTAACCTTTAATTAGTCAGTAATATTGGAGTAATTAATATCGAATATTCCGACTGGATTAGGTAGCCAATATGCAAATGTATATTACCTTTAAAATGAGATTGACTTTCACAATTTTTCAAGCCTTCTAACAAACTGGCCTACTACCGAACTGAAACCAAATCAGAGAAAAATATTATATCGAAGTTGGATATATCCAACCCGTAAATCAGAATATGTAACCAAATATTCAATTTGAATATTGATTACTTAGCAGCAACATATTGTCGTTATGTATCAGGAAGTATGCTACCATTTTGCATATCACAGTTGTGTGGTACAATATATTTCATTAAATAATATTACATGTTCACCTCGGTGCATTTTATAACTTTTTCATGAGCACCACCGTCATACATAAATATTATGTGTCAGCCACCATGCCAATAGGAAAAACTAACATGTAACCGTATAATACTGATGGATATTTCAAAGCGATTTGAAGTGAACATATAACGGGTAACGCAGTTTATTGAATTTCAATTTAATAACATATTTATAGGTAGGAAATGTCTAAGTACTTGTTCCAGTTCCACATAAATTAGTGGTAGGTATAACTTAATAGGTACACAATTATTACAAATTTATGTGACGAAATTGCATATAATCAGAGAGATTTCAGTTGTTTGTGCTATGCACATACTAATGTTGCAAGCTGTATAATGATGTTCACCCAAGGCTGGAAGAAAATCGACGTAATGTTAGAAGTCAAAGTTTTAACATTTATTGAAATCATTTACAATTTGTTGAGTATGTTTTATCTCGGCTACAATACAATCTGTGCAATTGGCTAACCCACGCAAATACTCAAAGTGATTTCAGAAAGTGTGCAGTGAAAAACTGATTGTAGAATTCCATAGTATTAGTAACGCACGAAATTGTAAAAATTGTGTGAATTTTGAGAAATATTTTGCTTTAAATACCCGACCCCCTATACGCTGTGAGCAAAACAATTATAGACATACGTTTTTTATGGCTTTACATATTCAATGAATGCACATCTTGGTGACTACAGAAATACAAGAGTAATATTTCACCCAATATCAAGTTACATAATGAATTAGTGACTCTCATATTATCAAAATCTTAGATGGCTAATGCTAGTGTGGATCTTAGAGAACTAGAAGCTATGGTTTCATCATGTAATTAATCAACGATTCCATGAAAAGTTAGAAATGTCGACATTTCTCATTACATTTCTAAGGCAGATTTAACCGTGCAATTTAATATTTCCTGGTCTAACCGAGGCTTTATTGCAGCACGGTCAAATTAATTTATGTATAAAATTTATCGATCATTAAATGGAACGGCGCTGTGAAACACTGTCGCTACGTTATGTACTCCAACTATCTTGAAGGCAGTTCCAATTTTAATATTTGTAGCCGTATAAAAACGGTAAAAGCTTGCTGACGTTCTTATTTCCAATTCCATTGTCTTTAATCTTTTAATGGTATAACTTTAAAAAAACGAAATTGAATTACTGCCTTTGTTCAGTACGATTTCACTTCCTGATATAGAGTTAAATATAAAGTTAGCTGAAGCCTTGAAGAATGTGGCTCTACGAGGCAACGGGCACAATGATCGATCTTGGATCGTCCGAAAATCATTTACAACACTGAAAATTTATAACCGCTGCTTGTCGCGCCATCAGTTTCTCCAGTCATTCACAACATCAGAAGTTCCGCTGTGTAGTTCTGATATCCGCTACTTTCTTGACAAAGCATCCGTCCAACCTCTGCTATGATAGCAGAGGTTGGTTGTTGTGAGAAGTTACTTTACAGGCTCGACTTTAAACGCCTTCTAAACCTCTTGTATCTCACCTGGCACTAGGCGTATTCGAATGGTTCTCACGGCGTCTGAGAAGTTTTCTGTTAGATACATTTATGCCGCCCATTCCTTTCTCTGGCCATTACCGATTACATGGAATGATGATTGCAGCAGAATTTCGTTAGCACGGCTTCGCTCAAAGCGATATGTTCCCTTCTTCATCAGCTTGGCGTATTTGTTCATTTGTTCTGCAATTGGCTTGTTTGCTGCCGTGTGTTTCGATCGGTTTGTCCCTCCGAAAACGTTTAGTTACATACATGCGTTAGTATTTATTTTGGTCAGTTCTGTATATTTCTTAATTGCCCTGATAATGGTCATAATACTTTGGAATGGAAACCGCCTCGAGAATGCATTCAATCGTCTTCTTCGAGTAACCGATGAGCTGATATACATTAGTACGTAATCATTATCACAACAACATGTTAATGATATATATTCCAAATATCAACGTCTAATCCTTAAACTTATTGCAGAAGCCAAAATGTCAAACGAACACAGAAGCGAACTATCAAGCGGATTTGAGAAGATAATGGGTTACGTCTGTACTCCAGCTATTTGCTCTCTGGTGTTTGTTGTCACACCTATATACATGATCGCAGATCTTGATCTCGGCAACTATCCTGCAGAGTTGATTCTACCTGATCCCATGTACCGAACTCGTGAGCAAATCACTTTGTCTGCGTTCCTTCGCACCATCTTTGTTATCTCGTCCACCGTTGATATGTATCGATGCCTTGCCATCCTCATTGCACTGGGTCAAATCATATTGTCAAGATTTTGCTTCATTGTAAAGTACCTTTTTGCTTGCAACTCCTTCCCAATATTTTGTCGCTACTACACACAAAT